>CM060938.1:618603487-618998487 GCA_030765085.1 Allium cepa | reverse complement strand
AAAGTAATTAAGTTGAAACATAATTAACTAATTAGTTAGTTAATTAAAAGGTAATTAGCACCTAATTGGTAATTAAGACGGTGATTAAAGGTTAATAATCACATAAGTTTAGTTAACGACTATTAATTAATAAATAAAATTTTAACTAATGATTTATATGGTTAAGAAGTAACTAGGTGATTAATAATTATTTTATTTTATGAATAATTAGTTATTACGCAATTAATGGATTATTTAATTAATATTTAACTAATTAGGGTTTAGCTTTTAAAAAATTTGGTTTAACCTTAACCAAGTTGCATTAGTAAGTTAATCAGCACTTAATCAAGTTCAATAAGCCTAATCAGAACTTAATTATGATTTAAGATAGATTAGTAAGGATTAATTAAGATTTAGTTGGGGTTTAAGTTGATGAATTCTATTTAAATCTTTTTTAAAGGTGATCTAAAAACTGAACAAAATGTGTTTTAAATCAATCTTTTTTTAAGTGAACTGATTCCAACTCCGAGGATCTCTTATCTAGACCTTAAGTAACCTTATATGATTAGGAAGACTAAATGACATTTGTTAGCAGAACAGAACATCATTCTGCTATAGCGTAAGTGAGATGATTTTGTGGACATGTACTAGCAGAATAAATCTCCGTTCTGCATAAAATTGATTGAATTGTTTGGACATCTGTTTAGCGGGACAAATAACCCTTCTGCTATTATGCTATTTGGATATGTATATGATAGTTAGTTCATGTCGACATATTATTCTCTGATTTGGATATGACTTGTATTTACATACATGTTACTTATGTAAATAACTGTCAAGTGAATTGGAATTAAATTTAAATAAAATGGTAACTTAAAATAGTACCATTGGATCTGCTAATCCTCATTTGGAATTTATAAAGTATGGTTTGAATTTATTTAAATTCTTTAATCAATTTGAGACTAACGGTTTATGAATTTTTTTTAAGTTATATAATTCTTACAAAGGTATTTATAAATGATAGCTTATTTATAGAAAGGGGTTTTTACTAACGAAAAGGATTATTAAGGTGTTTTAAAAATGATGTTTGTAAATGACATGTGTAAAGGACATTTTATAAAGGAGTATGGAAAGGTTCATATAAAGAGTTTTAAAAATAGGTAAAAAAGGTTTATAAATCATTTTAGAGATTTGGAAAGAGGTTTATAAATTACCTTAAAGGTTTATAGAAGTGGGTTATAACTTTATTTTGAAAGTTATAAGTTAACTAAAATAAGAGATAAGCTCTAAAAAAGGGAATTTTTGATAAAGGATTAGCAGAATGTTTTATTTGTAAGAAATGATTGGTTATTTAATATGGGATTTGTAAGGAAGAAAACTTTGAAATTTTTTTAAATACATTTATAAAGATAAGATAATATATTAGTTTGTTTTCAAGGGATGAAAACAAAAATATTTTGGTAATATACTTATACGGCCGAGATAAGTATATAAATGTTTTTCCAAGTATAAAGGAAATGTAAGGCGTTTGGAAATAGTGTTTTCGATAGACCTTTTGATCATGTTTTATAAAGTGTTTTTTACTTAAAGAGAATTAATAAGAGCTTAATGGATGTAGTAGAGTTAATCCGGTCTATCATTTTAAAGGAGCAGCCGGCTCTATGTTAGCATAAGTGCATTTTCTAGAGGTGTGTCATTGAAAGGTAGTCCCTTACCTTGACTTTGCTGGGATCCAATATCCAATATTTCCTTAATTTTCGATTGTAGAACCTAGTATGTTGGAATATGAGATGCAAGTATTTCAGCTATTTTATTGATTTACTTTAAACCTAGACACTATGATAATATCTTTGGATTTTGATATAAAATGTTTTAGTTATCGTAAGGTAATATCCCATCCATTTTTATGTGTGGTGTGGTCTTACGAGATACCCTTTGTTTGAAATGTTTTCAAATGTAGAAATCAGTTTGGTTGTTACTTGTTATCGAATTTTACTCATGCTGGTTTACCAGACTGGCCCGAACGTTATTCTATGTAATGCTTGGGTCAGACTGAGCATGTTTTTCGAGGTTTAGTGGGATACTTTGTCGTTGAAGAGGAGCTAGATGGTCAAGACGTATTCACTTATTTTTCTTCCATAGTATTATAGAGTCTGTATGTGTAACGGCCCGAAATTTCAACCCCAGAAAATTGACACTAATACGTTCACTGTATAAAGTGCCAAGCAATCTAGTGCCGGAAATCCCAGTCTATTAGGGTGAAGAAGAAAAGGAGGTAGAAGAAGAAACAAAAAAACAGTACAAATCTCACAATCGCAGCGGGATACAATTTATAATATACAAATAGCTGCATTTTATACAAGAAAAGCTGTAACTTTTTATATACACACAATATATCAAAGTACAATCAACAAAAAATAATTTGGACAGTTATAATAAATTGTCCCTGAATATTATCAATACATCCCCTAGTACACCGCTGAAAATAGTCAATACGTCTCTGCCATCCAGCTCATCTCCTGAGCTCCAGAACGTCCTAACCTGAAAATTTGTAATACTTGGTCTGACCTGAGCATTACAATAACACCCGAGTTAGGATGGAAACCAACATGAGACAACCCATCTAATATGAAATACTATGGTTTTAAACTTCTTCGAAAAGCCAAGGTAACTCGAACATTACTACAAGTTCTTATCTTATTTTGGCCAACCACTTATTACACATATCCATTGGTATTTAAAAATAATATCTAAGTACCGTTACCTAATTTAAATGGCCAAGTTTACTTAATTTATTCCATTCCAACCTATTTGATTCTATAATCAAATCTATAAAGAATTATAGTAGTTATTAATCGAAGTGGTTCCGGATATCGCTGATATCCGACCCTGATTTCTTCGAATCCAATGCCATCTTTTTAAGCTAAGTTATTTAATTAAAGACAATTCAATTTAAATTCAGAATGTCATATTCACACAGAAATTTCCATCACATATATCTATTTGAATAAACATCTCATATTTATCAACAGTTCAATCCATGTTATTTCATATTACAGAATAATAGGAATCAACATACAAGGGATATTAAGGAAATCCAAAGTATTCAATTCAATCATTCATACTCTAGCCTAACTAGTCATACAATATCTAATTAAATTTAACCAGAATTAATTATCAACAAATCTTGTTAAATCACTATCAATCAATTTCAAACCTCTAATCATATTTTATTTTAATCGAATATTTGGAATTAATTAATTATTAACATGTAAAATCACTTAAGACTTTTCATTAATTAAAGGGTTAAAACATTTTATTTTCCTCTAACCATTGCTTACTTACCACCATTTATTTTACTTTAATAAGCTTTTGTAGTAACTAAATAATCAACATATATTTATATATATATGGTAATCTCAAACTTAATTAATTTAAACTTAAACCATTAAACTTGCATCATTTATTAACTTAAATTTGGGGTAAACTTATAGCTTTAAATTACTTATTATCCAGAAAGTTTAAGTTAAAAAAACATTGGACTAAGAAAATAATTTGGTTAAAAACTTCTTTGAAACTTCATTTATTTCCTTTTTTTTTTTAAAGTAGCTGGCCAAAGCCCAAACCGAATCCATGAAAAACCTTCCCCTCTTCTCTTTTCTTTTCTCTATAATACGTTAGCCTAATCCTCCAACATTACTACAACAACAATCGATATCACAGACATTCCAGTGCACCGTGCATGTGCATGCACAACTGAAGATGCTCCGACCTCCGCCGTCGCCACAACCAAGTCGACGTCGACCTGCCCACTCTTTCGACCACCCAGATCTCACGCCGACCCCCTCAAACGAAAACGAGCAAAACGAAGACCATCAGGGAAAACCCGATCGCCTGCTTTACCTCATGCCGCTACCCTCGACACCAGAGGCCTCGTCCTCACGTCTGAACCTTCGCTACACATCCACCTTCCTTTTCCCGTGCCACCGAACCACTCCGAAGCCGCCTCGTCGCCGCAATAGTCGAAAACCCAAACTCGACACAAACGAACCCCAAAACCCTACTTCGTCATCGCCATGCCACCACGATGACCAAAAAAACATGCCACTATTTTTCCCATGACCCTCGGCTGACGAACTTCCTCCAGTCACAGCCTCGACCTTCCACCTTACTCCGATCGCCGCAAATCGGCCAAAGAACCCATACCGATCATCCCTCGATTCCTCCTAATAAAAACTTAAAAATTACAAAATTTTTACCAAAAATCACTAATTTCAAAGACAGATCTGATAATATAAGTGAAACATTAAATTGAAACAATTGATTTCATGTGATGTTTTATTTTTCACTGTAAATCCTTTCTTCCCAGTGAAATTCTTCTTAGCTTCACATGAAAACATTTTTAAAAGTAGGATTTCTTATTTACAAACAAATTCCCTTTAATTTTCATAACCTATAAGTGTTTGAGTGAAAAGAAAATGAATTTTGAATCATTTTTGAGCTTGTTAGAACAAGAACAGAGACTAAAATCTATATACACAGGCATTCATATGTACACACAGCAATTCTAACTTATATATCCAAGAAAAACATACTTTTTATCCATGCAAGACATAGTTGAATCATTTCGATCATTAATTGTTACATGCACAAGCTATAAAGATGATTTAACTTTTAAAAGTTGAGGTCTACTCACTGTAAAACTTGAACAGAGAGTTTGAAATCTTGAAACTGATTTGAACACTGCCAGTTTTATTGATCTTGACCTATTTGATTATGTTGAACTTGAAATTTGAATTCTTGCTTTTCTCAGTTGAAAACTTGATGAATTAGATTGTTTTTACTCTTTTATTTCTGGTTTTGGTTTGTTTTGATTTGTTTCGAAAGAAAGAAAAAAAAGAAGAACTTGAGATATAAGTTTAAATGAGGATAAACTGCTTGTTACATCACCTTGGTTTCTTCTTTAATCATTTTTCTTCTTTTTATTTTATTTTTAAATGAAGTAATTAACACTAGTAAGTTTGATGAATCCATATGTCTCCTCTTAGCTTACAAGTGTCTATATGTACATATATTTATTTTATTTTTATTAACTATGTATAGCTCAAAAAGTTTACTTAATAGTATAAAACTCTTTTGTTTATTATTATCTTCATTTTAGGTTAAATTAATAATACTTTAATTAAACCACATATATACTAGTGTTTAAAAAATGTAGAGCTTAAATCTAATTAATTTTAAGAAATTTACATTGAGTTCAAATCATAGTTTCTATTCACAATCTATATATGATTAATAGTAATTAGAAAGCATATTTTTATTTGTTTGAAAAGATAAGTTTGCCAATTCTAAATAATTACGTTAGAAGATCATTAAATTAAATTTTGCTAGAAATCCCGGTTTGACACAATTTTACTTATGTGTATTTTGATATTATATATATATATATATATTCATATTTATACAAACTTTCCTAGATTATTCCATAGGGCATATATACACACACACGCTCATATATACTATAAAGCTTGTATATATTTATTTATATATTTATAGATATTTTATCTTGAATTTAAATGGTGAAATGTATTATTTATTAATTTACTATAAGATTTATCATTTCCAAAGATTTATAATTCAACATTCGTTATGGTTTTCAAATCAATTTATATATTTTCAAATGTTACCATTATCAAAAAATTTATTTATCCGACAAATAAATTCAACATTCCTTGATTTAAACCAGTTAATTACCCAATTAACAAACATTAAAAATCCGGGTCTTCACATTCCTTCCCCTTTAGAACTTTTCGTCCTCGAAAATGAACAAAGAAAGAATTTTAGTTATACTGTTAATCATCGGTTAAATGATTCTTTAGACATTTTGAATTCCTTTACTCTTTTATTTAAAAAATAAATTTAAAAATTTTAAAATCTGCATAATATTACCAAAATAGCTTTATAAAAATACTTTTTATAACTCGATGTCTTAACAAGTCCATCATTGTTCTCACGGAAATTCGGTCATACGTTGATCAAGCGTAGGACTGAAAATCTATAAGCACTTAGTAGACCCATTTTCAACACCTATTGAAAAAATTAGAAAACATTTTTGTGAAAATGTAGAAAACATTTTTGTGAGAATGCTCTAGAAATCATCACCCCCTACATAGATTGCAGTTAGCCCGATGATTTTGTCGCCATCCAAATGAAACCATAGAAAACTATAGGCTTCCCTACCCCTCGATTTCACCATGGAACCACCACAGATCGTAGTACACCCAGTGTTACGTTGCCATCATGGAAAAAACCATGTAATTGTAGGCATCGACGCTCTCGATTTTAACTTCCAAATGAAACTTCAACACATAGATCGCAGACTACATCAGTCGAGTCCCAATGTAGCCCGTAGGCACTCACTACCACATGACTTTTGCTATCTCCTCATAGATCGCAATCTACCTATGTTATGTCGTTCTCCCAGTGAAATCAAACGTAGACTTTAGGCAATCCCTGCCCCTCGATTATTGCTATGGAAACGTAGTAGATTGCAGTTACAACAGAGTTACACTGCCGTCACAACATAACCCAAATGTCTCTGCAGGCATCAGCACCCTCGACTTTCGCTACCCTAACCACAATTCACAGGAACTATAGTTTAGTATGGATATCCTCTGAGATCAAAATTTAGAACCCCCCTTAGGGCTCACGGCAGAACCACACCGTGGATCTCCTACTACAAGTTTCAACTCTAAATGGGAGCGCCTTTTCCCCACAGAATTCTCAAAACATTTTATACTATACACATATAGTATCTTTCAAAGCATACTCTTTATATGTCTCACATATAAACATCAAAATTGATATCTCAAAATCGATAATTCCCAAACTTGGCTTTCTAAATTCCCAAAATTCGCTTTTTCCCAAAATCAAAAGCCTGTCGAAATCAGTGGGTTTCAAAAACCTTTCCCAGTTCCATCCTCATAAAATTATTCATATACATATAAGTTTATTCCTTCAACTCGAAAAATCTTAGGATCACTTCATACTTATATAAATTCCTTTATAAAGTTATTTACCACCTTACTTACTCCTCATAATGTGAATTTCGGTTATAGTGATATCCAACTTCCACTCTTATTCATCATATATTTCTCAAAATATACTTTTCCATTCAAAATCATTTCTACTTCGATATCTAGTTTCGCTTTCACTTCACAATTGCTTCAATTTCCATTTGGGTTATCACTTTAATTCTTATCTCAATTGGTATTTAATTATAAACAGTTTGCTCTGACCAGCTTGAATTTAGAAAATGGCTTGAAAAGTTTAAGATAGTTAAGTGGCTGTAAAATATTCTTTAGTTGTAAAATAGCTGTATAATAGTTAAGTAGTTATAAATTAGTTATTAGTTGTAAAATAGTTGTAGTATAGTTAGATAGTTGCAAAATAGTTGAATAGTAAGTATAAGATAGTTTGAATATTAAAAAGAATGTTTTGTATAGCAAATGCTTGGAGAGATCAAATAAATCCAATATTTTAGGAAATAGATTTTAGACAGTTTATACTAAAATAGTTTATTGAAAATAGTTCAGATCCAAACTGTTCCATCTCCCAGTCTCCCATTTCAACCCATCTAAATTTCCATTCCCATTAAATTGATTCAATTCAAATTCAATTTGAATTAACCTCGATTCCCATTCCAAATTCAAATCAATTCCCATTTGAATTTAAAGTTAATCAACTTCGATGACACTCCCAATTAGTTTAATTCAATTTCAATTTCAATTAATTCATTTCATTTCCACCTTTGAATAATTCCAATTCCATTTTCAAATTTTAAATCATCTCAATCTATACAAATTCGAGTTAAAGTTCCAAATGTTGATTTAACCCCTTAAATAAAATTAACCTTTACTTTTAATTTAACAACCTACGTCTTTAAAAAATTAAATTCTGTGTCTAAATTTCTAATATTAATTTAAATTACTTTTACTTTACTTATTTCAAGGTTTAAGTAAGAGTTCAAAACTTTTTAATCAATTTAATCTTCGAAATCCAATTTATTACCCAATTTTAACTTCTAACTTTGAAACCAATTCTTAACAATTTCAGTTTGCAAGTTCATTTTTAACACTTAAATCTTAAGTTCAAAGTGATTCCATTTCCATAATTATAATTTCATTTCAAAATTAAAAATCTTTTAAAAAATAAAATTTATTTCCATTTTATTTCAGTAATCGATATATATTATCTTAATCCGCTTCTTAATTCATTTAAAATAATCCAATTCACAGTTTCATAGATTATTAATAACAACAGGATGATAGCAGGATATGTCAAAGTAAATAAATATCCAAATTATCTAAAACATCCATCAGTAGCATCCATTACCCATTTCCAGAAATCAAACCCGTTTTGAGATCACACATAACTCCCTTTTAATTCAACCCATTTAACTTCCCTAAGTTAAATCTCAATTTCCTTTTGAAATTTTCCCATTTCAGATTATAGGTCCAAACTTATTTAACTTTCCTTAAGTTAAATTTTAATCCAGTCAGCCTTACTCAATTTGAATTCTCCATTTCAAATTTTAAACTTCTTACCAATATCCTTATAAGTTCAAAAACTTATTTCACTTGGGGTTATACTCTCACTTTAGGGGAATTCAGAATTCAACACTTAGTGTTTACTTCTAATCAACTTTGCGATTATGTATATCCTAAATATATATATACATATTTATTTCTTTTGCATACCAAGTCATACTTCCAATTTAAAACCATTCTTGGTCTTTAATTCAAAACAAATTCCTTTAATTTTTTTAAACAACTCTTGTTTTAAAATAAGATTCCTATATCAAAAATATTCTGAATAATATTATTTATTATATCTTTTAACACTTTGAAACAAATTCCAAATTTCTCCGGGTCTAAAATTATTTTAAATCAGTTTATTAATTATATAAATTTTTACTTCCTGAAAACATTTCACTGTGTTCTATCATTGTTTATTCTGAAAATAAACATTCCTTTATTAAGATACAATTTTCCAGTTTATGATAATTATCATATCTAGAAATCAAACACACCATATATTCTATTATAATTTACTGGAAAAAAATATAATCAGGGTGACTTATTTATTTCAAATACTTGGAAAACTCCTTTGAATTCTCCAAGATTTAAGTTCAGGTTTGAATCCATTTCCAGCTTAACTTACTTGAAAATTTATTCTTACCCAAATTCTATTTGGTTATATTTAAATATTTATGATCTTATTTAATTTCAATAATCAACAACCAATTATCTTAATAATTTGGAAAATTATTGCTTTATATATCAAAATATAGGCTCATATAAAAACTACTTTCAAAACCGTTTTTAAAATCATTATATAAGAAAATAACAGGTACGCCCTCATATAATACTCTCATATCATTTTAGGGTACTACTGACTCTATCTCTAATGAGTAATCCCCACCAGAGCCAAGGTTCTCGCTTAACCTTCAGCTCTGATACCAAATGTAACGGCCCAAAATTTGGACCCCAGAAAATCGACACTAATACATTCATTGTATAGAGTGCCAAGCAATCGAGTGCTGGAAATCCCAGTCTGTTAGGGTAAAGAAGAAAAGGAGGTAGAAGAAGAAACAAAACAATAGCATAGAATCTCACAATCGTAGAGGGATACAATTATAATATACAAATAGCAACATTTTATACAAGAAAACTGTAACTATCTATGTACACACAATATACCAGAGTACAATCAACAACAAATAATTCGAACAGTTATAATCACTTGTACCTGAATACTATAAATACAGCCCCTAATACACCGTTGAAAATTTTCAATATGTCTCTCTATCCAGCTCATCTCCTGAACTCTAGAACGTCATAACCTTGAAATCTATAATACTCGGTCTGACCCGAGCATTACGATAAGGTAACACCTGAGTCAGGCTAGAAACCAACGTGAGAAAACCCATCTAATATGAAATAATAAGGTTATAAACTTCTTTGAAAAGCCATGGTAACTCGAACATTACTACAAGTTCTTATCTTATTTTGGCCGACCACTTATTACACATATCCATTGGTATTTAAAAATAATATCTAGGTACCGTTACCTAACTGAAATGGCCAAGTTTACTTAATTTATTCCATTCCAGCCTATTTGATTCTATAATCAAATCTATAAAGAATTATAGCAGTTACTAATCGAAGTGATTACGGATATCGCTGATACCCGACCCCGATTTCTTCGAATCCAACGCCATCTTTTAAGCCAAGTTTTTTAATTAAAGACAATTCAATTTAAATTCAGATATTCATATTCACACAGAAATTTCCATCGCAGATATCTATTTAGATAAATGTCTCACATTTATCAACAGTTCAATCCAGGGTATTTCATATTACAGAATAACTGGAATCAACATACAAGAGATATTTAGGAAATCCAAAGTATTCAATCAATCATTCATACTCTAGACTAACTACTCACACAACATCTAATTAATTTTAACCAAAACTAATTATCAATAAATCCTATTAAATCATTGTCGATCAATTTCAAACCCTTTAACATATTTTATTTTAATCATATATTTGGAATTAATTAATTACTAACATGTAAAATCACTTAAGACTTTTCATTAATTAAAGGGTTAAAACATTTTATTTTCCTCTAACCATTATTTATGTACCACCATTTATCTTACTTTAATAAGTTTCTGTAATAACTAAATAATTAACACACATATATATATATAGTTATATCAAACTTAATTAATTTAAACTTAAACCATTAAACTTGCATCATTTATTAACCTAAGTTTGGGGTAAATTTATAGCTTTAAATAACTTATCATCCACAAAGTTTAAGTTTAAAAAAAACATTGGTCTAAGAAAATAATTTTGTTAAAAACTTCTTTTGAAACTTTGTTTACTTTCCTTTTTTTCACAGTAGCAGGCCCAAAGCCCAAACCGAACACACGAAAAACCTTCCCCCTCTTCTCCTTTCTTTTCTCTATATACATTAGCCTAATCCTCCAACATTATTACAGCAATAACCAATATCACAGACATTCCAGTGCACCATGCGTGTGCATGCACGAACGAAGATGCTCCGACCTCCACCGCCACCACCACCACCACCAAGTCGCCGTCGACCTGCTAACTCGTTCCGAGGTCCCAGATATCACGCCGAGCCCCACAAACGAAAACGAGCAAAACGAACACCATCAGGGAAAACCCGATCGCCTGCTTCACCTCCACTACCCCGACCACCAGAGGCCTCGTCCTCGCGTCTGATCCTTCGCCACACATCCACCTTCCTTTTCCCCGCCACCGAACCACTCCAATGCCACCTCGTCGCCGCAATAGCCAAAAACCCAAACTCGACCCAAATGAACCCCAAAGCCCTACTTCGTCGTCACCGTGCCACCACGATGACCAAAAAAACATGTCACTATTTTACCCACGGCCCTAAGCCGACGAACTTCCTCCAGCCATAACCCTGACCTTCCACCATACCGATCACCGTGAATCGGCCAAAGAACCCATACCGATCATCCCACGGTTACTCCAAAAATAACTTTATAATTACAAAAATTTTACCAAAAATCACCAATTTCAGAGACGGGTCTGATAATATAACTGAAACATGAAATTGAAACAACTGATTTCCTATGATGTTTTATTTTTCACTGTAAATCCTTTTTTCCCAGTGAAATTCTTCTTAACTTCACATGAAAACATTTTTAAAAATAGGATTTCTTATTTACGAACAAATTCCCTTTAATTATCATATCCTATAAGTGTTTGATTGAAAAGAAAATGAATTTTGAATCATTTTTGAGCCCGTTAGAACAAGAACAAAGACCAAAATCTATATACACAGGCATTCCTATGCACACACAACAATTCTAGCTTATATATCAAAGCAAAACATACCTTTCATCCTTGCAAGACGTATTTGAATAATTTCTATCATTAATTGTTACATGCACAAGCTATAAAGATGATTTAACTTTTAAAAGTTGAGGTCTACTCACTTGTAAAACTTGAACATGGAGTTTGTAATCTGGAAATTGATTTGAACACTGCCAGTTTGATTTGATCTTGACCTATTTGATTATATTGAACTTTAAATTTGAATTCTTGCTTTGCTCAGTTGAAAACTTGATGAGGTTGATTATTTTTCTCTTTTATTTTTAGTTTTGGTTTGTTTTGATTTGTTTCCAAAGAAAAGGAAAAAAAGAAGAAGTTGAGATATATGTTTAAAAGAGGATAAACTGTTTGTTACAGCACCCTGGTTTCTTCTTTAATCATTTTTATTCTTTTTATTTTATTTTTAAATGAAGAAATTAACACTTGTAAGTTGATGAATCCATGTCTCCTCTTAGCTTACATGTGTCTATTTGTATATTTTTATATTTATATTTTTATTAACTATGTATAGCTTAAAAAGTTTACTTAATAGTTTATAACTCTTTTGTTTATTCTTATTTTCATTTTAGGTTAAGTTAATAATACTTTAATTAATTACCATATATATACTAGTGTTTAAAAAAAGTAGGGTTTAAATCTAATTAATTTTGAGAAATTTACATTGAATTCAAATCATAGTTTCTATTCACAATCTACATATGAAAAATAGTAATTAGAAAGCATATTTTTATTTGTTTGAAAAGATAAGTTTGCCAATTTTAAATAATTATATTAGAAGATCATTAAATTTAATTTTGCCAAAAATCTCGCTTTGACACAATTTTACTTATGTGCATTTTTGATATTATATATATCCACATTTATACAAACTTTCATACATTATTCCATAGGGCATATATACACACACACACTATAAAGCTTGTATATATCTATTTATACATTTATGGATATTTTATCTTGAATTCAAATGGTGAAATATATTATTTATTAATTTACTATAAGATTTATCACTTCCAGAGATTTATAATTCAACATTTGTTATGGTTTTCAAATCAATTTATATTTGTTCAGATATTAGAATTATCCAAAAATTTATTTGTTCGACAAACAAATTCAATGTTCCTTGATTTGACCCAGTTAATTACCGAATTAATAGACATTAAAAATACGGTTCGTCACAATATGTTTATCAATATAAGGACAGGTTTCTATAGTTGTCCAAAATTTAGGATAAGTCTAGTGTAGTCTGATGTTGTATATATGAATAAAGATGTTTCCTTTTAGTAGAGATTATTGTTGTATTATATATTTTTCACTGCATTGTGAGATTATGTGTTGTTTAGTTATCTTCTATCTTTTACCCTCTTCTTTCACCTAACAAATCAGTATTTCCAACACTTGAATGTTGCACATGTGATGTAGTGGACATATTAGTATCGATTTTCAAGGGTCGAAAATCCAGTTCGTTACATTTGGTATCAGAGCTGAAGGTTAAACCAGAACCTTGTCTTTAGTATGGTCTGATTCATCAAAGATAAGGTAAGTAAGACCCTTGGATTAGTTTTGTAATCCATAAAATCTACTCAAGAACAGAGGTATGAAAGAAAGTTAATAAGATTAAATTTCGAGGTAGAAACCGACCTAGGTATTGAAAGGGTCATAAGAAGATGATTCGAAGGCATTAAAGTGGTTTCGAAGGGGTCAAAGGCACCAGCTGCTCATACAATGTGAAGGTTTTCGATCCATATTAAAACAGATACACCCTTCCACCACTTTCAACCTTTCGACACAGGTAAACAAGTAGGAAGAGGTTTGGAACCCCTTTCGAAGGCAATGGCAGATGCTCTCTCACTCACATGCTAAAGCCTTTCGGATTTAAAGGATTTGCTCCTATCACAACCACTTTTAAAGCATATATAAGCCTTTCGAATCGGTTGGGGCCCAAAATATGAAGGAAAGGTTCCGCTTTAGTCCTGAGGCATGCATTTAAAGGCTATTCGACATCGTCAAACCATTGACGCTTGAATATCTTCGAGACCAATATGAACAACCTATCGACAGTGTCAGAAGCTTAAAACTTCCTTCCAATGACAACAAAGAGGGAGAAAGTACATTCTTGAAACCTTTTGATAGTGTTGAAAGGTGCCGATGAGAAGAATATTTTTAGAAATTAACAAAGGCGAAAGGAAGACAAAGGACCCTTTTGACCAGTTGAAAGGTCTGGAAAAGAAAAAAAGAGGCAAAAGGGTAAACCAAGAAGCACAAGGGGATGCCTTTTGACAACATAGAAAGGGTTCAAGTCCTTTCTACCAAGTCGAAAGGGTTGGAGCGGCATATAAAAATGGGGTCATCTCGAACAAGTCGAAAACAAAGGCATGAAAGGGGTTGATCTGCATCGATAAATAAGACCTAAGAGTCCAATTTTAGGGATCGAATTCTGGAATCTTGAATTCATTTTTTTTTATTCTACCTTCTTAGTTACAATTTCATTCTCAAGAAACCCTAAAACAAATTAGGGAAAAAGTTCTATATTTTGTAATTCATTTTGGATCATGAATAAAAAAGATAACTTGCTCATTATGGAAATTGAAGACAAGGAAGATCATTCAGATCATTAGATAGATTAATGATCCATTGCACATGATTCTATCCTATTCTCATTATTTCTTCTTGTATATGCAATGTATAAGATCGACTTGGGCAATCCTGATCGAAGCACACCATCATCGAAACCTCAACTTAAAACCAAAAACCAAAGTGATGACGAGGTTTCAACCATGTTGAGCTCATGAGAATTGGGAATGCTTAAATCGATCTTATATAAGTAAAATAAAGTGGATCGTAGGCAATTGTAAGCTTGGACTATTTCGAAAGGGAAAAATCCCAATCGACTTAATCGAAAGGGGTGTTTTCAAAAGGAGTCTTAGCTTGGAATTGGCTAATAATCATATATAAAGGAAGTTATTCGAAACGGATTAACCCCTTGAATCATCTGTTACCCTTTCGAAGGAGTTTCATTGCAAAAGTAACGAAACCATGGGGTCGAAAGCAACTATGTCATACTGATAAAGTAAGCATCCCTTTCAACATGGTCGAAAGGAGTGAAGAACAAGGATGATAGATTGTATTCGACTCACTTAGGGGATAAAACTCAATTGGATGTTATTCTCCAAACCGAATCCCAAAGCTAACTATTTGAAGCCTATTATCTAAGTCAACCTGGTCGAAAGGTAGGGATGGCTTTTTAAACCCGTTCGATTAAGTCAACTTGGTCGAGAGGTGGAGCAAACACCTTAAACTCTTTTAGCTATATCAATCAAGTTGAAAGGCTAGCTTCCGGAGGGGTGGATCTTTTGGATAACTTGGTTTTTTTGAGCTAACCACCTTACAAATAGTATTGGGGGTGTTGACAAGGTTCTTGTTAACATTTTTGGTGCTAGAAAGAGGGCTCAAACCTCTGACGTTGTTACCGTATACGGACTAATTGTGGTTCATTTCTCTTGCTTAGGAAAAATGAGGTCAAAATATTCAAGTGGAATCGTGGAAGGAGCAATATAGACCACCACCACACTGGAAGAGAATATAACTTCATCTTTAAACCTGGATGGGGCCATTCCCTGACAGACTTCATCACCGGCACAAACAAGATGAAAACACAGCTAATATCAAATACTTGGAACAACAACAGCAAGGATGCATGAGCTGCTTAAGATGGCCTTATCTCAAAAATCTTCAAAGACTTCGAGACAAACTCAAGGAGAAGAGGTGGTTTCTCCCAGTAGGAATCTAAAAGCTAGTTCCAATGAGCATAAAGGCAAAGTGGATCCGTCATCCTAAAAAAAGAAGGAACTTCCCTAATCGAAAGCTAATCATCAGGGGATAGTTCTTGACAAGTCACTGGAGCAGTCTGGGAGTTCAACATCGAAAGAATATTGCCCAAACTAGATATATTATGGCAATGTCGAAGCCTATCTAAAAAATGCTGCTAAGAAGGCTATTAAAGATGCTATGAATTCTAGGGGAAAAAGAATAATGGATGGAAATGTTAATGATAACGAGAGAGAGCCACCTTTCATCAACGAAACCATGGCTACAGTTATACCACCATATGTCAAGACTCCATCCATGAAGTATCATGGGGTTACAGACCCCAACGATCTTCTAATGGCTTTTGACAGCCAAATGAACTTGTATAACCTGTCTAGAGCTATCAGATGTCGACTGTTCCCAGCCACTCTCCAGGGAGCAGCAGCCAAATGGTATAGCCAGTACAGGGAGAAGACTATATACTCCTGGACACAATTTTCTTATGAGTTCTCAACCTCATTCTGCATCTACAAAGATCCTACTATCGACTATACAGTCTTGGCAAATATAAAACAGAGGCAGGTAGAGTATTTGGAGGATTACATGAGAAGATCCAATGCTGAAGCTTTAAAGGTCAAGGATATGAATGATCGTGATAAGCTCATAGCTGTCCATTCTAGCTTGATTGAAAATACCCCTTCATGGAAGGATCTGTTTTTTATGGCTACAAAGAACTATGAGACTTTCATTTTCAAGCTGAAAAATTCATCTGAATGGATGAGCTTTAATATGCCAAGAAGAAAGCAATTCCCAGGGAAAAAGGAGGAGATTTGGCCTGGACCGTGGCCCTAAGAGGACAAGATGGGAAGAACTGATTGCTGACACAGTTGTTTTAAACAGGCTTATGTCTAATGTATATGCTATAGCTAAGAAAAGAGTCAACTTTCCAACCTCATTCAAAGCCAAGAACAATCCTAAACAAAAAAGGAGGTGATTATTGTGCTTATCACAAAGTTAATGGCTACAAAACCAATGACTACAGAGTTTTGGCTAATATTATCCAAAAGCTGATCCAGGAAGGTCGTTAAAAGAAGTTTGTTCAAGATCAGTAGAAAGTCCAATGAACGGAAAATTCTCCACAAACCTAGGCAATGATGTGATTATGCTAGAAGATGAGGAACCCTTAAGCTTAGTGGGTTGCATCCAGTTGGGATTAGCAAGGGGGAAATAAGTAGATACATTAACGAGGCCAAAGAAGGGATGTATTCTGTCCAAGAAGAATCCCTAATGAAAAATGAATGCCTTAACATTCAAATGCCTAATTTTTTTGTCAATCCACAAGAGTTATGCAAAGGGGTTCATCATCCTCATAATGAGCCTCTGATGATTACTACATAGATTGGGTCATATATTGTCTCTAAGATTCTGGTCAACACAGGCAGCGCCATCAATGTAATCTTCAAACACACCTTCGATCGGATGAACATTTCTAAACACAAGCTAGAGCCCAGTATAGAGCCCATATTTGGATTCAACAACAAAGAATCAACTCCAGTAGGGAAGATGAAGCTACTCGTTTAAATGGGAGTGTCGCCAACCTGCAGAACATTCGAAACTATTGTTGTGATAATTGATCAACCTTCCTACTACAATGCCTTCTTTAGCAGGTATGCTTTAGATGAGATCGACGCTTTTGTCTCACCAAAATACCTCATAGTGAATTCCTAACAAAGCAAGGCTGAGGAACTATGCGAGGAGAAAAAATTAGCACCTAGAAAATGTACCTTGCCACTCTTGACAAATATAAAAGGGAGTATTCTGCGTACTTTGATTCTTCTACTATTTTATAGCCTTCAGATAATGGATTTCCACATCCAACATTCGAATTAAAGGTTAAAATTAATAAATCTAACAAATGTATGTATGGAAGGTACATTCCTTTCAAGGGCAAGAGAAAGAGAGTCGATGCAAACTCAGTGGAAGAAAGCCCTATAGGCACCGAGTTCAACTGCTGAGGTGAAACAGAAAGAATAAAACATATAGAAGGTCTTGAGTAATTTTACGTAGACTCATATGATGTTTCTAAGGTAGTCAAAGTGGGAAAGGATCTTAATGGTAACTTAAAGAAAGATTTGATACAATTTTTCAAGGACAACAAGGATGCATTTACCTGGTCACATTCCTATATGGTGGGAATTGATCCAACTGTCATGTGCCATGCCCTCAATATCAATCCAGGAGCAATCCCCATAAGGCATAAAAAGAGGCAATTATATAAGTTTCGACCAGATGCTTTAAAGGAAGAGGTTGACAAACTCCTCAAGAATAGATTAATCCGCGAAGTATATTATCCTAAGTGGTTAGTCAACCAGTTTCAATAAAGAAGACAAACGGAAAATGGAGAACATACATTAACTACACAGACCTAAACAAAGCACGTCTAAAGGATTTCTTCCTGCTACTACAGATAGATCAGTTAGTGGATACCACAAGCGGATATAAATTATTATCTTTCATGGATGGTTACTCGGGATACGACCAGATACCAATGTTCAGACCTGATGAGGAACATACAAGCTTTATAACTAAATATGGAATCCATTGGTACAAGGTAATGCCATTTGTGGAAGAATGCGGGGGCTACCTATCAAAGAAGGGTTAATCGAATGTTTAAAGAACAAATTAGGCAACACATGGAGGTTCATGTGGATGATATGTTGGTAAAATCTGGCGAGCCCGAGAATCATCTTAAAGATCTAGAAGAAATGTTTAGAATATTGCGAAAGTACCACACGAAATTGAATCGATAAAAATGCTCTCTTGGAGTCCACATTGGGAAATTCTTAGGCTACCTTGTAAGTTGTTGAGGGATCGAAGCGAGCCCTGACCAAATTCAAGCCATAAAGGACATGGCCGAACCTAAAACTAGCAAAGAAGTGATGAGTTTAAATGAAAGGGTAGCTGCCCTAAGCAGATTCATTTCAAAAGACACTAATAAGTGTATAATTTATTTGATGTGATCAAGAAGAAGAAAAACTTCAAATGGGGAAAGGATTGCAGGAAAGCCTTCTTGCAACTAAAAAGCCATTTGAAAAAACCACCGATACTTTCAAGTTTCGAGAATAAGAAATCTTGTGCCTATACAATGCAATGTTAGAGCATGAAGTCAACTCGGTACTCATTAGAGAGTAGAATAGAGCACAACTTTCAATATGTTATATAAGCGGAAGATTAAAGGATGCAAAGTTACGATACCTAGTCATAGAAAAATTAGCCTATTGCTTAATTCTTACAGCTCAAAAGCTTAGAGCATACTTTCAAGCACACCCAATTAGGGTATTAACCAACTTCCTTCTTAAGCAAGTTTTTATTAAACTCGAAACTTCTAAAAGACTAGTAATATTGGGGATCGAGCTTAGTCAATACGACATAGAATTTCAACCATGAACTGCAATAAAAGGGCAGACATTGTCAGACGTTTTTATTGAGTGCACTAGCTTCACCGAGGAACAATAAGAAAAAGAGAAAGATCAGAAGCCCATATGGCTATTACTCATGGATGGCGCATCAAACGATCAAGGTGCCGAAGCAAGATATATAATCATAACCTCAGATGGGCACAACTTGCATTATGCCATGAAATTAGGATTTCCCACAACCCATAATGTGGAAGAGTATGAATCAATAGTAGTAAGATTAACCTTCGTACTAGAACTGAAAATCCATGAATATAGGTCTTTAGCAATTCTCAACCGATGGTAAATCAAGTGAAACTGATATATCAAACAAAGGACCCCAAGCTATCCTTATTTGTGAAAAAGATATTACAAATGCTTGCTTTGTTTGAAGATTTCTCGATATACCAAGTTCCAAGGGCAAAAAATTCACAAGCAGACTCCCTCGCAAAATTAGCCAGCTCAAGGGAGCTCCGGAGACATGTATTGTCCCAGTTGGATACCGGGAAATTCCAAGTATCAAAAAGGAAACATCCGAACAAGGGAAGGTGTTATTATTCATGATAAGGTCTCAAGCTAAGTCTCAAGGGGGGAGGAAAGAGAAAATGGTAAAGAATTGTCGAATGAAAGGGTGGACCAACCAAGGTCAAGTAACATATATGATGATACCTATATGTCACCTATTGTTGAGTACCTAGTTGAAGGAGCATTCTCATCCGATAAAGGAGAAGCAAGAAAAATCAAGATACAAGATCCTACCTTCATAATGTTGGATGGTATCCTCTATAAAAAGGGATGTGCTCTTCCCTATCTGAGATGTGTAAGTACGAATGATGGAATAAAATTATTGATTGGAGCACATGAAGGATTTTGTGGAGACCATTCAAATGGGACAAAACTAGCAAAGAAAATAATGAGGCAGGAATTTTTCCAGCCACGCATAGTAAGCCAATCCATTGAATATGTGAAAAAATGCGAAAAGTGTCACAAATGTTCAAAGATTCTCAGATTTTCCACAATTCAATTAATTCCAATTGCAAGTCCATGGTCCTATGATGTATGAGGAATAGACCTAATCGACCCATTACAAATCTCGAAAGGTGAGGGTAAAGTACACCGTGGTTCCATTGACTATTTCACCAAATGGGTCGAAGCAGAGCCGCTTCCAAAAATTACCAGTGGAAAGGTACTCAGATTTATTATCAAGAACATTATAATGAGGTTTGGGATCTCCCAGAAGATAATTTCTAATAATGAGACACAATTTGAGAGTGAAGATTTCTCCCGCTTTTGCTATAAGAACGGAATTATTAAAAGTTTTTCATCTATCGCACATCCAAAAGCAAATGGAGCAGTTAAGGCTGCGAATAATGCAATAAAGAAAATTCTGAAAAGTGACAAAATAAGGCAAAAGAAAATTGGGTAGAAGAGCTACCACTTGTGCTATAGGCTTAGCGAATGTCAGCTAAGACAGTGACATGACATACCCCTTACTCTTTAATATATGGGTGTGAGGCGATGCTACCAGTCGAGATTGAGATACCCTAATGCCGAAGGATTGCCTTTGCCTTCGATAAAAATCAAGAGCTAAAAAGAGAATCAGTACACTTAATACATGAATTGAAGGACGAGCAGCGGTAAGAACCGCCGAATATCAGAGAAGAATCTCAAACTATTACAATTCAAGAGAAAGAAATCGATCATTTCACGATGGGGACTTGGTACTCCATAAAGTTATGGCCAATACTAAGAATCCTGCAGATGGACCCCCTAGGACCAAACTGGGAGGGACCATTAATCATATTCAAAGTAATCCCCTCGGGAGCCTACAAATTGCGCTGCCCAGACGGCAATATAGTGCCTAAAACATGGAATGCTGAGCATTTGAGGTCATACTTTTTGAAAATGAATCAATAGAGCTACTTTTGTAAAGAGAAAATCTACATGCTTGGGAGTGAAATGCTCCTTAAATTTGGATACTACCTAAGACGGTAGTCTACCTAAGATGGTAGAAAAGCCTCTATTTGCATCGAGATGGCCAGGGCAGAGCACCTTTTGGAGGGAGGGTGGGTAAGCCTTTAGTGTGCCATGAGATGGCCACGTTAAAGCACCAGACAAGCCCTTGGCCATGCCCGTGGTTAGGTCAAGGCACTTCCTGGAGGGATGACGAAGTAAGCCGTTATATACACCATAAGATAGCCATGTTAAAGCACAGAACAAGTCCTTATACACGCCATGTTATGGCCAGGGTAAGGTAGCTCTTTGAGGGAGGACTGTAACGACCTCAATTTTCAGTCGTTTGATTTGGAACATTTAATTTATTTTTAATGTGAATGGTTTTTAGTATGAAGATATTGATCGAATAAGTGTAATAAGATTTATACTTTCGATTAACATAACACGAATAGTGCTAATAATTGGAATTTGAGCTGAAAATGAAATTGAAACGAACTTTTAAATGGATACAATTTTATTTGAATTAGAAATTAGATGATAAGTTTGTAAAACTGGAATTTCTATTAATTTCATAGATTTTGAAAACGTCGATTTAATCGACGTGTTAAAACAGTGATCTGGGGCACGTCTCCGAATTCGACGAAACTAGTTTCATTGGATCCATAATAATGTATTATTTTAGGATTCCAATTTTTGGGTCTATCATTCTTATGGTTTGGTCGTGCGAAGCTAAAATGCCTAGAAATTTATTTAAGTGAATTTAATTAAAATAATTCGATTCGAAAACCTGTCTTCCAAATATGATGAAATTGACTCCTGATATATTCCATTGTGTTCGAAATAGGGGTAAAATATTATGAACGCTAGGCGGCACTTCTCGAATAGAGTTTGAAATTTTTTCGGATGAACAGTGCGCGATTAGTTTTATGTAAATGGACCCCTAAACTATATTTTTCTCACAAACCCTAACCCCACGGCCACCCTCTACCTCAATGGCCATAAATGTGCCAACTTCCCTCCTTGATTTCTCCAAATCCACCTACTATTACCCAAAACTTCCAAGTAGTGAATTGTCGAGCTCGTCGAGCTATTGCTTTTCAACGGTCATGATCGTAAATGGCATAGCAGATCAGCGGCTATGGCCATGCAAAGGGCGCGCGTTCAATTGGGTTTTGCGAGGCAAGGGTGAGGCCGAGCTCAACAAGGCCAAGGACGTGGGCGGAGTTCATGACGAGCTTTCATGTTGTTGTCTCCGATCGTGTTCTAGTGCGCCATGGAAGGAACGATGGTCGAAGCTACCAGATGAAGATGGGTTCGAACGAACGTGGATACCTGAGCAGTTGCATGCGAATGAAGAGGGAGGGGGAAGAAGAATCAATGGCCATATTTTTTCCAAGGTTTGATATAAAAATAAGAATTGTATATTTATTTATATTAAAATCGTGTAATATTATAAATGCGATAACTTTTTCATACGAGATCCATTTCGTAAGAAACAAGTTGCATTAGGTTCATGTCAGCAAATACTACACATAGGAATTGGATTGGAGTCGATTGGAGCAGCCGGGAATTTGGATTAGAAATAAATGCTTGTTTAATTTTAAATTAGAAATGGAACTTTTGGATGACAACTAAAATCAAGGTGAGTAAATCTCTCTCAGGTTGGTTAACTTGTTTATATTTATAGTAATTAAAATTATTGATTAGTTGGTTGGATGAATGGATTAACTATTATCAATGAATTCCATGTTACATTATATATAGAGGTGTATACATTAGTAGTTGGGTATATTTTCCTGCCGACTGGAGCGGATGAGACACTATGCACCCCACATAATAGCGGATGATCCTATATTACACGATATCCGACATAAAAGTGGGATTGGTATTTTATGTTGTATAAAATCTATGGATGCAGGGAAATAGGTTGGAGGAATCCTATTGGATTCCTTAAATATATTGATTGTTTTCATATATAACTATATGATGTGATTGAATAATCTGTTTTGGATTGTTGTATGTTTTGATTTATTGGATGCTATTGTAGCACAGGCCTTATTTTGGTATTTTAAATACCATAAAGAATAATTTTTGAATTTTAGAAAGAATTTAAAAGGGGATTTTTAGAAATAAAAATATTTATATTGGATTGGAATATTCGATAAGGAATGAATGGGAATTAAGTAAAAAGATTTGGAATTCACTTAACTATTTCACAAAATGTTTTCAAATAAATATGTTGAAATTAATTTATATAAGGAATTTGGAACAATAGATTTAGTGATATTTCTAAAATTTTAAACGGAAGTTTAAATCGAGTACTTGAATGGATTTGGAATAAAGATTAGTTTATGTAGAAATAAATTTCTAAATGGATTTTAAAAAGAAATCAATTTATAAATGAGATTTGTTTAATATAAATATGTTATTAACAGAGAACAATCGGAAATGAGTTTATAAATTTATAAATGATGTTTATAAACAAAGTGAATTATTATCATTTGATAAGTTGGAAATATAAATGCAACGTTGGGATTTAACGTGAGATACGGAAATCGGTTTAGGCGAAGGATAGTGGATTCTATTTTTGGAATTTGGAAATAGTCGTGGAATTAGGAATGAAAATCAATTGGAAATAAATCGAGAGGGATTTATAAATATAAGAATGGTCATGTTGAACTTTAAAAATAAACTTTTATCGAGAAATTAAGGTTGTTTTTAAATGGGACTTTTATTTATTAAATTATATGGTTAAAGCTGGTTTAGTATTGAAATATTTCGGTAAGTCGATTTTTATTCAAATATATAATATTAATTGAAATGAAATCTAATTTTTATAATAAGATTTGTAAATCGATTGGTATTATTTAAAAATGAATTGGAAATGAATTATTGATGTTCATTTAAAGTGTTTTAATATTTTAAATAATTACTTAAACATGTTTCAAAAATATATTCTTATTCTTTAAAAATACTTATCATATATATAGAGTCTTTAAATGATCGTAATTTATTTATAAATCATTTATAAATCCTCTCAAGATTTGTAAATAGGATTTATTTAACGGATATGATTTTTATAAGAGAAATCTTGTAATGGAATTCTGGAAACTTAAGGAAACTTCCAGTATGTTGAAAGACGAGAACTTCGAAAATGAATTAGAATTCATAAAAGAAGTTTAAAATGAGTAGTTGAAATTATAGACGAGTATAATTGATTTTGGAAATTTTAAAGGAAATTAATTAATGGATTCCGGAAACTTATAGAATTCGTTATAAGTGAATTAAGACATTTACAAATTGTAAAAGATTTTGAGAAATAGGTAATAAATGGAATCATTTTCTAATTATTGGAAATGAAATGGCTTTAGGAAAACATACTTATAAATATTTCCTAAGTATTGGACTGGAAGGGTTTGAAATATTTTAACTACAAGATTATTATTATAAAAATATTTTCAAAGTGTTGAATTATAAATGGAATTGGAAGGAAATATTTCTAAGTATTGATATGAATTGAAATATCCTGCTATGGATATAAGAGTTTTAATTTAGTTTTTCAAATATTAAAAACTGGAAGAGATTCGGATATACACCTTTGTAAAGATATTTTGAAATAATAATTTCAAAAAAATTACAATTTGGGCCTCATGACTGTAACCAACTATCAAATCTAGCCAAATTCATTAATCGTTTTGTAGAGATCGGGATAAGATTTAATTATTCGAAAACCACTTCGATCCGATTTATGCAATACAAATTATGATATCATGAAATGGTGATTTTGGAGATTCGGTTTGTTCAAGACCTAGAATAACTTGTATGGATGAATGCTATCATTTGCATCGTGGCCTGGAAGGCAGTGTTAGTATTCCCAGTATGATTGCTATTTTAAAGGTAAAACGTAGCCTCTGGCCTCATCAACCGGGAATGACTAAAACTAGGGAGATGCAGCAGTGCTAAGTGGGTCGCACCTAAGGAGGGCATGTTACTACTTTTCTAGATATCCTCGTATATATGATTATTATGGATATGGTTGTGCATGGAAAAAATAGTGCTCGATAGGATGGGAACTCCCAAGGTGATAACATATTCGGTGCTACCCAGTAAAGGGTAGGCCAGTCCTGTGTTTGCAGGGATTGTTAGGTACGATCTCGATACATTTTTCTAGAGGTGTACTGTGATGGGCGGTACCCCGGTAGCCCAGTCATTGTACTGAATGTAATATCCACTACAAGCCTATACGGTTTTAGTTGTATACCAATTACGATCAAACGTGAGATGCAAACATTTAGGCTATCCTATAGTTTATTTTCTATAGACACTAACATAATATCAGATGGTTTTGATATAAAATGTTTTAGCTATCGTAAGGTAAAACCCATCGTATTTATCTATGGCATGGTCTTACGAGATATCTTTGTTTTCAAAGGATTTTGATAACAGTAATAATTCAAATTGAGTGTGTTTTCTCACGTTGGTTTTCCAGATTAACTCGGGTGTTATGTTATTACAACGCTCGGGTCAGACTGAGTATTATAGATTTAGGTTAGGATGCTATGGAGCTCAGAAGACGAGCTGGAGGATTCTCAAGCATATAATACGTACTTAGTTATTTCCGTTGTGTGATTGATGTTATATATTCAGTATTTTTGAGGACAAGTTATTATAACTGTCTTGATTGATTATTGATTGTTGTTCCCTGATGATTGTGTGTATATTAACAGCTACATATTCTTTTGTGTAAAAATTAGCTATTATCTATTATATATTGTCCTGCTACGATTGTGAGATGCTATGTTATTGTTTCTAATTTCTTCTATCTTGTTTTCTTCTTATCCCTAAAAATCTATATTTTTGGCACTTGAATATTCGATATGCTATACAGTGAACGTATTGATGTCGAATTTTGAGGACCGAAAATCCTGGTTTGTTACAGTGGTATCGGAGCTTAGTTTGTGCGAACACTTAGGCTTTGGTGGAAATTACTCATTAGAGATAAGGTTAGTAATACCATATAATAAGTTTGAGTGTAACGACCTTAATAAAAATTCTGGGTCGTTACATTGAGTGTGTATATATGAGCGTGTATTTATTAGTGATATAAAATGTTTTATATTGTGTTGGTTGATTTATTAAGTAGCTTATGAATTCTAGTTGGCACAGTTTGTATAACTCTATCAATAAGGATTTCTAAACACTTGAACATAGCAATTCAACTTAGTATTGTACTGAAATGGGGTAAATGAAATAATTTTACCCAAATTATATTTTGATATAAAATAATTTCTGAAATTATTATCGTATATTAGTATGTTCGGTTGTTATTATTATAACCAAAACAAGATTATAACTGGAATGGACATGTATAACCAATTAAAGGGTATCAGTGTGAATTATACAAATGAGTTAAAACTAAAATTTGATTCAAACCAGAATTTGGAAATTTAAATCTCAGAAATTTAGAAATGTTTTCCAAGTGTTTTGAAATAAATAATGGTAATATTATTGTGGAAATGTATTTGAAATGAAAATGTTTTAAATGGATTTTGGAGGAGATAAGGCACTAAACTCACTTCAGTCGCTGGAAAATAATTCTGATGATGATCGTGACATCATCGGTGTTCATTTTCAAGTTTCTAAGTGGTAGATTGCTACTGTAGTAAATTGGTATGGAGATTTTTGTTGGAAACAAATGTGGTTTTGAAAATCCCGAAGGGAATTTGTTTTGGATAAAAACCAGGTTTGGTTTAAAATTTAAAAAGTGTGTTTTGGTATACATACACATACACATACACATACACATACACATACACATACACATACACATACACATACACATACACATACACATACACATACACATACACATACACATACACATATACATACACATATACATATACATATTAATATACATATAGACATACACACACACACACACACACACACACACACACACATATATATGATTTCAAAATGATATGAACTAAATCCGAGTGTTTAAATTCTGGAATTTCATCTAAATGATGTGTGAAAACATTATTTAATGAGTTTTGGGTATATAAATTGAAAAAGGTATATAGAGGAAAGGAAAGTGGGAAATTTGAAATTGAAATTGAATTTTGACTTAAGTAAGTTAAAATGGATTGTATGGATTGAAATTTAACTTAAACTAAGTTAAATTAAAATCAAATTGGAATTGAAGGAATATCGAATTGTATTGTATATTGATTGAGTTGTGAAATAATTATATAATTATAGGTTATAAATTTTCGAATGGAGTCAACTCAAATATAGAATCAATATAATTATAAATTGTGTAACTTATAAATGGAAAATGTGGAATAGAAAAACCAAAATAAAAATGGTTGGATATTTGGAGAAGAAATGGAAATCGAAATTTGAATTATAAAATGGATTTACACTCACGCCAACTAAATGAAGTGATTTTTGAAATAAAAGTCTAATTGTGAAGTGGGAAATGGAAGTAACTAATTAGATAAATGAATTAGTGAATTAAATATTGGAAATGGAACTTGAGTTACAAATGGAATTCGACTTAAATGTAAGCGAATTAAATATATTTGGAAATGTGGTCGAGTAAAATGGAAATGGATTGAGATGGTGATAAATTAAGTTATAAATGAATTCAATTTAAATTTAAATTGAATATGGTCGGGAATATTGTTGATGAGAATGAAATTCAACAAGTAACTAAATTATGAGATGATTCATAAATAAATTTTGCATGGATTTGTTTGTTGTTGAATATAAAATTGAGAGAACAAGATTTTGTGAATAAATTGAATGTGGATTAATAAAAAGTTGATAAATTGATTTGGAATCAATTTAAAATAGCTATTGTAACGACCCTCTATTCCGAACCATTCACATCCGCACATGTCGGACTTGAATTGCTCAAAACAGCAGATTGTTAATTTATAATTGGCAAAACTTAGCATATAAAGTAAATAGATAAATCACAGAATCACAGACACAGAATAATATAACAATAAGCAGCGGAATAGATAAATAGTAGTTCATGAAGCTACTATATAAACAACAGAGTTTGAAATAAAATACAACAGAATATCTCAAATACAATGAAGTCTCAATACATAGTCAAGTGACAAAATCTGAATATAACACACGAGTCAACTAAATAACTAAAAGCTAAATAGATATAGATGGATCTCCAAGTGAAGCTCCAAACTCCAAAGGTGAGTCTCAAATGCTGCGACACTCAGTCTGACCCGAGCGTAAGGCAAAACACAAAACACTCGAGTTAGGATTAACATTCTTATATTAATAAATTCGACTCAAGTGAAATGTCAAATGAAATACAAGTAACTTAAAGGATGTTTGGATTTCCATCTTCCAAGAATCTGTGGAACTATCTACTATGTAATAAAATATGCTATTATAATATGCCTATAGTAAAATAAAAGTATCAAAATAGCGTTAAGGCATTACCCGTATCCCACCTAACACATTTTATATATTCTCACAGTCTATACAATTTCGTACGCTCCTCCGTAATCTAGAGGTTTACCCAAAGGACACCACATAGGAACGGTACAAAACAAACTCGTAGAAGGCACGATAAGGCATGCGACAAGGCACTCGAGGCAATGCCATGGTAGATATACCATTTGCACTCCCGGACTGGTGGTAACGCATAGCAGCTACTACCATCCACCTCGTGACACACTCCCAAATCAAAGGGTGAAACCAATCAAGTCACAAAAGCAATAGAATGGTATCGAAGAAATGTGCCCGATCAGGGAAATGACCCCACTTGGTCCGGTATAGCTCTTGTTTTAGCCACATCAGGCGTACTCATGGGAGTCAGGGATATGTAAATACCATATAGAATCATCGCCAAAGCATCCTATTTCGTTCTGAAATCTCCACCACATACATAGTTGTTAAAGTAGTTTTCGGTATTGGCAAAGAGTATTACAATATCCGATCCCAGTCACTTTAACAACCAAACGCTTATTTCACACCATGGTCATTCAATTTCAAATAGTTCATACTTCATAAAAAAATATCATATTCATTTCAAAACCATATCAATTCGATACCATTATTCATCTTAAATGATATTCATTTCTAGAATTGTAACACTTTCAAAATTATAACACTTTGGAAATCATAACACTTTTGAAATCATGACACTTGAAATCATAACACTTTTAAAATTATAGCACTCCCAACTTAAACGGTTTAGGTATTGAAAATAGTATATATATTAAAATATTTTATATGATAAAATAGTTCGTATATTAAAATATTTTATATATATATTGAAATACTTTCTATAATAAAATAGTTTCCTCAAATTTCACAAATCGATCCAGCATAAATTCTAAAATTCAGTTTAAATCAATTCCAGTTTAACCATTTTAATTTTAAGGTCAAAATTTCAATTCAAATTCTCAATAACCCATTTCAGTTTATATCGATGTCAAATCCAAGTTTGAACCATCACTTCAATTCCAATAAGATTCAAGTTTAAATATTCAAGCATTTACAATATAAATTTCATTTATATTGCAACATTTAACTTTAATTTTATTTAAATTGGAAAATATTCACTTGATCATGTTAATAACATTTACATAAAATCTCAATTTATAAATTTAAATCAATATTAAATATTCAGTCTCAGTTTTATTTAAAATTGAGAATATTCATTTATCACTTTTTTTCAAATCAAGTTATAAATCATATTTTCAAAATCTCAAAATAGGTTCAAATAAATTCTTATTTAAAATCAATTATTAACCAATTTAAATTCCAAGTCAACATTAATTTTTCTTCCCAACCTTTGTTATTAAAGTTATAAAAAGTCTATTTTTTAAAATTTTAACATAAATTTAGAAAAAAAAACTTAAACATATTACAAACTAATTGAATTAAATTTTTACTAGACTAAATCTTATTATTCAATGTAATTTGTATTAAATCTTATTTTATATATTTCTAAATTAATAAAATATAAGAAAAATCTTAAAAATTTATATTTTCAAAGCTAACTTATAAATTTAAAATTTTCAAAACATATTATTTTAAAATTAAAAATTTCATACCTATAAAAATAGCATTTATATATTATATTTTTAAAAGTCAATATTCAATAAAACCGATATATTTCCTTTCAAGCTTTGGAAATCATTTTTAGAATATAGACCAATAGTGTCTGTATATAATTTTCTATCCTATGGTCAAGTGATTTGTATATTTATCATTTCAATCCGCAATTTAAATATCTACGGGTATATATCATTTCAACCCGCAATCCCAAAAGTTCAAAGTCAATGAAAGTCGCTTAGGGTTATCATTTCAACCTATAACGATTTTCCCTTATTCTACAAGATCGTTCGGGTATGTATCGTTTCATCCCATGGGGAATTCTAAACTAACAGGGAACTTGCAGAGTGAGAACAAATATGATAATAACATAACATATCAATAACATGCATATATCATCAGTGATAAATTAAATAAAACATATACAATAGTATATGATGTCATATATCACAGGTTAACAATTACAGATAATAACATATCATATTTAACAATTAAATAACTAGCAGTTCAATTTTAACAGCATATTTCAATTTTCATTTCAAGTGAAATCAAACTTATTCAATACAAGAATGTTAATTGTGAGTGATTGTTCACCTTTCGAGGCTAGAGAGATGAATGAGAATGGAAGCGAATAGACACAGACAATCATACAGATCGAACAAGCAGGACAGTGATAAGGTTGGAACTACTATTGTAAATCTGAACAGTGGCGAAACAAAGAAAATTAATTGCTAGAGATTGATGGAACAATATACATATTATAATTTAAATCAATACTTATGTATACACTTATTTAAAATGCGAAATACTTATATATATTATACATTATTCCTTTCAAAATATCAACATAACATAACATATATATATTTCAAAATACTAACATGACCTATATATATATTTAAACACATCAAATTTATATTGTCAATATATAGTAGATACTGTATATATATTTAAATAATGTATAAACTGACCTAAAACTCATATATAATATGAACCCCGACAGATCATATATATACTTATCTACACAAACAGGTTATATACAAACTTATATATAATAATATATATCGACGTATAAATTTACATATATATAGTATATATATTTCCTTTCAAATCAAAAGTTATAAACCCCATATATTATAAAACTATATATTTCCTTCAAAAAGGTTCCAGACGAAAATCAAAACATATTATAAAACACTCCAAACATATAAATATACCCATAAGCTTCAGAAAGAAATGCATATGAAGGCATCTACTCAGATATGAAAACAAGTTAAATAAATATACTACACTATTTACTTTACACAAATAATAGAGAAGGGAAAGTCTTGCCTGCAATAACACACACACACACACGTACACATACAGATCAAACAATTTACATATTTTTATAAACTTATGCATTATAAACCAACAAATTGCATATGTAGTCAAATATATATATATAAATGAATTTTGAACTGCCCTAGAAGTTGCAAATAATCGTCGGTGGCAAATGAAGAAAGGGAGGAGGTGAGGGTGCTGGTGGTTCACGAGGGTGGTTGTTAGGTCAGGGCGGTGGTCGGTTGAAAGTACGGGATGTAGAGTCATGGAGGAAGCTATGCTGAGGGGAAGAGCACTGCATTCGGCTGGGTTGGAGGAGACATGTGAGAGAGGTAGTTCGATGGGCTATCATGGTGATTGCGGGTGACTGGAGCACGAAGGTGATGGAGGTTGGGAATGGGGTGCGTGTGTGGCGGGCAAAGGATGGGTAGGAGGTGGAAAAATGATGGATGAGGGAGAGAGGGCATGGGATGGTGAAAGTCGCATGGAGGTGTTGTGAAGGTTGTCGAGTTGATGGGTTTCATGTGCTTGGGTTTTAGAGCTGGTAGTAATGGAGAGGGGGTGGTCGGAGCAAGGTGTTCATGGCAGAGAAATGAGACGTGAAAGGGAAAGGAGAAGGTGGTTTTGTGGATAAGAGGGATGCTGAGTTTGATAAGCTTTAGGAAGAAAATGAACCATATATATATATATATATATATATATATATATTATATGTATGGGCAAACAAAATGATAAGAGAGGAATGGAGAGGAGTAGAAGAACCAAAATGAAAATCAACTAGTAAATAGCATTGAACAGCAGGATAGAAAAAGTCATGGAATAATAATAAAAGTAAAACGCTAAAAATATTAATTGTTGATAGTTGTTGGTTTGCATGGTTGGAAATGAAAGGGCATAAGAAACCAAAAAGGCACAAACCGGTACCGATACGGGTTTTCATAGATTTTTCCACGTACCGGATGTCGAAACATACAAATAAATATACTATGGTAATTTGCACGATGAGATAAACAAAATGGTATACGGATATAAGCGATAAGATCTATCAAATGTCGATATTCGGTACCGAAAATGTTGCTAAAACACCGAAAATTAAATAAACGGAGCAATAACAGTCCAAATTTGACGAAACGAAATATGACGTCTCACTCAGAAGATGATAAAATTTTATTATATAAAAATATTCAGATTTCAATTACATCTTATTTACATCAAATTTTAACTGATTTAAATTTAAATTGAAATTACAAAATAGAACTAACATTCATATTTTCCGATGGAAATTTACCATTTGATATGTTAAAATAGAACTAATGTATGCCTTTTTACCATTTTTTGATATTGCAAAAGGCTCTCCGTACAAGAGAGACTCTGTTGGAAATTTTTCGAAATTTAGGGTGTTAGAATACTTTTGAAAAAATTTTGTTAACCAAAATTTGACCTCAAGTTGTAATTGAAATGAGGGATTTTGGTTTAGAAGTGAAAACTAAATTTTTGTATGGAATAAAGGATTTAGAAAAGTGAAATATCGAGTTCTAACTAAGTGGGTTTTAAAATTTTAATGGGTTTGGAGCATTTTTGTAACGACCCCACCATGATGCCCAGATTAGCGAAGAACGTTACAAGTAATGCCATCTGCTAATCCAAGAATACAGCTTGTTAAGGGCGATCGAATTTGATTATCTTTATACTAATACTGACACATCATTTATACCTTTTCATTTATATCTGAACTGAATTTGACGTGTACAATATTGACACAAAGTAATAAACATGCAGATTTCTTAGAATAAGAACAATATATCATATAAATAGCTGTCATAGATCACAGTGGAATAAATTTCAACTTATACATATAAAAATTATTTAGTTTACAAAATGAAATACTAAACTCGATTGTTATAAAAATTTAACAATTCTCTAATTTCAATTATAAATTATATATGCAAGGCCTAAATTTCTAATAGGATAAACTAAAAGTCCTAATGTTTGTCTCCTTGCTTGCTACAACCATTCATAAGTCAACCTGTCCCATAACCTGAAAAGTCTCGGCCTGACCCGAGCAAAATAACACCCGGGTCAGACTATCTCTAAATATCCAATAGTGTGAGAAAAAGATATAGCACAAGAACTAACATCATATAAGTAAATACAAATGTTGAGGATTGAATTCACAGAACAAAACATAATGTCTCTAAGCATGCAAATATAAGTGATCAACTCAGTACAGGGTTATAAGTTTACGTCATGAACATGAACTAGTCACTAAATACAAAATAATAGAATTAACTTAACATCCATCATATGACACAAGAATATATATTTATTTCACGAACACACGACACAAGAATATATGTTTATTTCACAAAAACAAGACACAAGTATATATACTTATTTCACGAACATAGAACAGTCACATAATCCAAATATCAAGAATCCAAGAGATCTTAATCCAAACCGATCGTAATGATCATCCAAAACAAACGCAAAGAATATACTCAAAACCTATGGCAAACAAACAAACAAATCGGTATCACTCAAACCAATTCGATACCAAGGATTGTACTCAGTCTGGGAACACAGAATCATAGAATCATAGATTGATCTCAAGAATAGTCCATATCAATCAAGGTGATCATAAAAACCATGACTCGATAATTCCATATTTATTCAATATTATTAATTTATCATGTTCGGAAAGAAATCCAGGAACAAACTTCTTAAGGATCTAACAGCCACTTGCCACACACCAAAAGAGAGTTAACTTTAAGATGCCAAATACTATCACCTTCATTAACCACTAGAATTTAGCCAATACGTCCCATACTGTATGGTGAAATTTAAGTATTTACTAAAAATTAGCAAATATCTCTTATTACGGATACCACTGGAAAACCTGAACCATATTCTCTTAAGGATCTAGCAACCACTTGTCGCACACCAGAAGAGAATACAACTCTAAAGTGTTAAGTACTTTCCCAAATATGATTACGTGAATTTAACCAAGGCATCTCATACTACTTGGGTGAAATTCAAGTATTCATTAATGGGATAGTAAATTCCACTCAAACATTCTATTCAATTAGTTATACCATATTCAACAAAGCATTATTCGAAAGCATTTAAACCAATCAATGACACTAAGTCGATTATTAGTACTCCTCAAATTATAGAATTAAGGTTCTCAAAATATATTTCTCTCTCTTTGATTTTATTGTTTAGAAAAAATTGTTATCAATTTCCATAAGTTTATTTACTACTTTGGTTAAAATAAATTTCATTTATTTGATAAATTATTCCATAATATCCAATTATTCCAAATTTACATTTATGCACACAATGTCTCAAATTTCCACATAAAACATTTATTTAATAACCCTTATTTCAAAACCACTTTTATTATTCTTTCAAATCCATTTTGATATATATATATATATATATATATATATTATTTAGAAGTAAATTATACTCACCTATTTAAAACCATATTCCCAAAGCCACTTGTACATTCTGTCACTTATTTTATAAAACCATAATCCCTCATATCTTCAAATCCATAACTCTATATACTTGGAATAACAGATATATATATATATATATATATATATGATTTCTTACTAAAATAATTTACAAAAGAAATTAAAACTAGCATAGAAACAAGTTTGAGATTTATAAATTTAAATAAACTCTCTTTCGTAAAATTACTTGAATATGAGACATATCCATTTATATATTTTCAACTCAAATTTAAAGCATTTAGATCTGCAGTTTCAACCCCATATATCCCATAATTTTTCAAATATCAAAACATAAAAGTGGTAGAAAAATGTCTAAGCTTTTAAACAAGAAAAAAAATCATCTAATTTGGAATTACGGTTCCAAAGTTATGGTAAAAATAATTCTCAGATTTTAAATTCACTGTCGCTATTGTTTATTCTCAGGGGAGCGACAAAGAAATATGATTTCGACTACCTAAACCTCAAAATTTTCAAAAAACAAAACATGAAAGTTTTAGAATATAGTCCATTCTTTCCATAGCATGGAGAATTATCTAAATCCAACAAGAAACAAGAAGGATACGTCTAATTTACAAACTATTTAGTTTAGATAATGTAATTATCAAAGTGACAAAGCTTAGAGTTTGCCTTAGAATTTCGATCAAACTATGCTCATAATTAGCAAATATGATCAAGATGAAAGTTGTCACACATAAAATAAAATTTCCATAGCATTAGGAATTTATTGAATTTTGATAAGAAATGAAAAGGATACAACTAAAAAATTACCAGGTTTTTACTTCATTATCGCTGTTGTTAATTCTCAGGACAACGACACTAAAATGTAATTTTGACCATGAAAACCATAAAATATTACAAAACAAAATGAATGTTGTAGCAGATTATCTATTCTTTCCAAAACATCAAGAACATCGAATTTCAATTAATAGCGAAAAAGATTTGGTCATCTTAATTTCAGGTTTCAACTTAGCAGTTATACATGAATAGAGCAACACTATCATATTCAAACTCGATTTTGAACTAATAAACCTCAGAATTTCAAAAAGCTGTCAAAAGAAATATTGGAGCTAACTAATAGTCATATCTACCATAAAAAGTTTAGGTTATTTTGGATTAATATGCACCAAGATATCGCCGTTATATTACAGCGATTTTCGTAATTCAATTTCAGCAAACAACAATAAAATAATCACATAAGCAACCAATCACACATTCAATTTCACAATTATTTCATAGAATTCAAAGATATGGAATTATTAATTTGAAGACAGATTATGTGAGTTAAAATAACTCACCATTTCTGTGACGCCCCACCTCTATACCCACGCTAGCCAAGAACACTACGGAGTAATGCTGTCAACTAGCACGGAGAATAAGGCTATTGAGGAGCGACCATCCGTGTAATTGCTTTGTGCGAGTACCGATATGCCAGATAAAATATAACATGCATTTCATCTCAAGAGGAAATCCGACATACCAATGCAAACTCAAAACTACTACACAGTGGCTATATATAATCTTCGGAAACAAATATAGAAATAAACATAACATAAATCAGTCACAGATAATTCATATCACAAAGGCGGAAATATATATGAATATTGCACATAAAAGTGTATATCAGAGTAGTGGTCTAACAAGATCCACAGTATCACAAAAGAATAGATACAAGTGCAAGACAAAAGAATATGTATACATTAAGGAGTCTATATCTCAAATGTATATAACAAAAACCACTAGACCAAAGTAGATAAGCAAAAGTCAGAAGATGGTTCCAGATAGGAAGTCATGAGGAAGCACCTGCAATATCTCAGTCTGACCCGAGTATTATTTAAAAAGAAAATAATAAACAGATCAGTCTAGCTATAATTATCAGATAAAATGAGATATAAGAAGAGATGTAGTATGTGACGACCCGGCTTCCTACTCCCAGGAAGACGTGTCATCAATAAGAAAGAAAGTGATAGAAATAGAAAAGAAAAGAAAGAAAGAATAACAACATCAGAATCTCACAGCGGAATGGAATAAAATATAATATATCAACAAACTATTACATAGTTATATATACATTAGGTTATACAATATCATACAACATGAATATCATATACATATCTGTCAGAACATACAACTCAAATATCATAAACTAACTAACACAGCGGAACTATATAGATAGCTGCATACGTCTGGTCTTCTGCTCCAACTCCTCCAGAAAACTCTATACTCCGAATATCTATCACTTGGCTACTCATAAAAATTTGAGTACCCAAGAGTTTATGAAAAACAAAATATAAACTCCGGGTCAGACATGGGTCTGGTATGAGTAAACGGGTTAAAGTTGTTTAACTATGAAAATCATTTAAAATAAAGGTATCACGTAAGACTTCCCACACATAAATACGGGTAAGTTTTTACCTTACGCTAACCAAAACATTTTATAGGAAATTCAATGATATTATAATAGTGTCTAGGGTTTTCAAGTAAAATACAGAAATAGCTGAAATGCTTACATCTCACATTCCAATGTAGTTGGGCACAATCAAAACGTACGACGCTTATTGGAAATTGGATCCCTTACAATGGCAGGGCTACTGGGGTACCGCCCGTCATAGTACGTGGTCTAGATCACAGTATCGAGGAGCCACCCTAACTCCCCTGCAACACAAGGCCGGAATCATTCCTTACTGAACAGTCCCGAACAAGATAACCCCGCAGTTGGCTACAGACCAACCGCCTACACAGCCGAATAAAAGGGACATCTAGACAGGGTTATACCTCGTCCTGCTTGGGTATGACCCACCTAACCTTGTTGCACATCCCCTGTTTTATCCATTCCCGGTTGACGAGGCTTGAGGCTGCGTTTACCTTTTTAGAACATATCTCTTAGAATGCTCATCGTCCACCTGACGATGTGCTGAAAGCATTCAATCCATACAAGTTCGTTCCAGGTTCGAATGAAACCGAAGGCATTATCTCGTTACACTCATTTTGGAATCACCCTCAGAGTTAACGACGATAACCCTTGCATTCTGAAAACACCATCTCGATCTTCACTTGAGATTACACGACCTAACGTTTAATTTGGATCGATGTGGTTTTAGGAATATCAAATCGTTACCCGATCCCGGTCTCATCGAAATCCAAACACCATTTTAAAGGCCAAGTTGTCTAATTAACTTAACAGTTTAAATTCAACAATTGAATTCATATAGCAATTCTATACAGATAAATAACATCAGATAAATCGTATAGTAATTTAACACAGATGAGTTATACACAATCATCACAGATATATCCAGAATATCACAGAACATAACAGGATATAAATAAACATCAGAGGCAATCAAATAGAATCATCGATTAATATCAACAAGTTTGATTTGTTTTAAACTTAATTGCATACTCAAGAGTAAATTATATTTTATTTTTGCTTAATCAATTACTAATAAATTAACTTATTTCAATTTAGTAATTACTTATTAATTATTCACTTAATTAATTAATTATTTTTAATTATTAATCGATAACCTTAATTATTGATTTATAAAACTCAATTACACAATTAATTATTATTAATTGCTTAATTAATCATTAATTATTAATTAACTTAATCCATTTAATCATTAATTATTTAATTAATTCATTAACTACGATTTGTTAATTAATCAACTTCAAATTAAATTCTTAATTACTAATGTTTTATACAAGATTATTATTAAAATCCGTAATTACACATTCAATTAAGTTTTGAATTATTTATTAAACTACAATTATAAATTTTATTACATTCATAATTAACTTCCATTTTAAATTAATTACGCCACTTAGTTTTAGCAAAGCTTTAAAGTTCATCAGGGCTTAAAACACATTGGTTAACACTAATAACATAATTTACACTTAGCTTAATTATCTTTAATTTCAAATTACAGTTAACAATATTCCAGGGATTAGAAACCCGAAGTATACAACGTGCTCAACTCGGGTAGTACTCGAGACCATCCCTTACTTCTCTCGCGTTCCCTCTCTGTCTCACTTGTTCTTCCCCATTCTTACTTCTCTGTTTCTTTTTTTTTTTAGTTTAAGTTTTTAAACAATAGTAAGCAAGCGCGCGCATACACACAACCCAAAGCAAAAGACCCGAAGCAACACGCGATCCAACTCGTGTTTCAACCGAGTCGACATCAGCCGATACTTCCCCACCGCCGTGCACGTTCACGGCGGTTCACCACCACTCCGACGCCACACGACGCCATCAACAAGTCACATCGCTTCCCCTCTCTCGTAATCACCACCCAGTTCAACTCAAAACTCACGTAATCAAAATATGATAGAAAATACGAACAGTATGCCAAGTTCCAAAGAGATAAACGTCACGTTCACTCCACCACGACCACTTGCGTTGACGTGGCTTCGGCCAAACGTCGCCGTCAACACTCTCCAGCACCTCCCAAAATCTCACGTCACTCGGTCGAGCTAAGGCGTCGCGTGGATCGAATGAACTGAACCTAAAAATACAGACCCATAAACCCTAAAATTTATCACTTCTCAAAAATCATGCATTCGAAATTTTTTTTAACAATTTTCTAGTGTTCTTGAATCCATATTCAAGCTTCATGTTAAATTTCAACAATGAAAATTGATGGAATAATCAGAATTTCATAAAAATGCATATTTGGTTTATTATCAAACTGCTCTACAAATTTTTAACTAAAAAATATAATTTTTATCTTAAAAATCATATTTCTATATGTAGTTTCAATATACAAATTCAAATCTACAATTCAAGTCATTCGAATTTCGCTCATTATTTTACTTTGTTACTGTAAATTTGTGTTTACAGTGTTTACAGTGTTTATAGTGTTTACAGTTACTAAACAATAATTCAAACCTTAATCCTAAACTTAAACCAATTTATTTAGTTAAGTGACTAATAGAAGATAAGGATCTTATACAAGAATTATGGTATAGTTCATTTTTTCTTTGCCTAAAAAAAATTGAAACCTGGAACATACAGTACCAAGCCAAACATTCCAGAACTTAAATCATAACAATACCTCATGAAATACATATTAAAAGTTAGATTTAAAAATATGTTTACTTGCCACTCTACTGTTGAAACAGGCTAGTTGGATGATGCAAGAATACCGCAGTTTGCAAATTTGTATTCCTGTAAACTTTTCTTGTTTTCCTGAATTTGTATTTGAACTTGAAAATATGAAGTTTTGTTTATACTTCTCTGTTTTTTTTCCAGACTTTTTGCTTTTGCTGTTACAAATGAATTAAAGGATAAGAAATGATGAATATACATATATATATAACTTGAACAAGATGTCTTCTGTAACAAGCTTTAACATAATATAATATTTTGCTTTATTTTTATTTGTACTAAGGCCTTAGACAATTCAACCATTTCGGCTGAAAGATTTGTTCCAGGTAGAAAGTTGTGCTAATTGAATGTTTATGTCTTCACTTAAGTTAACACATGATTAATGTTTGCTGACACAACAATTTGTACAAAGTTATTTGCAGATTTGTTTGTGTTTGTACTAAAATGTTTACATATAGGTTTACACCTTTAATGCTTTGCCGACAAACTTGTTTACTTTGCAAAGATACTTACAGGTTTTGGTCTGAGCATACTTATGTTAACATATAGATAATGTTTGCTGGCAGGTTTTTATATTGTCTTTATTGCATGAATAACCCTATATGTCATGTATTCTATATGTTTATGTTTACAAAGTTAACAGTTTTATTTATATCTTATTTCCATAACAAAGTTTTGTACTTATGTTTGTAGACTTATGTTTATAACCATATTTTATGTTATACTTAAGCTAAATATTTATAAGCTTATTTTATTTTAATTATAAAAGCTAAATCTTTCCATTATTTGATTTGTAATGTATTTATATTTAATATGAATAAAATTGTGTTATTATACTTGTTATTATTAACTGCATTCATATATCTTAGATTAAATGCCATTCATACATAACTTTTAATTTAACTGAATAAAACAAATTTAATTTTTGAATATTGTTGAAAGAGTCTATTTTACATTTCGAAATTATAAATTCCTTTATAATACATATACAACTAATAATATCCAAAATCTTATTTATTTATAAATAAAAATCTTATATTTTATTTAAATTAGATTAAAAACTTATTATAATAATAGGGTCAAAATTCTGGGATGTCACATTCCTCCCCCCCTTAAAAGAATTTTGTCCCCGAAATTTAAACAACAGTTAATTTCAAAAACTTAATATTAACAATCCAAACATACATATCATCCATACAAAACAAACAACCAAACAGTCAATTCTAATAGCATTACTAGTTATCCGGACATAAATTTGGATAAGCTTTTCTAAAACTATCAAGAGTTTCCCAGGTACAATCTCTGGGATCCTCACTCCATTGCACCTTGATGAGTTTCACCACTTTGTTCCTGAGTTGCTTCTCATCTTGATCTATGATCTGAACAGGATTTCTAACCACAGTTAGGTTGGGTTCTACTTCTAAATCTTCCTGAACAACCGGTTCTACCACTAATGATGGGTCATGGATATATTTCCTTAAATGAGACACATGGAATACATTGTGAATCCCAGACATCCATTCTGGCAATTCAATCCTGTAGGCTACAGTTCCAATTCTTTCCGATGCTCGGAATGGACCAATATATCTTGGAGCAAGTTTTCCCGTCTTTCCAAATCTTATAGCACCTTTGATTGGGGAAATTTTGATAAAAACTAAATCTCCGATCTCAAATTCCAAGGATCTTCGTCTCTTATCTGCATATCTCTTCTGAGGATCTTGAGCAGCTTTCATCCTTTTCTTGATAAGCTCAAGCTTCGTAGAAGATTCACGAATAAGATCGGGTCCGAGCACAAGTCGATCATTTGATTTAATCCAACAAGATGGGGATCTACACGGTCTTCCATACAGAGCTTCATAAGGAGCCATCTTAATACTCGCTTGGTAATTGTTATTATAGGAAAATTCCACTAGATGAAGATGGTCTTCCCATGATCCACCAAAATCCAATACACAAGCTCGTAGCATATCTTCCAGAATTAGATTAAGCCTTTCCGTTTGTCCGTCCGTCTGAGGATGATAGGTCATACTTAATTTTAAACTTACGCAAATTTATTTAGTTAGAAAATAATCATATATAAAAAGCATGATTAATTCTCTAACTCCTTTATCTCAGCAACAAAAACTAGAAGAACACATATAAGCAGAACAGGCAGTAACCAAACATCATAGAACATATTTTTATCAGCATAATATTTATTCATAAGTCAATTATTAGTAGTTAAATTTCAAAAAAATTAAGTTTACTCACCAAAAACAGTTGAAACAGGCTAGTTGGATGATGCAAGAATACTGCAGTTTGCAAATTTGTATTCCTGTAAACTTTTCTTGTTTTCTTGAATTTGTATTTGAACTTGAAAATATTAAGTTTTGTTAATACTTCTCTGCTTTTTTTTCCAGACTTTTTTCTTTTGCAGTTACAAGTGAATTAAAGGATAAGAAATGATGAATATACTTATCTATAACTTGAACAAGCTGTCTTCGGTAACAAGCTTTAACATAATATAATATTTTGCTTTATTTTTATTTGTACTAAGGCCTTAGACAATTCAACCATTTCGGCTGAAAGATTTGTTCCAGGCAGAAAGTTGTGCTAATTGAATGTTTATGTCTTCACTTAAGTTAACACATGATTAATGTTTGCTGACACAACAATTTGTACAAAGTTATTTGCAGATTTGTTTGTGTTTGTACTAAAATGTTTACATATAGGTTTACACCTTTAATGCTTTGTTGACAAACTTGTTTACTTTGCAAAGATACTTGCAGGTTTTGGTTTGAACATACTTATGTTAACATACAGATAAATGTTTGCTTGCAGGTTTTTATATTGTCTTTATTGCATGAATAACCCTATATGTCATGTATTCTATATGTTTATGTTTACAAAGTTAATAGTATTATTTATATCTTATTTCCATAACAAAGTTTTGTACTTATGTTTGTACACTTATGTTTATAACCATATTTTATGTTATACTTAAGCTAAATATTTATACGCTTATTTTATTTTAATTATAAAAGCTAAATCTTTCCAATATTTGATTTGTAATGTATTTATATTTAATATGAATATAATTGTGTTATTGTACTTGTTATTATTAATTGCATTCACATATCTGAGATTAAATGCCATTCATAGATAACTTTTAATTTAATTGAATAAAACAAATTTAATTTTGGAATATTGTTGAAAGAGTCTATTTTACATTTCGAAATTATAAATTCCTTTATAATACATATACAACTAATAATATCCAAAATCTTATTTATTTATAAATAAAAATCTTATATTTTATTTAAATTAGATTAAAAACTTATTATAATAATAGATTCAATATTCCGGGATGTCACATAGTAAAAACGTATGATAACCAAAAATGTCATACTGCGACAAGTATACATAGAAAGATCAACAAAGGAAAATCATACAAATATCTCAAGAATCTCATAGCATCAAAAAGAATATCATATTCTTTATTTTCTTCACCAAGCCACAATAAATGACATACATATCAATGCCAATCGAAAAGGTGGTGAAACATAAATTCCAGAAATCAACAATTAGAAATGTAGAAACCACAAGAAAAGGATGGCCAATCCATAAAAATGAGCCGGAGCTCCTCCTGACAGGCTATTGTCCCCCATTGCGGACATCGAGCCAAAGCTCCTCCTGGTGATCCGAAGTTCCTCCTGACAGGGTATAGTCCCCCATTGCGGACTTTGAGCCGAAGCTCCTCCTTGTGAGCCAAAGATCCTCATGACAGGGTATTGTCCCCCATTGCGGACTTTGAGCCGAAGCTCCTCCTGGTGAGCCGAAGCTCCACATGACAGGGTATTGTCCCCCATTGCGGACTTTGAGCCGAAGATCCTCCTGGTGATCCGAAGCTCCTCATGACAGGGTATTGTCCCCCATTGCGGACTTTGAGCCGAAGCTCCTTCTGGTGAGCCGAAGCTCCTCATGACAGGGTATTGTCCCCTATTGCGGACTTTGAGCCGAAGCTCCTTCTGGTGAGCCGAAGCTCCTCATGACAGGGTATTGTCCCCCATTGCGGACTTTGAGCCGAAGCTCCTCCTGGTGAGTCAAAACTCAATAAAATTGAGGTACAGTCCTCCACGTGGACAAAGAGACATCGCACAATGCTAGTCTAAAACATAAAATGATCATCATGATCAAAGAGAAGTGTCAATTACAGTAAGCTAGTAAATATATGAGCTTAGCTTCATGTCCCATAACCACTAGCTTAACTTAAATATTTACGAACAAATTGTAGATCTCCACTAGAAAATTGTCATAAAAGATTCCATCGAACAAGTCCAAAAATTAACCGAGGAAGTAGACGCAAGCGTTTCATACCACTTGTTTTACTAAGTCGTTTAATTAGATTTCTCATACGAGTGAGGTAAAGGTTTGTATATACTAATAGATTGGAAATCGTTTTGAGAAAACGAGCACTGTAATAAAATAGTGTTGAAATCATTTGAAGAAAGAGTTTTGATATTTACTACTAGTATAGAAAACCTTTATATTTTTAAAGTGACAAATCATAGAAGTGTTTGTAGAAACAAACAACCTTCAAAATTCACATTCAAAGACGTGAAATAAAATCCAAAGAAATCGGTTACGGAATCCATCGAAATGGATATTCCCAAAAATCCAGATATAATAGTCATTAAGTCCATAATAAATGGTTATCAACAAATCGGAATCAACATAAATCGATTACAGTTGGAATTCTCAGGCAAATAGGAAAAAGACTGCAGATTCAGACGTCTGAAATCAAGGATTCAGACGTCTGAATCTGGAAAATAAAAATATTTTCCAGAACAGAATTCAGACGTATGAATCCTTGAATTCAGACGTCTGAAATAGGCACTTTTTAGCCTATTTCCCTTTTGGTTCAAAACGAACCAATTCAGACGTCTGGATAATATGATTCAGACGTCTGAATACTGGGGAATAAAAATTCCCAGTATAATATTCAGACGTCTGAATACTACGTTTCAGACGTCTGAAACTGGGGTTCAGGGCATTCCCTGAATCTAGGCCAAAAATGGCCAAAATAAATACCGGAAGCGATCGGACGAGCAACGACGACTAAGGATTTACGTGTGGCAAAAACCCAGCCTTAACGGCTCTTCGATATGCCTCAAATATCAATGTCCAAATATCCATAAAAGGATTTTCACATATTTTGATTTCAAAACACCAAAAATTGGAATATACACCAAATCAATCCAAACCAAAATCAATTGCACAAGAATAAGTGTTAGGAATTCATATCTTAAAATCGAAGATAATTATAGACTAAGATGTGAGATAAAAATCTCACATTTTTACAAAATCAATGAAGAAGAAGCTATAGAGCAATGGCAAGAACAATCACTCTTCAATTCCGACCAAACAAGCTTGAATCTAAGCTTAAAGGAAAAACATTTCCTAAATTAGGTTTAGGAAATTTCTGAAATTGAATGGAGAAAGAGTTGGAGAAGATGAAGAGAAGGCTCACCAAAGCTTCTTCTTGAATTTGGAGGTAGAAACTTGAATTTGCAATAAAGATCAGGGCTTGGAGTTTTAATTTCCCATTCCTCCCACCATTGTTGCTAAAGCTTGAGTATTAGGAATTAGAAATGAAGTAATGAAGAGTTGAAGTGGAGTTGGATTCATATGTTAGGTTATTGGGCTTAAACCCAAACCAAACCCCTAAGTGAAAAAGTAGCAAAATTCTATTATCTCCAAACATATCAAAGTTTATACTCAAAAAGGTCGCAAACGGCATTTTGAACTCAATGGAAGTAGTCTCAAGTCCCAATTTGACTGTTTGCTAAAAGTAGGTTTTAGGACTAAAATCCGACGAACGATGAAATATTTAAATAAAATATTTAAATATACAATCGATAAATATGCGGGTTGTTATAGACTCCCCTCCCTAAAGAAATTGCGTCCTCGCAATACTTAAGAAGAAAATAAGAAGTAACAACCATAGAAACATATCAACACAAAAGAAAATTTGAAATAGGAAGTTCACCATAAGGAGCATGAAAGAGTAAGCCTGAACGAGTTCGAACGGTGAATCCCCAAGAGCAATCTTTAGGATTTGAGGACCATTGAACTCTCACAAGCGGGACATCTTTATTTCGAAGGCGCTCAACCTCCAAAGAAATGATGCGAAAAGAATTTTGCTCAAAAGTCAAATCTGGTGAAACTTCAATCCCAACTATAACACCAGGCTCAAGAATAAAAATCGAAAACCCAAAAGCATTTCCATATTCGAAAGACGTGGAAAACGTCATGAATAATAGAAAATTGAGCCGGTGCAACGACGTAGTATAATAACAGTACGCCTGAGAAACTAGAAACTCAAATAATTTAGAACAACGGCGTAGTACAATAACGGTACGCCAGATGAAACAAAGCTCGAATAATTTCGGAACACCGATGTAGTACAAATACGGTACGTCCAATGAACCGAACACCATAAAAGAACATCGGACACTAGTCCATAAAAGGAATGAGACAAAGCTCAATAAAACGAAGTATATCAGAACGTCCGATGAACTTGATAAAAAGACAATTCCATTCATATATCATCAAAGAATCAACCACTTGTTGCTTACGACTAAACGCATTGGCAACATGATTTCCCTTCCAGGAGTATACAAAGAATATTAAGATCATAAGATGCAAGGAACTCAAGCCAATATGAAGTTCCTTATGAGAAAATAAATATTCCAAAGATTTATGATAGAGGTGGAGAACAAATTTCTCCCCTAAAAATGATGATGCCAAACTCTAAAAGCGAAAACAATAGCCGCGTGCACTAGGTCATGAGTGGCATACCTAGTTTCAATCGGCTTTTAAAGGTTTAGAAGCACAAGTGATAACACGTTATCTTTTGCAAGAGAACGGAATCCAAACCAATACGATTAGCATTGGCACAAAAGATAAAGTCTTGGTTCCCTTCGGGAATCACAAGAATAAGAGTATCGAAAAGAAAGAATTTCTTTTAAATAATTTTCTTTCCCGAAAAGCTAAAACTTTCAAAATCACAATAATCTCGATGTGAAAATCTTTCTAGAAAAAATTACATTTTTATAGGTCAATATATCGTGTCTGATTGTCTCACCTAAGCGTTTAGGAAATTTCCTATCGATAATGTTGATCAAGCGCATCGACCAGAATTCTTAAAGCACTCAACGGGCAATACAATTCACAAAATCATCTTCTATATGAATGTTTCTTAAAAACCTTTAAGAATATTCTTTGCTCGTTTAAGAGCAAAATCAAATCGTACTTATAAATAAATCTTATGAAAAAGATTTACAAAATTTTAAATTTCTATTTTCATCCAAAATCAATAAATACAAAAAAATGAAGTCATTGAGATATTCATAGAATACTCGATTTATAAAATGGACGAAACAAGATGGCAAATTGAATGACATAATAAGTCATTCATAAGAATCATAACGAGTGCGGAGTGCGTAAGTGGAATGCTAACTCACGCAACTCGTATCCAAATCAAAATCGGAGGCAAGGTCGAGCTGAAAGACCTTAACCCCACACAAAAGATTTCTTAGGTGATAATCCTAAGACAAGCTCAAAAATACCGGAAAAGTTACACAAATTATGTAGATAAGAGAAATAACACTTTTCTCATCTTGAGGGCTTAAAGAATAAAAATCGATGCCACCAAAAATTTGGAATCGGAATCACAAGAAAAAAATAAAAATTTGCTTGACAGATAGAAAATGTCGAAGATGAATAGTCCACACAGAAAATAGGATATAGGCTTCACAACGATTAAGCCAATCCTTACAAAAATCAATTCCGAAGCCTAAGTATAAATAGGCTCGGAAAGCAAAATCACATAAAATAATTTCGACATCAATAGAAAGTAAGTTGAGTGTTGCGGATCCACCATCCGGATTCGCAATTCCCAAAGAAGACATCAAGCCCAAAATATTCAAAGAAAAAGAATCGACAAGTTCTTTTGATATAAAAATAATGAGATGAACCCATATAAAAAAGAACTCAAATAGAAAGACACGAAATAAAACAATAGCATCAAGGATTGAATGTAAAATACCTTGACCAAGGGAAGTGTCACAAGGGGCTTGCACGACTTTCAACTTTCCCTCCCTCTTTCTAGGGAGTTTGGGACATGTAGATAAGTAATGACCCGAGCCTTTGCAATAGCGGCAATAGAGGGATTTCGGGCACTTAATTACATAATGGTCCGTGGAACCACAATTGTAGCATTGTTTACGACTTGGGGTAGGAGTCTTGGCTACCGAAGTTTCTTGTTCCACCTTCTTCTTGCTTTGAAGTATGGGGCAGAAAGAAATATGATGACCTGTATTTTTGCAATAGCGACAAAAGAGTGGCTCCGGACACTCCTTTGCATAGTGGTCCTTAGAATTACAATTGTAGCATCCTCCACGATTAGGGATTGGAGTCTTTGCTACAAAAGTAGTTCGCTTCACTCTCTTATTGGGATTAAGGCTCTTGAACTTAATATGCCCCTTCTTGGAAGTCCCAATATCACAAACACTTCCTTTACCGACCTCTCCATGAAGAAGAGTAACATCCACAAGCTGATTGAAAGAAACTTCAAGTTTCAAAGGTAGAACCATTTCGAGGTTCTTACTCAAAGCACAGATAAACTCTTGATTCTTTACAAGATCCAAAAATTGTTGGGCAAACATGAATGCGCCATCCAGAGAATGGCTACTGGATTGACCAGCGCTAGGACTACTAGAACTAACCATTTCTCTTCCTTTAGAAAGAAAGAAGGAGAAAAGTTATTCTCAAAATAAATATCCAGCAATCTTAATAGATAAAACAAGGAATCATAAATGAAAATAGGATAGGACGGTACGAAGACCCGAATAAAATCCTAAAGCATGACTCCTAAGATGGACTTAGGACGACGATCCTTGTTAAATTATTCTACATTGTTCCAAAGTTTGGCTTTGATACCAAGCTGTGACGTCCCACCTCTATACCCACGCTAGCCAAGAACACTACGGAGTAATGCTGTCAACTAGCACGAAGAATAAGGCTGTTGAGGAGCGACCATCCGTGTAATTGCTTTGTGCGAGCACCGATATGCCAGATAAAATATAACATGCATTTCATCTCAAGAGGAAATCCGACATACCGACGCAAACTCAAAGCTACTACACAGTGGCTATATATAATTTTCGGAAACAAATATAGAAATAAACATAACATAAATCAGTCACAGATAATTCATATCACAAAGGCGAAAATAGATATGAATATTACACATAAAATTGTATATCAGAGTAGTGGTCTAACAAGATCCACAGTATCACAAAAGAATAGATACAAGTGCAAGACAAAAGAATATGTATACATTAAGGAGTCTATATCTCAAATGTATATAACAAAAACCACTAGACCAAAGTAGATAAGCAAAAGTCAGAAGATGGTTCCAGATAGGAAGTCATGAGGAAGCACCTGCAATATCTCAGTCTGACCCGAGTATTATTTAAAAAGAAAATAATAAACGGATCAGTCTAGCTATAATTATCAGATAAAATGAGATATAAGAAGAGTTGTAGTAAAAACATATGATAACCAAAAAATTCATACCGCGACAAGTATACATAGAAAGATCAACAGGAAAATCATACAAATATCTCAAGAATCTCATAGCATCAAAAAGAATATCATATTCTTTATTTGCTTCACCAAGCCACAATAAATGACATACATATCAATGCCAATCGAAAAAGGTGGTAAAACATAAATTGCAGAAATCAATAATTAGAAATCTAGAAACCACAAGAAAAGGATGGCCAATCCATAAAAATGAGCCGGAGATCCTCCTGATAGGGTATTGTCCCCCATTGCGGACTTTGAGCCGAAGCTCCTCCTGGTGATCCGAAGTTCCTCCTGACAGGGTATAGTCCCCCATTACGGACTTTGAGCCGAAGCTCCATCTGGTGAGCCGAAAATCCTCGTGACAGGGTATTGTCCCCCATTGCGGACTTTGAGCCGAAGCTCCTCCTGGTGAGCCGAAGCTCCTCATGACAGGGTATTGTCCCCCATTGCGGACATTGAGCCGAAGCTCCTCCTGGTGAGCCGAAGCTCCCTATGACAGGGTATTGTCCCCCATTGCGGACTTTGAGCCGAAGCTCCTCCTGGTGAGCCGAAGCTCCTGATGACAGGGTATTGTCCCCCATTGCGGACTTTGAGCGAAGCTCCTCCTGGTGAACCGAAGCTCCTCATGACAGGGTATTGTCCCCCATTGCGGACTTTGAGCCGAAGCTCCTCCTGGTGACTCAAAACTCAATAAAATTGAGGTACAGTCCTCCACGTGGACCAAGAGACATCGCACAATGCTAGTCTAAAACATAAAATGATCGTCATGATCGAAGAGAAGTATCATTTGAAGAAAGAGTTTTGATATTTACTACTAGTATAGAAAACCTTTATATTTTTAAAGTAACAAATCATAGAAGTGATTGTAGAAACAAACAATCATAAAAATTCACATTCAAAGACGTGAAATAAAATCCAAAGAAATCGATTACGGAATCCATCGAGATGGATATTCCCAAAAATCTCGATATAAAAGTCATCAAGTCCATAATAAATGGTTATCAACAAATTGGAATCAACATAAATGGATTAAAGTTGGAATTCTCATGCAAATAGGCAAATAGGCAAAAGACTGCAGATTCAGATGTCTGAAATCAAAGATTCAGACGTCTGAATCTGAAAAATAAAAATATTTTCCAGAACAGAATTCAGACGTCTGAATCCTTGAATTCAGACGTCTGAAATAGGCACTTTTTAGCCTATTTCCCTTCTGGTTCAAAACGAACCAATTCAGACTTCTGGATAATATGATTCAGACGTCTGAATACTAGAGAATAAAAATTCCCAGTATAATATTCAGACGTCTGAATACTAATTTTCAGACGTCTAAAACTGGGGTTCAGGGCATTCCCTGAACCTAGGCCAAAAATGGCCAAAATAAATACCGGAAGCGATCGGACGAGCAACGACGACTAAGGATTTACATCTAGCGACAACCCAGCCTTAACGGCTCTTCGATACGCCTCAAACATCAATGTCCAAATATCCATAAAAGTATTTTCATAGATTTTGATTTCAAAACACCAAAAATTGGAATATACACCAAATCAATCCAAACCAAAATCAATTGCACAAGAATAAGTGTTAGGAATTCGTACCTAAAAATCGAAGATAATTATAGACTAAGATGTGAGATAAAAATCTCACCTTTTTACAAAATCAATGAAGAAGAAGCTATAGAGCAATGGCAAGAACAATCACTCTTCAATTCCAACCAAACAAGCTTGAATCTAAGCTTAAAGGAGAAACATTTCCTAAATTTGGTTTAGGAAATTTCTGAAATTGAATGGAGAAAGAGTTGGAGAAGATGAAGAGAAGGCTTACCAAAGCTTCTTCTTGAATTTGGAGGTAGAAGCTTAAATTTGCAATAAAGATTAGGGCTTGGAGTTTTAATTTCCCATTCCTCACACCATTGTTGCTAAAGCTTGAGTATTAGGAATTAGAAATAAAGTAATTAAGAGTTGAAGTGGAGTTGGGTTCATATGTTAGGTTAATGGGCAGAAACCCAAACCAAAGCCCTAAGTGAAAAAGTAGCAAAATTCTACTATCTCCAAACATATCAAAGTTTATACTCAAAAAGGTCGCAAACGGCATTTTGAACTCAATGTAAGTGGTCTCGAGTCCCAATTCGACTGTTTGCTAAAAGTAGGTTTTCGGACTAAAATCCGACGAACGATGAAATATTTGAATAAAATATTTAAATATACAATCGATAAATATGCGGGTGGTTACATTTTCTCCTCAGTTCGGCAGCAATTTAAACACTGCAGTTCCAATTCCTCATAACAGCAAGCTCTAGAACACAGCCCTCATGCAAAGAACAAACAAAAATTATTTGTTGAAATTACTAAATTAAAAGAACCTAGAATATTGAAATTACTAAATTCAAAGAGCCTAGAATATAGAGTGGATATTGGATTTATTACCTTGATTTTTTTTAGCTTCTATAAATGATTTAATTTGAAATAGAATTCAATGAGATTAGGGAAATTGACTTCTAGGTTTAGGAAAGCAGAAGGAGTTTACTTTGTTTGACTTTGCTATAAACTAGAAAAGAAAATGAACGTACTGACCAAAGAAAGAAAAAGTAATACTTCTATTAAATGGGCTAAATGGTTTTGAGTATGAGCCTATAAGCAAAGTGTTACTAAATATCTCTCAATTCTCGTATTATAAACAGTATTTTTACATTAAACCAATGTTTTATTCAACATAATTTAATCTCTCAAAATTTACCCAAACCCATTCACAAGATAATAAAAAAATTCCATTTGTGTAATTATGAAAATGTTTTGTATAATTAAATGTAACATTTTAAAATAAAGGTCATTCTATTTATTCTCAATAAAATTTTATAAATCCTGAATTGCAATTTATCATTTTAACAATAAAATCTCAATATTAACACTCAGTAAAATTTACAGCATTCTTTAAAATCATTCTTACATTATCAAATATAAGAATTAAATTTCAAAAATTACAATTATAAATTATTTAACCTTAATTAATTTTTCATTACTTAGGTATTTAACAACAGGGTTGTTACAATTGTTCCTACCTTGGCTATTTTGGGGGTGAAATTCTTTTAAGGGGGTAGGAATGTAATGAAATAGATTTTCAATCATTTGAACATTTAATTTATTTTAATGTTGAATTTGAACTGTGAGTGGATTTTTATATGAATTTACCAATAGAATAAGTGGAATAAGATTTAAAATTTCAAATATCGTGATTGTCGTAATACAAATTTTGGTAACAATTAGAATTTGAGCTGAAAATGAAATCAAAAAGAATTTTTAGTGGATATAAGTTCTATTTGAATTAGAAATTAGATAATAAGTTTTTAAAACTGGAATTTCTTGTAATTTTGTTGATTTTTAAAATCATCGATTTAATCGAAGTGTTAAAATGGTGATCCCGGGCACAGTCTCAAAATTTAAGGAAAGTAGTTTCTTTGGATTCGTAATAGTGTATTGTTGTCGGATTCCAAATTTCATGCCAGTCGGACTTACGGTTTGGTCGTGAGAAGCTAAAATGCCTAAAAATTTATTTAAGTAATTTAATTAAAATAATTCGATTCGAAACCTTATCTTTCAAATACAGTGGAATTGACTCCTGATACGTATTCCATTGTGTTTGGAATAGGGGTAAAACATTATGAACTTCGGGCGGTACGCCTCGGTTGGAGTTCGAAATTTTTTCGGATGAATAGTTCGCGGATAATTTTTTATAAAAGGACCCATAAACTACATTTTTCTCACAAACCGTAGACCGAATGAACGCAGCCGCCACCCTCTTCTTCAAAGGCCGGAAATGTGCCAACTTGCCTCCTCGATTTTCCCAAATCTTTCCACTATTACCCAAAACCTCCAACTAGAGAATTGTCGAGCTCTTGCTTTTCAATGTTCACGATCGTAAATGGCGTAACAGATCAGCGGCAATCTCCATGCAAAGGGCGCTTGTTCTAGAGGGTTTTGTGAGGCGAGGTGGAGGCCGAGCTTGACAAGGCCAAGGGCGAGGGTGGAGTTTGTGACGAAATTTCATGTGGTGGTCCCCGATCGTGTGCTAGTGCGTCGTGGAAGGAGCGATGGTCGAATGTAAAAAACGAAGATGGGTTCGAACGAGCGTGGATACTTGGATAGTTGAGAAATCAATTGTAACAACCATGATTTTTTCCGTCGTAATAAATATTTTAAATAACGGTAATGTCCATGATTTTTGGATTACTATAGGGAAAAAAATTCTTTTATATATAGAAATTTTTAAACTTAAATTTGAAAAAAAAGAAAGAAATAAATATATGCACACATGATACGTGCATGCTTTCCTCGCATGCCTAATGAAAAATGCATACTGCGTTTGGACAAGAGCAGCTTCAATTTATAAATAATATAGTGTATGCCTTACAATTATTTTCTTTTACCTTTGCATTTTTGACAGTCCTGCATAAACTAAATGTGAAGGCATATTCACCTCGCTGTCATCTATTCAAATAGTAAACTTGTTCATATTTTAGTGATAAATCAAATGCTTAAACATCAAAGTGCAACTGTCACTAGCCATCAAGTAGCCGTGTACCTTAATTACAAATTCACATTTGCATTTAATGAAGGTGTGGCCGTATACAATTTTTCAGATAGCACGTTTTCATAGTAAATGCAGTGTACCCTTCATCTCTGTGTCATCAGTTTTTTTATTTTTCGAAAGTAAACTTTACTGAAGGGAGAAAAAAAACGCATTAATGGCAGCTTCCACCTTTCTGGCTTCTCTGCAACTTTGAATAAATTTTGGGGTGAGTTTAAATCCTTACATTGCTAATTTATTTTCAATTGTTGCATGCATTGAATGTATGAGTTCAAACTTTCACTTTTACTATTTTGCACTTTCAAGGAAACGATGAAGGGATTTAAACGATTTAGCAAAAGTGCAGAGTATGGAACCACACTTTTACTATTTCGGTTAATTCCGGAATCGTTAATTGAAACATCTGTTGTTTGATGATTCTGATGATTTTGTTGGGCTTTCGAGCCACTCTGTTGGACCTTCGGGTCATCTGATGGACCTTCGGGTCAATTACCAGTACTAGACCTTCGGGTCACTCTGCGGACCTTCGGGTCATCTGATGGGCGCCAAAATTTATAGTACTTGGTAGGCTTCGGCCATTTGAGATGCACGTGCGGCGAGCTAAAACTCGCCATCTGCTGGGATCGATCCACTTTTATGCTGATTTTTCTAGTTATCTTATTTTGATTTCTAGATTTTATGACTGTTGGTTTTCTAGTTATCTATTTTGATTTCTAGATTTTGTGAATTTCCGCTTTGAATTCAATTGTGAATTTGAAAACTGATTTTGATGGAGTTTAAATTAAAATTCTTCATTTAAACTATGTTGATTATTTATGTTGTATAGTCTCATTCCAGACTATAATTATTTATTTAAGTGTTGTTTATCATTCACTTATTTTTGAGAATGAATTAGACTGATCTGTTTATTATTTTCTTTTAAATAATACTTGGGTCAGACCGAGTTATTTCAGGGTGATCTCTATCTTTGATTCCGTAGCAGCTTCAGCTTTAGGGATTCGCATCATCTTTTGTCTAGTCCTAGAGTAGTACTTTTGGTTTATTGACTCCTATCTTATGTATGTTGATGTATATGTATATGTACATTTGGTTCATGTGAGCTAGTGATGTTTGTAGCATGTATTCCAGACTTGTCTTCCGCTATATATCTGATATTTCTGTTCTGATGTGATTATACTATTAGTGTTGTTGTTATTATGAGTTGTTCTAGATTTTCTTTAGCCACTGTTGTTTCGTTTTAGATTTGGATTGAATTTATATCTTTGTTCGTAAAATTTCACAACTCCTATCGATGTAATCAATACTCGTCTAAGGCATAACTTATGGATGGTCGCTTCTAACAAGCCTTATTCTTCGCAATAGCAGACGTTATTCCTTATAATAACTTTTGTTATTGTGAGCATAGAGGTGGGGCGTCACAGCTTGGTATCAGAGCTGAAATTTAGAACAAATTATAATATACGTAGAGCAGAAACAGAATGGAACATGTGTTACAACTATTCGGGGTTTTATTCGTGCCTTTCTAATCTATTCTTTCCACTTTAACATGTGGAGTACGTCTAGGAATAAATTTTATATTCCGTAGTATTCCCTTTGTTAAATTTATTATCAATTTTGTGTGTTGTTTTAACTAATCCTTACCTTCTCTTGTCTCTCAGCCTATGGCTGGAAGAGGTAGAGGGAAGCGTTCTTCTACAGGCCCATCTAGTGGTTCTCATCCGGACGGCGTCTATATGTCAACTGATCAGTTTATGGAGCTATTTTGGGGTACTCAACCACCTGTTGCTACTCCGGCAGCTCCTACTCAAAAGTCTGCCTTCGCTCGCATGTGTAGTGACTATTCCCACCTTGGAGGTCAGCCTTTCAAGGGATCGAAAAGTGTTATGGAAGTTCAGACTTGGTTGCGCACTTGTGAGCGCATATTTTCTCGGATGGATCTTTCCGATCACCATCGTGTTCTCGTAGCATCTAGTATGTTGCAAGAGCGCGCGCTTGATTAGTATGAGCTTTTTATTGCGGAAGTTGATGAATCCACTCTCTCTTGGATTCAGTTTAAGGAACGATTCGAACTTATGTTCGTTCCTGAATCAGAAAAGGCTAATCTTGCTCATAGTTTCCTTGAGTTGAAGCAAGGAGAGTCATCTGTTTTTGATTATGTTGCATCTTTCGAGGCCTTGTCCAAATACGGAGTTGAGTTCATTAACACTCCGCGTAAGAAAAATCTTCGTTTTGTTGATGGTTTGAAGAAATATTTGAAGAAAGTTCTTTTTCTTCAGCTTAAGCTCTCTTTTGAGGAGCTTGTTGATTCGGCACTTTGTCTTGAAGCCGTTGAAAAGGAACGTTATAGTTGTGATGATGTTGGGGTTTCTAAGAACCCCAACAAGAAGAAAGTTCCATTTCATAAGCCTAATTCTTCTAATCAGAATAAGAAGAAGCAAGCTACCTCTAGTTCTCAGCCTTGTAGTGCACTTTCTGTTCAGAGGGCATGCTATAATTGTGGTTCTTTAGATCATCTTCACCGTAATTGTCCTAAGCTTCGTGTTTGCCACTATTGCAAGAAAGAGGGTCATTGGATTTCTGATTGTCCTACTGCTTCTAGGGGTCTCAAATCTGGGAAGCTTAATGTTGCTAAAGCTTCTGGTGTTTCTTCTCAGCCCTAAGGTATTACTCCTTCTGTTTTGGAAGGTTTTATTTTATTTCATGGCCATTTTATTAGAGTTCTTTTCGATACGGGTGCATCGCATTCATTCGTGTCAAAGGAGCTTGTTGATATTATTCATTTGCATGTTATTACTCTTTGCGACCCTTTGAGGATCGTAAATCATGTTGGTGGATCCGCTACTCTTGGTTTGTTGTGCGTTGGTGCTGAGATTATTCTTTTTAGTTTCACCTTTCATGCGAATCTGCATGATAAGGATCATCTTGGTTTTGATATGATTTTGGGAATGGATTGGCTCATCCGTTATGAAGTTCAATCCTATGTCCCGAAAGAATTTTATATCTCAAGCATCCTGATACTATCGAGCAGTTACCTACTATATTTCGAAGTATGTACCGTACTTCGAATGCTATCATTCTTCCTTCGAATCGGAGGCTGTTATAGCTAAATATTCCAGTTGTTTATGATTTTTCTGTTATCTTTGAGCCTAATTCGAGTTTGTCGTCGAATAGGGCAATTGAGTTCCGTATTGATCTTTTCTCTGGTGCTCATCCTGTCAGTCGTCCTTCCACGAGGATTTCTGCTAAGGAGAATGAGGAACTCAAGCAACAATTATCTGAATTGGAAGCCAAACGATTTATTCGTTCTAGCTCTTCTCCCAACATGATCTTGCTACCGGTTTTCATCAGTTATGAGTGGTGGAAGATAGCATTCCACTTACCGCATTCCGCACTCGTTATGATTCTTGTGAATGACTTATTGCGTCAATCAGCTTGCTCAGCTTATTTGATCCATTTTATTAATCGAGTATTCCACGAATATCTCGATGACTCCGTTTGAGTATTTATTGATTTTGGATGAAAACGGCAAATTTAAAATTTTTCAAATCTTTTTCATAAGATTTATTTACAAGTATAATTGGATTTGTATTTGTCATATAGAAGATGATTTTGTGATTGTATTACCCATTGAGTGCTTTAAGAATTCTGGTCGATGCGCTTGATCAACGTTATCGATAGGAATCTCCTAAACGCTTTGATGAGACAATTTGACACAATAAATTGACCTATAAAATGTAAAAAAATTCTAAAAAAAATGATTTCATAAAGATAATTGTAAAATTTGGAAGTTTTATCTCTTTGTGATATTAGAGACCGTTCTTCAGTTTCTGATTCTCTCGTGCTTTTATTTAGCATGGAAGCTCATCCTAGTTTGTTGGATCGTGTTGTCGATGCCCAGAAACAAGATCCACATATTGCTTATCTTATTCAGAGTTGTGAATCAGAATCCCGAGGTGATGATCTGAAGGATTTCAATATTGATGTTCATGGTTGTATTCGGAAGAAGGGTAGATTGATCGTGCCTGATGTTCCTAATCTTAGAAATGACATTCTTGAGGACTGCCATCATTCTAAGTATACTATCCATCCGGGTAGTAGTAAGATGTATGTTGATATGAAACGCTTATACTATTGGGAGGGTATGAAGCGTGATATTGCAAGTTATGTAAGTCGTTGCATGACTTGTCAACTTTTTAAAGCTGAACACCATCGTCCTAGTGGTCTTTTGCAGCCTCTTGAGATTCCATTATGGAAATGAGATCAAATTTCTATAAACTTCATTGATGGTCTACCTCGTTCGAGGTCGGGCCATCCTAGTGTTTGGGTGATTGTGATCGATTGACCAAATCATCCCATTTTATTCCTATCAAGTCCAATAGGACTGCTTCTTGACTTTGTGGTAGTTAGGAAGACCACCCATCTCTTGTTGAATTCTCTTATAATAGCAGTTTTTCAATCCAGTATTGATATGGCTCCTTTTGAAGCTCTTTACAGAAGACCTTGTCGATCACCATCTTGTTGGTTGGAATCGGGGGAAAAGTTAATTCTCGGTCCCAATTATATTCGTGATTCTTCTGAGAGGATTAATATTATTAGAAAGAGAATGAAAGAGGCTCAGAATAGGCAGAAATCTTATACCGATCATCGTAGTAAGCCTTTGGAATTTTCTTTAGGCGATCTTGTATTCATTCGTGTTTCCCCGATGAAGGTTGTGGTGCGTTTTAGTAGCTCCAAGAAATTGGCTCCTCGTTATATTGGACCGTTTCCTATTACAGAACGCATTGGCCCTATTGCATATCGCGTATCTTTACCTGTTCAGTTTTTGGGAATTCACGACGTGTTTCATATATCTCAGCTTCGTCGATGCCTTCGAGATTCAGATTCTGTTATTGATCCTCATATGTTGCAAGATCTTGAGATCTCACCCGACTTGTCTATTGTGCAAAATCCTTTCCGTGTGCTAGCTACAGAGGTAAAACGCCTTTGGAACAAAGAAGTTCCGCTCATGAAGATTCAATGGCCCGCAAACCCCAAGAATTGCACTTGGGAAACCAGAGAATTCATCGAGCGTTCTTATCCCGGTTTTCCCTTATCTTCGGTTGGGGGTGAGCATTCTTATTCATCTTTTCTATTTTGAATCTTTGTTGGGATAAATTATTTACGTTATTGACTGCTTCTAGTATGAAAATTGAGGGGACGCAATTTTTATAAGGGGAGGATTCTGTAACAACCGTGATTTTTGTCGTCGTAATAAATATTTTAAATAGCGGTAATGTCCGTGATTTTTGGATTACTGTAGGAAAAGAAATATTCTTTTATATATAGAAATTTTTAAACTTAAATTTTAAAAAAAAAGAAAGAAATAAATATATGCACACATGATACGTGCATGCTTTCCTCGCATGCCTGATGAAAAATGCATACTACATTTGGACAAGAGCAGCTTCAATTTATAAATAATATAGTGTATGCCTTACATTTATTTTCTTTTACCTTTGGATTGTTGACAGTCCTGCATAAACTAAATGTGAAGGCATATTCATCTCGCAGTCATCTATTCAAATAGTAAACTTGTTCATATTCTAGTGATAAATCAAATGCTTAAACATCAAAGTGCAACTGTCACTAGCCATCAAGTAGCTGTGTACCTTAATTACAAATGCACGTTTGCATTTAATGAAGGTTTGGTCGTATACAATGTTTCAGATAGCACGTTTTCATAGTAAATGCAGTGTACCCTTCATCTCTCTGTCATCAGTTGTCTTATTTTTCAAAAGTAAACTTTACTAAAGGGAAAAAACCCCGCATTAATGGCAGCTTCCGCCTTTCTGGCTTGCCTGCAACTTTGAAGCAATTTTGGGGTGAGTTTAAATCCTCACATTGCTAATTTAATTTCAATTGTTGCGGGCATTGAATGTATGAGTTCAAACTTTCACTGTCATGCGTGTTTCTCTTTTCTCCACCTCACGCATGACTGCATTAAAAGGAGATTATTGGTCTGAGCAACATAATGTATAAGTTTATTCCTTTCTATGCATTCTTTTGCTTTTGCTTCATCCTTTCAAAGAAAAAATCCTGTTTAGTTGTTTTACCCTCTCCAAGTGTTGCATGCATGTACCCCTGTTGATATAGTATGCATGATTTAATCTAGAATCCATTTATGAGTTTTGCTTGTGTTCAGGCTTGAATTTGGATTCAATATATGGTTGCATACATGAGTTATGTGGGTTGTTTTTAAGAATGCATGTGGGTTGTTTTAAAGAATGCATGTCATTCTTGAGTGTGTACTATCCCTGTTGCATGCGAGTGTTTCACTTTTGATACATGCATGCGTATAGTTGTGGTTGGAACTTGAGTTTTGTTTATTTGTTTTGTAAAAAAAAAGCGTATGGAAAATTTTGTAGGACGTATGTGTTTAATTACATAGTTAAAAATGTGTTCACTCATGTAGTTGATAAGAGTTTGCACGTGAATTTGAATTTGTGTTACATATTGCGCGTTTTGTTACATGTTAGGGGAAAACAAAATATAGTCCAGTCTTGTTCCATCTGTTGCCATGCATGAACCATAATTTGTAATTCATGCAGTTATACTTTATATAGATTCATAATTCTATTGTCTATTGCATGCGCAACTTACATTCCCAGGTGTGAGTTGGTCTATCCCTTAATTCAGTGCGAATATTTATACATTGCAAACCTTATGTTATTCAAGTGTGCACGCAAAGTATGGACCAGGTTGCTTGTGCACAAATGAGAGTGTACAAAAATTGAAAGTAGAAATCAACTTGGTTTAGTTATTTTATTTGACTAGAAAACTTATTAACAAGGTCAGACCATTCTTATTGAGGGCATGTAGATTTTTCCCAGACTGTGTAATGTCTTGATGAAAATATAGTGGCGCGACCACTATTTAATTTACGTTGAATCGGCGTTTCATTTTCAAAACGCATTTTATTACCGTTATTTTTATAATGGGATTTTTACACCGGTTCTATAATTTTAAAGCACGGTGTTTTGTTGACATTTTTGATAAACGAAAATTCACTGTTATTTTAACGTCAGTAACCGTTAATATAAAGTGACTTTTCAAGCGGTTATCCTGTAACGCCGATTTGGTATCCATTTTTACGGTGTTTTGTGAAGCGCAATTTCCTCGTCGAAATTGCTACAGGTGTTGTTGTTTTAATCACGTGTTTTAAAAATCGTTTTAAAATAAAATGGTTTTCAAAATTTTTACAGTTTGTGCTTTCAAAAGAATGAGGAAGCGATTTAAACGCTTCAGCAAAATTGAGGACTACGAACCCTCACTTCTACCGATTCACTAAATTATGGACTTGTCCGTTTGAGAACGCAAAATGTTATTTATTTAAAATACACAATTTTGCACTTTCAAGGAAACGATGAAGGGATTTAAACGATTTAGCAAAAGTGTAGAGTATGGAACCACATTTTTACTATTTCGGTTAATTTCGGAATCGCTAATTGAAACATCTGTTGTTTGATGATTCTGATGATTTTGTTGGGCTCTCGAGCCACTCTGTTGGACCTTCGGGTCATCTGATCGACCTACGGGTCAATTACAAGTACTAGACCTTCGGGTCACTCTGCGGACCTTCGGCTCATCTGATGGGCGCCAAAATTTATAGTACTTGGTAGGCTTCGGCCATCTGAGATGCACGTGCAGCGTAGCTAAAACTTGCCATCTGTTGGGATCGATCCACTTTTATGCTGATTTTTCTTGTTATCTTATTTTGATTTCTAGATTTTGCGACTGTTGGTTTTCTAGTTATCTATTTTGATTTCTAGATTTTGTGAATTTCTGCTTTGAATTCAATTGTGAATTTGAAAACTAATTTTGATGGAGTTTAAATTAAGATTTCTTCATTTAAACTATGCTGATTATTTATGTTGTATACTCTCATTCCAGACTATAATTTTTTATTTAAGTGTTGTTCATTATTCACTTATTTCTGAGAATTAATTAGACTGATCCATTTATTATTTTCTTTTAAATAATACTCGGGTCAGACCGAGTTATTTCAGGGTGATCTCTATCTTTGATTCCGTAGCAGCTTCAACTTTTAGGATTCGCATCATCTTTTATCTAGTCCTCGAGGAGTACTTTTGGTTTATTGACTCCTATCTTATGTTGATGTATATGTATATGTACATTTGGTTTATGTGAGCTAGTGATGTTTGTAGCATGTATTCCAGACTTGTCTTCCGCTATATATATCTGATATTTCTGTTCTGATGTGATTATACTGTCAGTGTTGTTGTTATTATGAGTTGTTCTGGATTTTTCTTTAGCCATTGTAGTTTCGTTTTAGATTTGGATTGCATTTATATCTTTAGGAGTAAAATTTCACAACTCCTATCGATGTAATCAATACTCATCTAAGGCATAACTTACCGATGGTCGCTTCTAACAAGCCTTATTCTTCGCAATAGCAGACGTTATTCCTTATAATAACCTTTGTTATTGTGAGCATAGAGATGGGGCGTCACATCAATGGTCATATTTTTTTCCATGGTTTAATAAAAAATGGAATTGTAAATTTATTTATATTAAAATAGTGTAAACATATAAATGTTATTGCTTTGTCATACGAGGTTCGTTTCGCATGAAACAAGTCGCATTAGGTTTGTGTCAGCGAATACTACACAAAGGAATTGGATTGGATTCGATTGGAGCTAACAGGAATTTGGATTAAAAGTAAATGCGTGTTTAATTTTAAATTCAAAATGGAACGTTTGGACGACAACTAAAATCAAGATGAGTAAATCTCACTCAAGTTGGTTAACTGGTTTAAATTTATAGTAATTAGAATTATTGATTGTTTGATTAGATGAATGGATTACATATTATCAGTGAATGCCATGTTATCTTATATATTGTAGTGTATATATTAGTAGTTGGGTATATTTTTCCAGCGATTGGAGCACGTGAAATATTGTGCGCCTCGCACAATAGCGGATGACCCTATATTACCGCGAATCCCGCCTCGAAGCGGGATTGGTATTTTATGTTGTATAACATTTGTGGATGCAGGGAAATAGGTTGGAGGGATCAAAATGGATTCCTTAAATATATTGATTTTTTTATACATAATGATGTGCGATGTTATTGAATAATCTATTTTGGATTATCTGTGATTTGATTTAGTGGATGTTATTGTAGCACTGGCTATATTTTGGTATTTTGAATACCATAAAGAATATTTTTGAATTTTAAAATGATATTGAAAGGGTATTTGTGGAAATAAAAATATTTATATTGATTTGGAACATTTGATAAGGAATGAATGGGAATTAAATAAAAAGATTTGATTTGGAATTCACTTTACCATTTCACAAAGTCTTTTCAAATAAATATTTTGAAATTAATTTATATAAATAATTTGGAACAATAGATTCAATGATATTTCTAAAATTTTAAGTGGAAGTTGAAATAGAGTTTTTGAATGGATTTGGAATAAAAATTGGTTTTATTAGAAATAAATTTCTAAATGAGTTTTAAAATAGAAATCAATTTATTAATGAGATTCGTTTAATAAAAATCTGTTATTAACAAGGAACGATCGAAAATGAGTTTGTAAATTTATAAACGATGTTTATAAATAAAATGAATGATTATCATTTGATAAGTTGGAAAAATAAATACACCATGGGGATTTAAAGTGAGATACGAAAATCGATTTAAGGGAAAGATAGTTGATTCTATTTTTGGAAGTTGGAAAGTCATGGAATTAGAAATGAAAATCGATTTGAAATAAATCGAGAGGGGTTTATAGTAATAAGAATTGTCATTAAATTAAGGTTGTTTTTAAATGGGTCTTTTATTTGTTAAATTATATGGTTAAAGCTGGTTTAGTATTGAAATATTTCGGGAAGTGGACTTTTATTCAAATATCTAATATTAATTGAAATGATTTTTATTTTTTATAATAAGCTTTGTAAACTGTTATCGAGAAATTAAGGTTGTTTTTAAATGGGACTTTTATTTATTAAATTATATGGTTAAAGCTAATTTAGTATTGAAATATTTCAAGAAGTGGACTTTTATTCAAATATCTAATATTAATTGAAATGATTTCTATTTTTTATAATAGGATTTGTAAATCGATTAGCATTATTTAAAATTGAATTGGAAATGAGTCACCGATGTTTATTTAAAGTGTTTTAATGTTTTAAATAATTACTTAAACATGTATCAAAAATAAATTATTATTCTTTAAAAATACTTATCGTATATATAGAGTTTTAAAATGATCGTAATTTAATTATAAATCCTCTCGAGATTTGTAAACGTGATTTATTTAACGGATATGATTTTTATATGAGAAATCTTGTAATGGAATTCTAGAAACTTAAGGAAACTTCTGGAATGTTGAAATACGAGAACTTTGAAAATGAATTGGAATTCATAATTGAAGTTAGAAATGAGTAGTTGAAATTATGAACAAGTATAATCGATTTTGGAAATTTTACAAGAAATTAATTAATGGATTCCAGAAACTTATAGAATTCTTTATAACTGAGTTAAGGGATTTACGAATAAATTGTAAAAGATTTTAAGAAACAAGAAATAAATGGAATCATTTCCTAATTATTAGAAATAAAATGGTTTTATGAAAATATACTTACAAATAGTTCCTCAGCATTGGCTGGAAGGGTTTTAAATATTTTAACTACGATACTATTATTATAGAATTATTTTCAAAGTGTTGAATTATAAATATTATTGGAAGGAAATATTTCTAAGTATCGATATGAATTGAAATATCCTGTTATGGATATAAGAATTTGAATTTGGTTTTCAAATATTGAAATACTGGAAGATATTGGGATATATATCTTTGTAAAGATATTTGGAAATAAGTATTTTGAAAAATTTATAACATGGGCCTAATGATTGCTTACGTGTGTTATTTGATAGTTAATAACCGACTATCAAACTTGGCCAAATTTGTTAGTCGTTTCGAAGAGATCGAGACTGGCTTTAACTATCTGAAGACCAATTCGATCCAATTTGTGCGTTATGCATTGTGATATCGTGAAGATAATGAAAAGGTGATTTTGGAGGTTCGGTTTGTTCAGACCCAAAACAACTTGTATGGATAAATGCTATCATTTACATCGTGGTCTGGAAGGTAGTGTTATTATTCCAAGTATGAATGCTATTATAAAGGTAAAACATAGCCTCAAGCCTCATCAACCGAGAATGATTAAAACAGGAGAGATGCGGCAGGGCTAAGTGGGTCGCACCCAAGTATGGTATGTTACAACTTTTCTAGTAACCCTCGCATATATTATTATTATGGATATGGTTGTGCATGGAAAAGAGAGCACTCGGTAGGGTGGGAACAACCGGGGTGATAGCATATTCGGTACTATCAAGTTGAGGGTAGGCTGGTCCACTGTTGGTAGGGATCATTAGGTATGATCTTGTTACATTTTTCTAGAGGTGTACTGTGATGGGCGGTATCCCAGTAGCCCGGTCATTGTATGTTGTCCAATATCCACTATGAGCACACACGATTTTAGTTATATACCAATTATGCTGAAACGTGAGATGCAAGCATTTCAGCTACTTTATAGTTTACTTTCTATAGACACTGTCATAATATCAAATAATTTTGATATAAAATATTTTAGTTATTGTAAGGTAAAAACCCATCGTATTTATGTGTGGCGTGATCTTACGAGATATCTTTGTTTTTAAAGGATTTTTATAACAGTAATAATTCAAATTGAGTATGTTTTCTCAGGCTAGTTTTCCAGACTGACTTAGGTGTTATCTTATTATAATGCTCGGGTTAGACTGATTATTACAAATTCAGGTTAGGATGCTATAGAGCTCAAGGGACGAGCTTGACGATTCTTAGGCGTATTATACGTACTTGATTATTTCCACTATGCGAGTCACGCTGTATATTCAATATTTGTGAGGACAAGTTATTATAATCGTCCAGACTTGTTGATTGTTGTTCTCTGATGATTGTCTGTATATTAACAGCTAAAGATTCTTCTATATAAAACTCTGCTATTATCTATTATATATTGTTCTACTACGACTGTGAGATTCTATATTATTGTTTCTATTTTCTTCTAACTCTTTTTCTTCTTTATCCCTAGCAATCGGTATTTTCGGCACTTGAATATTTGGTATGCTATGCAGTGAACGTATTGATATCGATTTTCGAGGACCGAAAATCCCAGTTCCTTACAAGGATGGAGTATGCCTTTATCCACGCCATAAGATAGCCATGGCAAAGTACCGAATAAGCCGCTGTCCGCGCCGCAAAAGGGTTAGGGCAAGGTACTCCTAGAGGGAGGTCGGGTAAATCCTTTGTTTCAGTCTCTAAGATGGGCTTACCAAGAGCACCGACAACAATGGACTAAGATGTCCAAGCCTAAGAAGAGGCTCAATCGAAAATGGACAAAATTTTTAGTGCCCATGAAGAGGCACAATCAATAATGGACTAAGATATCCCATCTTGAAGAGAGGCTCGTCATATTGTGGACTAAGATGTCCAAGGCCTAGAGGAGGCTTATCAAATAAAGGACTGGGATGTCCCAGCCTGAGAAAGCGGCATATCTGATCATGGAATAAGATGTCCATGCTCAAAAAGCAGCTAATAAGATTGTTTCGGTATATTCAAAACTTGAAGGATTCATACATGTCAAAGAGGAAAAAAGCAAAGGAGTGGAACAGAATTCCACATATTATTACCCGAATCTGGGTTTGAGGACAACCATTTCCGAACATCATCTATTAATACCCGAATCTGGGTTTCGGTTTCTCCTATCTGAATTTCATCAATTAATACCCGTATCTGGGTTTTAGGACATACATTTTAGGACTTCATTTACTAATACCTGAAGCTGTGTTTCATGACTTTATCAATCACTATCTTTATATATGCGAATCTCGGAGTTGGAATTTTACTTACCATTACGATTTTGCCATAATACCCTGATATGGGTTCTTAGCCCCAATCATAAGGATAATTTTTAAGGACTTTTTAATCGACTAATATATGACCTAATTTGGGCAGAGAGTCACTATCTTAAACAACAACTACAATGAAGTCTACTTATGAATGTGTACCCTAATCTGAGCTAAAACTTCTTTTGCAAAGATAAAGGTCTAGCTATGCCCTAATCTAGGATCATAACTTGATATGAAGACAATATCCACTGATTCCTACCTAATTTATCATAAAAACCCAAATCTGGGTTTAAAGGTGCCACACATACATTTTTGGATATGGTTATTTTGATTTTGAGTGTCACATTATCAATATCAAAACTCTGCAAGTTGATACCCTAATTTGGGTTGAGTCTCATTGTTTCCTATCAAATCCCAAATAAGTGGTAGGATGTAAGAGTTGAGACTGCTATAGAACATGAAGTCTCAAGTTGGCCTTTCATATGCTAGGATTAAAGTTGATGTTTATTAACTCTAAATGACGCTCAAGCATGTTAATGAAAGCTTCAGAATCATTCAAATTTCCAAGAATGTATCTGAATAAGAATTAAAGTGTATGAGTTACAAAAACTTATTTTTAACTCATAATCCCCACTTGTGGCCATCAGCTGTTTCTTGCGAGGAGTTCAAGAACTTCATCTAGCCGCTGATTACAAGTTTCATATCAAATAATTCAGGATTATGATGAACTCATTGACCAAATATGAAATCATTAATATGCTAATATCCTATTTAACATGCATATAAGTATGAAAATGAGCTAAGAATAGAAAATATCATTAGCTTTGAATTTTGCAGGAAAATAAAGATATGAAGAATGAGAAAATCATTTTGTTCTATAGAACAAAAGCTTCTTTCATACAAGGGGAAGGGGCAAAATGTTAGCCATAAAACCTACTCAAGAATAGAGGAATGAAAGAAGGTTGATAATGTTAAAGTTTGAGGAAGAAACATGCCTAGGTTTCGGAAAGGTCATAAGAAAATGTTTCGAAGGCAAGAAAGAGGTTTATAAGGGGTCGAAGGCACCAACTGCTCATACCATATGAACGCTTTCGATCCAAATGAAAATAGATATACCCTTCCACCACTTTCAAACTTTCAACACAGATAAACAAGGAACAATTTCAAAACCCCTTTCATAGGCGATGAAAGATGCTCTCTCACTTACACGCCAAAGACTTTAAAAGTTAAAGGTTTTGCTCCTATCACAACCTATTCGATAGCATATATAAACCTTTTGAACCAATCGGGGACCAAAATATCAAGGAAAGGTTCCACCTCAGTTCTAAGGCATGCATTCAAAGTCTACTCGACATCATCGAAACCACTGACACTTGAATCTCTTCGAGACCAATATGAACAACGTACCAACAGTGTTAGAAGCTTCAAACTTACTTCTAATGACAACAAAGAGGGAGAAAGTGCATTCAGGAAACCTTTCGATAGTGTTGAAAGGTGGTGAGGAGAAAATAGTATTCAAAAATCAACAAAGGTGAAAGGAAGACAAAGAACCCTTCCGACCCAGTCAAAAGATCTGGAAAAGGATAAATGAGGCAAAAGGATAAACCAATAAGCACAATGGGACACCTTTTGACACCATCGAAAGACTTCAAGGCCTTTAGACCAAGTCGAAAGGCTTGGGGCAGCATATAAAACCGTCTCCTCTCGGCCCAGTCAAAAGAAAAGGCCTGAAAGGGTGTCGATTTGCATTTATAAATAAAACCCAAATGGTCTAGTTTTGGGGATCGAATTATTGAATCTAGAACTCATTTTGTTTACCCTACCTTCTCGGTTAAAATTGTATTCTCAAGAAACCCTAAATCAAATTAGGGAAAAGGCTTAATATCTTGTAACTCATTTTGGATTATGAATAAAAATGTTAGATGGACTGTTTTGTTAAGGAAATTGACAACGAGGAAGATCACTAGCTAGACTAATGATCCATTGCACATAAGTCTAACCTATTCTCATTATTTATTCTTTTCTATGCAATGTATAAGATTGACTTGGAAATCCTGATCGAAACACATCATCACCGAAACCTAAACTTAATACTAAAAACCAAAGTGATGATGGGGTTTCGACCATGTTGAGCTCATGAGAATCGGAAATACTTAGATGGATCTTATATAAGGAAAACAAAGTGGATTGTAGGAAATGGTAAGCTTAGACTGTTCCAAAAGGGAGAAATCCCTCTCAACCTGATCCAAAGGGTTGTTTTCAAAAGGAGTCTTAGTTTGTAATTGGCTAATAATCATATATAGTCGGACTTATTTGAAAGGGATCAACCCCTTGAAACATGAGTAACCCTTTCAAAGGAGTTTCTTCGCAAGAAAACGAAACCATATGGTCGAAAGTAATTGTTTCATACCGATAAAGTAAGCATCCCTTTCGACATAATCAGAGGGTCCTGAATATAACCTTTCAACGTGGTCGAAAGGAGGGAAGAATAAGGATGATCACCTGCTTTCGACTCACTCAGGGGATATGACTCAATTGGATGCTGTTCTCCAAATCGAATCCCAAAGTTAACTCATTGAAGTCTATCGACTAAGTCAACCTAGTCGAAAGGTAGGAATATGTAACGACCCATAATTTTTGGATATTTTAAATTGGAATATTTAATTGATTTTACATATATAAAAGTTAATTTTTAAACTTGAGTTTCAAATATAACTATTTATTGGATAATATAATTATTGAATTTAATAATTGAATATTGGTTAAATTATTGAATCTTGAGTTTTAAGCTTGATAAAAATAATTTAAAGGCTTATAAAATTTATATTTATAATAATGAAGATAATAAAACTTTTAAAATTGAATTTAAAAGTGTTTTGTTCATTTTAAAAAATATATCATTTGAATTGACGTATATAAATAGCCTTCTAAGGCATGGTCTCGGAATAAGACAAAACCAGTTACATTGGATCCGTAATAGTGTATTATTATTGGATTTCAAATTTCGTAGCGTTTGAAGTTATCGTTTGGTCGTACAGGATATAAACGCGTTGAAATTTATATCAAAAATTCAACATAAAAATTTGGTCCAAAAGGCTATCTTCTCCGTACGATTGAATTACGACTGAAACCTTTTCCATTGCATTCAAAATAGGGGTATAATAGTATAAATGCCTAGCGGTACGCCTCGATAGGGGTTCGAGATTTTGAGTTATGTAAACGAGGCGATTAGAATTTAAATAAATAACTAGATTTATTTGGCTTGACTTTTATTCACATCGGCTGCTTTTTTCCCTTCAAGCTAATTTATCTAACCTATTCAAACATGCTTTCCATCGTTCCCTATTTTTTTCTTTTTAGATCACCCAGCCGAGCATAGCAAGATAAAGAAAAAAAATGGTGGTAATGAACTTCAAAAAACTTTTTCTCCTCAAATACTTCATAAAAAAATTTTGAAACCAGTTTGTAAATTCAAGTTTTTGAATTCTCTTCAATTTGTTATGGAAATTGGAACGTGCGACATCAGTTGGGGGTGATCAACGTAGGAAAGTCTAAACTAGGGTTTCGATTTGATGGGGTTTGGGTCGTCGATGGCTTGTTTGGAGGCCGGGTTGTATTCGTGGAAGCAAGGCGAGTAGCAGGAGGAAGTTTGGTGGGTTGCGGTCCATATTTGGGAGGTGCAACTTTTCTGGTGGCACGCGGGGGCCTCGGGACGTGTTTGATAGAGGACGTCGAGCTCGGGTTTGGTGGTATGGGGAGATTGAGATTTCGGTGAGCATGACGAAGTCGGAGTCGGATTTAGATATCGACGAGTGGTGTTGCGTGTCAATTGAACATGCATGACCTCTGTTTTTGTTTTCATGTAAAGGAGGGAAGAAACAGTTTGGGGAAGAAGGTCTTGATTTTGGGTTGGGCATTAGTTTTTGGTATGGGGTTTAAAAATAAAAGTTATGTTAATTGTTTAATTTCAAATTTCAAATCCTTATAAACTTCATAACTCGCTCGTTCTAGGTCAGATTCGAACGCAACCTTTTGTGTTGCATTTGTAATGACGTATTCTACGCCATGGAATTGATTTGGTGACAGTTAGAGCTTCTAGAATTATCAAATAAATTCAAACGCGTTTGAAATTTGTTGAAACTGGAACGCGAAGCGAATATAAAAATAAAGGTGAGTTAATCTTACTCAATTTTGGATTACTGCAATTAATTTTAAATAGTTAAAATTAATTATTGATTGATTGGTTGAATTGATAAATTATTACTAATTGAATATGATATTATATATATAGTATTATATATTAGTAATTAGAGTGATTATTCCCGCATATCTTAGCGGATGAGACCCTATGCGTCCCGTATAATAGCAGATGACCTTATATACCATGATATCCCCCTTGAAGTGGGATCAGAATTTTTATGCTGCATTATCACCTATGGTTGCAGGGAAACAGGTTGAAGGGATCCAACTGGATTCCTTAAAAATGCTGAATTAAATTTCATATATATATATATATATATATATATATATATTGATATATGATTTGTTTGAGAAATCAATGATATATTATTGTATAATTGAATTTATTTGATGCTATGGTAGCACTGGACTATATTTTGGTATTTTAAAATACCGTAAATATATATATATATATATATATATTGAATTTGAAAAAATAATTTAAAAGGGATTTTTGAAATGTGAATATATATATATATATATATATATATATATATATATATATATATATATATATAGAGTTGGAATTGGTTAAAGAAATTGAATTGGATAAAATTATAGTTTGACTTTAGAAATTGTACTTGATAATTTCGTAATATGGAAAATAGAGATTTTGGAATAATGTAAATAAATGGATTTTAAATAATAAAACTTAAGCGATATTTGTTTAAGTGTAAAAGGATTTGTTTTAAAAATTTGATTTTAAATAGTTGGGCAAATAAAAAGGAATTTGAAAATAAAATATAAAATTATTATACTGGATCGATCTTAAATAAGATTTTATATTATGAAATAGAAGTGGAATCGAAATTTAGTTGGTTTTGGAATATAGTTAGGTTATTTAAAAATTGATTTAAAAATGGGATTCAATTAATAAATCGATTTAGTATTGTGAAACCTTTCTAAACGAGAAATGAGACTATGGAATTTATAAACAAGGTTTATAAATAAAGTCAAGTGATTATCAGTGGATAAATTGAAGTTATAAATTCACGGTAAGGATTTATTAGGAGATGGGTAAATCGGCTTAAAAATAAATGATAGTTGTTCTAGAAATGTGAAAAGAGGATTTATGGTTATAAATCGAGAGGGATTTATAAATATTAGACGGGCTATACTGGAATTGAAAAATATTTTTTTCTAAGAAATTAAGTTTGTTTTAAAAGGTGGATTTTTAAGACTTAAACTACGTAATTTAAAAATGTTTTAGCAAAAGAGTATTTCCAGAAAGTTAGTTATTAAATATTTTTAAATTATTGAAATAAACTATAAGTTTATAAACGATCCTTGAAAATTGATTAGAAGCTTATTAATAAATCCAAATTTATTATTGTTTCAAAATTTTGTAATTATTTTAATTTTTTTAAAGTGTAAGTGATTATTAATTAAGTTAATTATTATTTAAGAATCAATTAGTATTATTTTGCAAGGCAAGCCGGCTTTAAAGTGGACCGTGCCACTGTATATGAAAATGGGAGAACAGGTGCTCTGCACATGCACAGAGCAACTAATATGGAGAAATGTTTACAGTACAGGAGTTAGACAAGATAGCCTAAACTACTAAAACAGCAGAAACTAATCTTCCTCAGAAGAGGAAGAACAATGTCGACCATTATCCTCAATAGGACCAATAACATGCATGAACCCAGAGAAAAGAGCAGCCAAACGAGGATCATAACCAACAGAACCAGGCGAGTAAAGAAATTTTCTATCCCAAGTGTCATCGTGAAACTTACTTTTGTTCTCCTCCCCTAACACACCATCCGTAATGAGGCACAATCCTTCTCCCACAATTTGATACATAAGATATCGACTCTCGCCACCAATCTCACTAATAAAGGCATAAAAAATATCCCTCTCACGCGAATATCTCATATCAGAAGGAGAGTGTACCCAAGCACGCTCGTCCGAGTTCCAGGAAATGATATCAGAAGCAGAAGGAGAAGGTTGCACCTCCAGGGGAGAAGGAGGAGAAGCAGAGGATGGGTCTAGAACAGGCACAGAATCAGATGGAGCAAGGCAAACCAACGGGACAACAGGAGTCACCACAATAGGGGGGACCAAATCTGAAGCTAGAGGCAGAACAGCTGAAGGAACAGTAGGAGCAGGAGCAGCAACCTTCCTAACCCACTCCCGGACAGGAGGACGAGGAAGAGGCGTCCGGTCAACAAAAGGGACAACCAGACCAGGAAAGGCTTCAGCACAATGACCGAAAGACTGACAAGAAGCACATATGTCTGGTTTCCAACTATAGCGAACTCTGACCTCAGCTACATGTTTCTCATCTAATTTGACCTTTAAAACCATAGGCAACGGTTTGTCAGGAGTGATCTCAATTAGAGCTTTGGCATGTACAAGCTTCTTTCTGGCCACAGTATTAGTATCATAAAATATCACCTTACCAACCAGTCCAGCAAGCCAGTCAATCCCAATAAGAGGCAGCAGAACAGAAGGAATATGAGAAAAATGGGCCCAGACAGGAATAGATATAACTTGTTCCTTCGCACGATCAACAGAAGGACTCCACGTAGTGATAATGAAAGGTTTTCCATCAATAAGGAGAGGGTTTGCTTCCAGAATACGTTGCCTTTCATCACTACGCGAAAACTTAAAGAAGAACATTTCATTATCGTAGTGAACAGACAAACCACCTCTAGGCTTCCACACCATATTGCACCTCGACTTTACTACGTGATAGGGAGGATTAGAATCAAGAAAGAAGCCAACCAAATGATCTTTCCAAAAATCCACACCAGCCTCAATCACTTCCACCGGTGGAACCATAACTCCCTCATTCACAACTAATTCAAAACGACGAGGAGAGTGAATACCCGCGTTACTTGGCAGCTTGGTAAACAAAGAAGACCATTTTGTTGCAGGCCGAGACAGAGGAGGGACAAGCGGATTAACTTGAGAATTAACTGTCAAAGGATCATTGTTATCGGCAAAACAACAAACAGTTGATGTGCCACCCCCAATTTTCCCAGAACTAGACTTGCATCCTATAACAGCATCAACACAGTTATCAGCATCAACCACGCATTCATTTGACAACAAGGCAGAACAATTATCATGCGCACTAACAACAGCAGTTGCCACACCCTTATCAGACCAACACCCATGACTTACTGGAAGAACACTTCCATCATCCAAACCAGAGACATCAAGAAGACTCACATCCATTGATGTCCAAGCATTAGAAGGGGAAGCAGCTAAAAACGAAGACAGAGAGGACGTACCACATTTTGGAATGGGACCAAGCAACGATGGTGAAGACGAAACCGGAGTTGAGATATTTGACCTAACACCCGAAATTGGCAAAGGCAATTCACGCACTGCGATTGGCATTTCACATTCACGATCCGAAGAACCGAAACCCAGTAGCTCGCCAGAAACACGAGACAGATCTGTAGACTTTAACGAAGAAAACAATGACTCGTCGAGGGCATTAAAAGAGAGAAGGGCGAAAGGTAAAAGAGGACGCGTAGGAAAGAAAGTATGGGGGATAGAGCGGCGTACAGAAGAGGAAGGGGGGTTACGGAGAAGAAACATGGAAATCGCAAAGGAAATCGCCTGGATAACAGCTCACCATTGATTTTCTTTCTTGTTGACTTAAGTTTATTACAAAATCGCCTAATCAATTAGTATTATTATTTTAAAAGGATAAATTATTCAATATCAATATTATTTTTATATAATGACTTTTATAAAAGGGTATTTACCTAAAATAAACTTGGAAATCTATATAGGAATTTTTTAAGTATTATTTTGAAAAATTATTTAATAAAGTTTTCGGGAAGTAATGGTATACCTTCATGGCATAATCGGAGGAAGTGAGTGCCTGCAGTTATGTTTTGGATTTCTCAGGGATAGAGCATAACCATTGAGCCGTGAATCCATGGTTGATACCGCAGTGGTACTTTCCATATTATTTTAAAAAGGGTTTTCAAATATCCTTAAAAGAATAGTTTGTGAATATACTAAATTCAATAAGAAAAGTATATATTTTGGATAAAGATATTTAAGTGATTGAAATTTAAATTGAATGAGATTTGGTGTTTTTTAGTGGAAATGAAATATTTGGTTGAATGATTGTTTATTTGGTAGTTAAATAACCGACTATCAAATCTGGACCTAAAATATAACTTTGGGAATATCTAGAGGAAACTCGGGAATTATGTGGTACAGTTACCATTCCAGGTGCTATACTGTACATATAAACTCGTTTCATTCTTCTAGGACGATTATTAGGAAATCCATCCACTAACAGTTAGGAGGTGATCTCCAATCTTATTTTTGTCTGTTTATTTTCTAAAGAACAGGGGTTGAGTTTAGTGGAAATATCGAACATTGTTTCGAAGAGACCAGGATCAGATAAGTTATCTGAAACCCACTTCGATCCAACTAGTATGTTTTCGAAGTGAAAACAAGAGCATGGAGTCGAAGATGGAGCAGTGAAGTGCAAGGGATAATCGCTGCCAATCCTAATGATTTTTCCAAAATGGATGTAATAGGAATAGTGCCTTCGGTTCCGTTCAGACCCAGAACGGAATTGTATGGATGAATGCTATCAATACATTGTCACTGGGGAACAATGAGCATTCTAAGTGAAAATTATCTTAAATGGTAATCATAGCCTCTGGCCTCATCAAACGGGAATGACTGAAAATCAGGGGAGATGCAGCAAGGCTAAGTGGGTCGCACCGAATTAGGGTACGTTTATCACCTTTCTAGATACCCTCGGATATTATTACTACGATACATGGAATGAACTCGGAAAGGGTGGGAACACCCGAGGTGAGAGCATATTTGGTCTGTCCAAGTTATGGGCAGTTTGGTCTTGTGTTGTTGGTGATCTCGGCGTGGTCCTCGATACATTATTCTAGACGTGTACTGTGGCAGGTGGTACCCCAATGCCTAGTCATTCATATGGAATCCATTCTCTAACACATGCCTTTACGGTTTTGGTTGTAGAGCCTAGTATGCTAGAATTTAATTAATGTAACAATTTTAGCTATTCGAATAAGTATTGTACTTGACATTATTATAATATCAGAGGATTTGATATGAAATGTTTTGGTTATTATAAGGTAAAAACCCATGATGTTTATGTGTGGCGTGGTTTTACGAGATACCTTTGATTTTCAAAGGATTTTGACAACTTTAATAATTCAGATTGAGTGTGTTTTCTCATATTGGTTTTCTAGACCGACTCATGTGTCATTTTAATATAATGCTCGGGTCAGACCGAGTATTACAGATACATGATAGGATGCCATGGAGCTCAGTAGACAAGCTGGATGACAAAGACATATTACACGTATTTGACTTTATTCCGTCGTGTACTGTAGGCTATATATTCAGCATTTGTGAGGACAGGTTATTATAACTATCCAATATTGAGTTGTTGATGTGTTGTACTCTGATGTAATATATAAATAACAGTTATAGTTCTTTTTGTGTAGAGACCACTTGTTATCTATTATATATTGTTCCATTGCGATTGTGAAATTCTGTGTTGTTGCTGTTTCTTCTTCAACCTCTTTCTTCTTTTTTCCCTAACGATTTGGTATTTTCGTCATTCGATTGCTCGGCGTGTAATACAGTGAACGCATTGATGTCGATTTTCAAGCGTCGAAAAATTCAGGATGTTAAAGGATAGCTTTTTGAACCTTTTCGAATACGTCAACTTGGTCGAAAGGGAGAAAAACCTTAAGCCATTTCTGCTATATCAATCAAGTCGAAAGGCAAGCTTCCGAAGGAGTGGATTTTTTCGATAACTTGATCTCGTCTGATTCTAACCGCGTTGCAAATAACAATGGGGATGTTGATAAGTTTTCTTGTTAACAAGTATGAGTGTGTGTATACATAAAGGTGCATATTTGTTAGTGATATAAAAATGTTTTATATTGTGTAGTTTGAGTTGTTGAGTGGCTTAAGAATTCTGATCGATGCGTCTGGCCAACGTTATCGATAGGGATTTCCTAAACACTGGAACAAGTTCAATTAACATAGTTTGTTTTGAAATTGGGTAAATGAAATAAATTTACCTATAATGTATTTTATATGAAAAAGAAATTTATTTTCAAAAATAGTGTAGTATAGTTGGTTAGGTGTAAGGAGACAATAACATGTTTTTATGATTATCATTTAGGGTTTGTTTAGTCATGCTCATTTAGTTGAGCATTGACTAATATTAGTGTGTTCCCTTCTTAAGATATGGGTTGGGTAGATAGGAATAGGGAAAAAATTGAATACGAACACCTTGTGAATTAAGTTTCACAGTTTGACTATAGGGCGTTCGATGTTAATGTTGAGGTAGAATTTGATTTAAAATTTAGAATTTTTCGGAGTAAATATTTAAAATGGTTTAATAGAAGTGATTTAAAAAATGGATTTATAAAATGTATCATTTAATTTGAAGAATTTGGGTTGAAAACTTGAGAACCTAAATCCCATTGCTTTTTGAAAAATAATTTTCAAGATTTTTGGAAAATACTACTAATAATATTTGAAACCAATTTGGTTTAAATATAAATTTTTGGGGATAAAAGTGTAAGTAAGAAGTGTTATCTTTGGATTGGTCTGAAAAACAAGTCTTAATTGTTTTGTGATGATCAAAATAATCTTTTAAGTGAAGATCAGATGTTTGCTTAGGCGAACGTTGTAATACACATAGTAAATTATTCTCTTTATCATTGTACGATGGAAACAAGTTCAACCTGAACGAACACAAAGCAAGTTAGTGATAAATGTTTTGTTGGAAAATGTAATGTATTATTTCAAAAATGTGAATTTGGAAATAAAAGGAATATTTTTAAGTTAACTAGTTCAAGTGGATCGAAAATGGCATAAAATTAGAAAAGGGATGTGTTTAGATGGTAAACACTTCTCTTGAGTATTACGCTTCTATGTAAGAGAATGTATAATACTGTTTGGTAGTACCCAGTTACTTAGTATCATTTTGGAGTTACTCGGACTATATCTATATATTTATATGATTTAAAGTATAGAGTTTCATTTCAAAAAGCTTTTGAAAATAAAAGCAAGATATTTGGATCTTGAATTTCGTTAGGGAAGTAAATGAAAAATGAAATAGTGGAATTAGTTAGAGGCATATGCTCTTATGCTATAGTGGAGTATTATCCAAGTTGAACCGATGTAGTTTATGAAATGATTGCATAAATGATTTAGTGGAAATTGAATTGGTATTAAGAAGAAATAATTAGTAAGTGTGTAGGATGGACATGGATCATTTCTCCTTTCCATATAGTTTTGATCCATGATTCGAGTACATGACTTTGAGGTGTTTGCACCATTTTGAATAAGGATGTGTTGCTCGACTTTTGACGGCGAGCACTAGATGAGGGTTCTTGGTGTGGGACCAAAGTTTTCTATCATAGTTACAACTATATAAGGAAAATAGAGGTTCCAAATCAAGTAGCCCGATTGGAGTCCGCACTAGAGAATCGAGTGAGCGATGCTAGTTTGAAAGGAAAGTTATGTATTCGAGTTGAGGTTGAATCAGATTTTGTATAAGAATGATCTATGTACATTATACGGGCTGATGTATAGTGTTAAGTACTTTCTGGGATAGGTCGACATGTAATTTCAAGGACTAAATTCTTTTAAGGGAGAAGAATGTAAGGACCTGGAATTTCATTCTGTAATTAGTGAATATTTATCTAATTTTAAATATTCAATATAAAGTTTTTATAATGAAAGTAAAATAATTTTAATTAATTAATAATGATGGTAAAATTGTTTTCAATTTTTTTACCAAATTAAATAATTAAATACAAAATGTGACCGAAGAATGTTTTTTCGAAAATTTCGACCTTTCGACATCGAAAAATTATCGAGAACGTTGTTCGACTTAATGCACTATAAGTACATATACAAAAAAGTTAATTAATTAAATAATAATAATAATAAAAATAAATTATCTTATGTTAATTTGGATTAATAAGTGATATGATAAGACATAGTTTTTAAAATAATAAACATTATATATATAGCATTGTCACATCTTAGATTTTGCAATCATTAACCATCATCATATCTTGTCACAACTTAGCTTTAATTAATAATTAAACTTATATATATATATATATATAGAATAATTTGACAATTCATAGTTTTTAAATAAATACATACATACATACATACATACATACATATATATATAAAGAGTGAAGTGACTAAACATAATAATCATATATATATATATATATATAAGAAGGTGATATGAATAGACATAATTATATATATATATATATATATATATATATAAGAAAGTGAAGTGACTAAACATAATTATATATATATATATGAGTGATGTGACTAAACATAATTATATATATTAATATATATATATATATATATATATTATAAAAGATTTGTTATGTGAATAGGTATAATTATGATAAGTTATATTATTTAATTCATTTTGCCTATATATATCCACCTTTCTCTTTCTTTTCTCCATGCTTTCATTTCTTTTTTCTTCTTTCATTAAAGTTTTCATGGCTTCTTCTTTAGCCGTGAGAGAAGGGAAAAAAGGAAATCCTTAGAAAAACATGTTTAAAATCAATTCAAAATCTTTTACATATTTCCTCTTATTTCCACCAAAATTTTCTTCCTCATTGCCAACTCAAATGGAGTATTACTTTATTGAGATTGTGTGAAATTTTAATGGCTACAACATTGTAATTTACCACTTTTGTAAATTTCTATCATATCTGTGTCAAAGTACCTAATCTTTGCAAAGCGATTTTTCACCAAGAATTTCAAGTCCGAAAATTACTCTTCTTCTTTTGATAATAACTTCTACAAAACAAATCAAAAATGAGTGATTCCTTTTTTTTAATTGATAGAGAAAATAAATTACAATAACTTTCTCTCTGAATGCTTTTTGAAATTCCTTGAGTAGTTAGCCTAAAAATAAGTTGCAAAGTGACCTATCTTTGGGTTTATTATTGAGAATTCGATGTTTATCTAAAGCCGCTCCACCGTACCAAAATAAATCTCGCTTCCTCTTCCCTTCAAGGCCGAGCTTACCTAGTGCATCCTAGGTTCAAGATTCCATCTTTTGCTTAGGAATGGAAGTGCTATATCATATTCTAATTTAGCGAGAATTTGGATAACTTTCGACAAGTAAATTCCTAATCTTTTGGAAAGAACTTTCCTTTATATGTTGTGTTGATCCTTAGCTACATGTGTATTATATATATGTTGGATCTTGGAATGTTTGAAATGTTACGATAAGTGCAAATGTATGGGTCAGTGTTACTAATTGAATGGATGTGTTCTTGTAAAGTTAGTAATTGTATATATACTGGTATATGTATAAAATTTGTTATATGAATGTGATGTGTGAATATAAAAGGTTGGTGATGAACATGACTATAGTCACGATGGGTTGAAAACAAAGTTGAAACCTTGTATGTAGTCGCAACGGATTTGTGGTCGGATTTGAAATCAAACTTGTTTTAAGGGTTTAAAGTTTAACTTTTGGTTAAAGTTTGCGTAATTGGTTTTAAAATGTAAAAATTTACTAAGATATGTTTCAATCATGAAATAGTATGGTTTTAGTAAAGTGGCTTCACTTAAAGGTAGGTTAGGGCAAACTACACTGATAGCGATAGTCACTGTGGATGTAGTTCGGCAAAGGTTTGAAATTCTATTTCCAATTTGTTTTAGTTTTAAATTAGTTTACAATTTTTTTTTCAAACTTAATTAGAATATTAAAAAGTAAATAAGTTGTAATATAATTAATCAATTAATTATTTAAAAGGTTATTAGCACCTAATTGGTAATTAGGACAGCGATTAAAGGTTAATCATCACATAAGTTAAGTTAATGAATAGTAATTAATCAATGAAGTTTCAATTAATGTTTTGTATGGTTAAGAAGTAAGTAAGTGATTAATAATTATTTAATTAAGATTAATGGTAAATTAATTATTAAGCAATTAATGAATTATTTTAGTGTTTTACTTTTAAACAATTTGGTTTAACCTTAACCATGTTGCAATAGTAAGTTAATTAGCACATAATCAAGTTCACTAAGCCTAATTAGAACTTAATTATGACTTAAGCTTGATTAATAAGGGTTAATTAAGATTTATTTGGGGTTTCAGCTGATTAAACATATTCAAAACTTTTCAAAAGGTGATTTTAAAACTAGACCAAATATGTCTTAAATCAATCTTGTTTTCAAAGTGAATGATTCCAAACCTGAGGATCTCTTACCTAGACCTTAAGTAACTCTATATGATTGGGAAGACTAAGTGACATTTGTTAGCAGAACAAAGCACTATTGATGCTATTGCGTAAGTGATTTGATTTTATGGACAAGTATTACACAATAAATCTCCGTTCTGCTATAAGTTGATTGAAATGTTTGGACATCTGTTTAGCAAAACAAATCACTCTCTTGCTACTATGCTATTTGGACAAGCATATGATAGTTAATTCATATTAACGTGTTATTCCCTGATTTCGATATGATACACACACATTGCTTATGTAAATAACTGTTAAGTGATTTGGAATTAAACTGAAATAAAATGGTAACATAAATCTGTACCATTGGGACTGCTAAGCCTCATTTGGAATTTATAAAGTATGTTTTGAATTTACATAATTTTTTTAATCAATTTGAGACTAAGGGTTTTATGAATGTTTTTTTAAGTTATATAATTCTTATAAAGGTATTTATAAATGATAGCTTGTTTATAGAAACGGATTTTTACTAACAAAATGGTTATTAAGGTGTTCTATAAATGATGTTTGTAAATGATATTTATAAGGGATACTTTATAAAGGAGTATAGCAAGGTTTATATAAAGAGTTTTAAAAATAGGAAAAAGGTTTATAAATCATTTTATAGATTTGGAAAGAGGTTTATAAATTAACTTAAATGTTTATAGAAGTGGGTTATAACTTTATTTTGAAAGTTATAAGTTAATTGTTAAGATAAGCTTTTAAAAAGGGAATTTTTGATAAAGGATAAGCGAAATGTTTTATTTGGAAGAAATGTTTGGTTATTAATATGGTATTTGGAAAGAAGAAAACTTTGAAAAGTTTGTATATATACTTATATTGATAAGATAAGTATGTAATTTTGTTTTCAAGGCATGAAAAGTAAAATATTTTGGTAATGTTCTTATACGATTGAGATAAATATATAAATGTTTTTCCAAGTATAAAGGAAATGTAAGGTGTTTAGAATAGTGTTTTGGACAGACCTTTTGATTAAGTTTTATAAAATGTTTTTCATAAATTAAAGAGAACTAAGAAAGGCTTTGTGGATCCCATACGGGAATTAAACCATGATTGGATGTTTGTTTACTTGATAGTTAAATAGCCGACTATCAAGTTTGACCCAATTTTCTTAGGAAGTATGAATGTAAATTTGAGTTCCTTGATAGGTTCTTGAACACTTAGTTCCAAAAGAATCGGGAATGGATCAACTAGAAATTAACGGCTGTTGATACAGAGAGACCGGGATCAGATCTATATTCGAAAACCACTTCAAACCAACATGTACATTTGAGTAGAAGACTTCTTGATGATGATTGAAGATGGTTCTCTTTGAAGTGCAGGAGCTACTACTACTAATCCCAAAGGTGATTCCAAAATGGATGTAGTAGAGTTAGTGCCTTCGATTTCGTTTAGATTCAGAACGAACTTCTATGGATGAATGCCGGTATTGCATTGACGCCTAGAGGGCAGCGTTAGAAATCCAAGATAGACTTCTATTCAGAAAGGTAAAACGTAGCCTCAAGCCTCATGCCAAAAACAGGGCATGCAGTAGAGCTATGTGGTTATCTACCATTGGAAGCGGTTACCACAATCTAGATGTCCCTTTAAGAGTTGCTTTGCGTGCAAATACCATGGTAGTATAAGGCCTCGGTGCCAAGGGGGTGAGGTAATCTGGTCTGTCATGTTAAAGGGGAAGCCGGCTCTGTGTTAGCATGGTGCATTTTCTAGAGTTGTATCATTGGAAGGTAGTCCCTTACCTTGCCTTTGCTGGGATCCAATCTCCAATTTTGCCTTACATTTTTGAATGTAGAACCTAGTATGTTGGAATGTGAGATGAAAGCTTTTAAACTATTTTTCCTATTTACGTAAAAACTTGACACTATGATAATATTGGATTTTGATATAAAATGTTTTGGTTATCATAAGGTAAAATCTCATCCATTATTATGTGTGGTGTGGACTTATGAGATACCCTTTGTTTGAAAAGTTTTCAAATGTCGAAATCAGTTTGGTTGTTACTTGTTATCGAATTTTTACTCATGCTAGTTTACCAGACTGACCCGGAATTTGATTTTTACTTTTTTGGTAAAGATCATTGTCGTATTATATTTTATTTGCTGCATTGTGAGATTCTTTGTTGTTTAGTTTTCTTCTATCTTCTAGCTACTTCTTTCACCTAACAAATCGGTATTTCTAGCACTTAAATGTTCGATATGTGATATATTGGATGTATTAATGTCGATTTTCGAGGGTCAAAAATCCGGTTCATTACAGATCAACTACAACATGACTCAAAAATATTCAAGATATAAAAGTCATCAACTCATACAAAGTATACAACATGCACAAAGGTCTAGGACCTAATAACACACACACACACACACACACACACACACACACAGATATATATATATCTATATATATCTCCATTAGCCATCTAAACATCCACGGTCAATAAGTCACAGTACCTAAAATGTCTCTGCTTGACTCGAGTATTAAAAAATAGGTCAGACTATCTTTAATTCAAAAATGTGAGATCATCGATGCAATATAAGCAAATTTCAATAATATGGTCATAACTGTATAATATACCAACATCCAAATAATAAATGGCATAATCACATTAATTCAACATGTCATAAAACATATCATGCTTAGATTATAACCAACCATTTCAAATATGGTGAATCAAAATATCTCACCAATCAGAATCAAAAGACGAGAATGAAAGAATGTCAAAACCAAAATACAAGCAAGAAGCGCGAGACAAAACCAAATGACGAGTTTGAAAAGAAGTCAAAACCAAAAGACAACATGAAAGCAAGTCAAAAATTACCCATAGCAAGTCAAGCGTGCATGAGTGCATGTTGAAACTAAAAATACGCATGAAAGCAGGTTGAAGCTGTAATAAAATGAAGTATTTTTTTAATAGGAATTAATATCATTAGTCCAACCAATTATTTAGTAAATAATGTTACTTAAACTTTTTAGAGTACGAGAGTAACCATGAAATAACCAGGATAATATGATTTTATAGCATTGTGTTCGAAACGTTTGTATTATGCATAAATTCGTCGTCATGACATGTAATTATCTAAACAAAGTGGGTGCATCAACATGACCATCTATGGCCGTAAAAAGAAGATCTCACGTATTGCCACATGTTGTGACAATACACGACCAAACCCGCGAAATCTGATATTGTTCTTTTGGAAGGTGTACTAGCACAACCTCAAAAAATGATAACAAAATTTATTTATGATGGATATAATTATTGTTCATGTCAATATTAATTCACATTAGCCATGCGGTTGGTCATTGACTATTATGGCAAGGGATAGTAGCCATCATTCCGATAAATCAGTCAGCTAGTGGAATGGATACAAGCTCATCCGACCAAATTTATTCATTTGTTCCTTAAACCTTTTTTCCATGTTATAATGGTATCAAAGTTATTTTGATAGAAATCAAAATAATAAGTTCGATATTATGTTAAAGAAATTACTAATGGTCCATAAGCGTTAATATTTTAGCACAATACATAAATCAATAAAATTAACAATAATGTGTAGGGAGTTATATAAATATCTACATTAATTATTTTATCTTAAGATTACATAGTTTTGTATGGAATTAAACATCAAATTAAATAAATAATTATCATTCAAATGCATTATTATTAGCTATGGATATATTTATTCATACTAAACACATGATTTAACATCCAACAATCAAGTAAGAAAATAAGCAAAAGAAATTTAAAGAAAATGCAATAAAGAAACAAAGATTGGAGCTTTAACCGAGTTCAAATTCAAGACAACGAATGACTCTATTTTTGAACAGCTTTCCAAAGCAGCTATCTTAAAATTTTCAAAAGTATTCAACTTTAAAGCCCTTACACACGAAGTCATCTTTTTGGAACTTATGAAATTATCGAAATATGATCAAAAATCATAAAGATATGATTGAATTATTAACGGTGTTTAGCTCGGGAAATTTAAATTTCAGAGGAGACGTAAATTACTGGTTTGAGGGTTGCAACGAGTTTTGATCGATCTACGCTCAAATTTTTTAAAAGCGTTCAACATGAAAATTTTCGCACAGGAAGTCAGCTTTTCGGAGCATCTAAAATTATTGAAATATGATAAGGAGCTAAAACAATACGATAAAATTTCTAAGAGTGTTTAGCTCAGGGAGTGTAAATTTCAGTGAGCAGGGCTGAGAGCTTACAAAATTTTTTTTGATCGACTTATGCTCGAAACTTGTAAATGTGTACAACATTAAAGTTGTCACACATGAAGTTACTTTTTCAAAACATCTAAAATTTCAAAATCTGACCAGAAATGAAAATGATATGATCATATGAGTAACACATGAATATAAAATATAATAATTAAAGTGCATTTGTGAAAAAAACTATACTTTTATCCTAGATTTAAATTCGTCTTTGCAAGCATATATTTTTGCTGTACATCCATATTAAAAATGAAATATATTCAAATTAAAACAAGAATTTTGAGAGGGTTTTCTCATGTTATCACCTTGAATCCAAGCCAAACACACAACAACCTGCTTTTTCCTATTTCAGCCAAACCATAAAAACAATGTATCTAAGAGAACATAAGATGGCTCAAGCACTATAAAACCTTAAATAAATGGTATATAAGGGTTACTAGGTTTTGAAATCATTGCCTTGATTTTATTATATTTTATAGAATATTCTATAAATTAAAATGGAAGGTATTGCTCTTGGTTTTTCATAGAGGAAGAAAATAGCTTTTTGTTTTCTTTTTCTTTTCTGATTTATGAAAGAACGTACATGAAATAGAATAAAGGACAGAAACATTTCTTTTGTTCATCGATACTATGGTTTTGGGTTGCAACTGGGCCTAATAAGGCAAGAGTATATTTTTATTTCATTTATACTTTCTATAAAGGAATTTTTCTTCTTTTTAAAGTTATTTTTATTAAATCATGAAATAATTTTCCTACCCTCTTCATTTCAACATGTTACAATTCTACTAAGGACATTTTTTTAGGATTTATATAAATTTTATATTTACTTTTATTAATTGGAATAAAAATCCAAATCAATGTTTATAAAAGCCTGTTTATTATTTATATATTTTCTAAGCTTCTATTTATAGTTTAATAGGTGCTTCAACAAGATAAAGTCCCTATATTCTATATAACAAAAATTTCAATTTTCATTTAATTTCTTAACTTTCCAATATTATCAAAAATTAGAATTCACATACCAAAAGCATTCTTCATCTTTTATAAAAGAAATCAAAAATTCAAATTTCTCATTTAAATCCCTAGTAAAAATCATTATTTAATTTATTAAAGTAAATTTAAAACAGGGTTGTTACAGTTATCAAACAAGGTTAGGATGTAAATTTATGTTTGTTTATATATATGAATCTCCCTTTGTGTATATGAACATATACACGCACATGTATGTACAATCCCTTTTTAATAAGAAAAACCACTTGTTGTAAAATAATTTCCAAATTAATTTAACATAAACATACACACATACATATTTGTACATATATGTTTGTTTGAAACAGAAAACCAATTATGAATCACTGAAAATTAGCATTGTTGTTGTAATAAATAAGTATAGATAAAATAACAAATTAATCTTTAGATCTAGATTTAAAACAACAATATCAATAGAAATTAATAATATAATCATCAATAGAAATCGCCATTATTTATTCCAAACTCAAATCATAAGTTGACAAATTATAAAATTGCCAAATTCACACACACACACACACATATATATAAAGGACAAAAAATGCATATATAAATTTGCCAAAGTTAAAAATGAGTAGATCTACAACATAATAATGTATATAGATAAAATAAAATGGAAATAACCAGTTGATATTGCCTTTTTGAATGTACCTTGATTGATATATTCAATCCTAGATCTTATCACCTAATTCCTAGCTCCTACCTTTATAACAGCTTGGATATTTTATTGATTGATTTAATTGGATGTCATTAAATATTTCTTTTTTCTTTTGTTTCTCTAAAAATTTCAACCATGAAAGTGGAAGAAAGAAGATAGTGGCTTGGACATGAAAGAGGATGATTAGTCTGAGAGGCAAGTGAATGAAATGCAAGGTATTTGTAAACGCAAGCTTCCTTAACCCCCTCCTTTCATTTTCACGATCCAATTATTGAATTTCAGGCCTCATTTTCTTCATGTAGATGATAATGATCCTATGACCATTCATTTTGTTAAAAATCACTTAGCAATTAATTACATTTAAATCAAATTTAAACACCTATCAATATCTTATATCGATTTATATATGTACAACTTTTATATAGGCATCCCAATAAATACTAGTGATATAGAAAACATCATAATGGCATATAATGAATAAATAATATTTCCAAATAATATTAGTTAATTTATAATGATTTAGAAGTCAATTAAGTCATGTGATATTTTAGAGAATCTATCAATGTGGTTGTGCGACCTGCAGGTGTAAATTCAGTCAGTAATTAATATCAAACTTTTTTAATATTAAAATTCACTCATCACCTTGGCTAGGAGTGATATTTTGGTTGAATTTATTGCTTACATATTTTGTTATTAAAGCCTAATTTACTAATTTAAGTGTTACTCGGTAGTGACACTTATTTACGCCAATTCTCTTCATCAAAACTATATCATATTAGGACTCATAGAATTTGGTTTTGATCAAAATTCCAACATTGTTCATATTCAACTTTGTAAGCAGAAACACAAAATCCTTGATTAAGTAATAATTATTATCAACTGTACTGCTCTGCCAGAGAGTTTGACTTTGATTTAACTTAAGTTGACCCCATGTATTAACTCCATATAAGTGAGGAGATAAATTCTTTCTTGGATATAATTTCACTTCCAATGCTTCCACTCGACCCAACTATAGTCATTCGATGGCCATCGTGCCTAATTTAACAATAATCAAAGTGAAGTTTCCATACCTAAAGCTCGATAGTATTCTCAAGTTGAGGGATTGCGTAAAATTTTCATATTGATATACTTTGTTTGACCTTAGCCATATTAACCAATAAAAAACTATCAAGTGAGTCATTTCATAGTTATCCAATAACTACCAGTACGTAATCTTTTACTGCTCCCAACAACCACGAGTACACTGCCCAACGTTGCATGAGCGTTGCATACTCTAGTCTCAACGAATGGTCTCGTCACAGCTTAACTAGGTATATATAAAATGGTATGTTTATTTTGTTGTGATAAATCACTCATGGTTACTGTAACTACAATCACAAACATACTATTTATGGATATTCTATTAACTATACTTTTAATTAAATTAGTTAATTAGTATAACATATTGTATCAAGTATATAATAAAAAATACCATTTATTTCAAACAAGATTGGTAATTGAATTACATATGTAACAATCACATAATTGCCCTTAGGGCATACCGCTAACTCTATCAATCTTCCACATGCACTTATGGCCGATTATGGAACCTATATCCCTTCCCTCAATCAGTTTGATGAGAATTAATCGAGTTATACACTTCGTGAATGGATCTGCTATGTTATTTTGATTATCTACCTTGTCAACCAACTTTCTCCGATGCTGATAAACTACCTTTGTCATGTAGAACTAGTCAGAGTATATTTTTCGATATCTAGTGGGCTCTTATTATTACATTGTTGTTAACCAAATTTATGGTCAACACCCCAAAGTTATTCCAAGTAGTGCGGTAAGTTCAGAGGGTGTGATTCCGTTAAGGATTGCTTTTGTATTCTCACTTGTAAATATCTTGCAAATCAAAACTTCCGTTGGCGCCAAAAGGTTTAGATCTTGGAATAAGTGACCTTCCGACATTGTTGAGCTCACTTGAAGTCTTCCACAAAGGCTTTTCTTTTTATTTGATTAGGTTTTCATGAATTAAGTCCTCAAAAGGTTGGATTTAATCTTATCGAATGGTTAAGGAGACAGCCTTCCTTGAATTACAGCAGGAAATCAATTACTTTGGTGAGAAGGTAGTATCTTCCAACCTGGACAAATGTTTGATCGCTTATATTGAGTAGATTCCAACCTTGTCGGGAGGTTAAAACAATTAAGTCAATAGTTTAGAAGGTTTCAGTGAATGCTAATCCAAATAGGTTATCGACCTTGTAGAAAGGTTTAGTTTGATGGGTTTAAGACTTCGAAAGGTTGCAGTTATTGATTGTTTAGGAGTGTTGTCGAACTTGTCGACAAGAACCTACTGATGAGGTTGAACCTGCAAATATGGGTTAATCGAACAAAGATTTATACAAGCGGTAAAGTAATTAACAAAGCTATGTACTTCCCTTTTTATTCAATAAAAAGCTTCACTTTATTAAATTTCCCCAAATCACACTCAATTAGGGTTTCAATCTTTTAATCCAAAAGTTACAAGTTAGAATGAGAGAAATTTGGATCCCCCAAAACATGACCCCTTAGGACCTATTTATAGACGTAGGCGACCTGCCTTTTGACTCCATACTCTCGACTGGAACGGAAGGTTTCCCTTTTATATGCAACTACAAACCTTTTGTCTTTTTCGAAAGGTTTGCCCCTTATATGCCATAATGAACCTTTTTACACTGTCAAAAGGTTTGTCTTTCTGATGCCTTCATGAATCTTTCGGTTTTAGCGAAAGGTTGCTTTTTTGACGTCTTCATGAACCTTTTGACTCTATCGAAAGGTTGCCTTTTTGGAGCTTTCATGAACCATTCAATACTTTCGAAAGGCTCACCTTGTTCCTACTGTTGTGTTCCCTTCAACCTTGTCGGAAGGTAGCACTCCTCCTAATTGTTGTGAACCTTTTAACCTTGTCGGAAGGTTACCCTTAACGTGCTTGTTATGAACCATTCGATCTTGTTGGAAGGTGGCATCATACTTGATTATTGTCGAGTGCTATGTTTCCCTTCAATGTTTTTAAATGGTCATCTGCCATTCTTTGCTGACTTTTGAGCACTGCTTTCTTCATAAAAAACCTTTCGACCTAGTTGAAAGACACTCTGGTTGTGCTCCAACCGATTCAAAATGCTTGTTAAGCTTTTGAAAAAGTCGCTATGGAGTTGCACTTGCTTGCTTTGATTTCTCCATCTTCTTCGAAAGGTAAGAACTCCCTGAACGGAACCTTTCGACTACTTCAAAAGGTTGGAAGCTATTAATCATGATGGTTGCATCCTTTGGAATCCTTTAAGCGGTTTGGTTTGAGCTCCTTCACTTTTGCCTTTGTTGAAAGACCTCTTGTCCAAGTCGAAAGGTGGATTCTTAGAGCATCATCCTGCCTATGGACTTTGAAAGATAACCTTGGACATCACAGGAGGCTCCTTGTCGGAAGGTATGATTATCCAAAACATCTCGGTGCTTTTTGATCTTTCCTCATCCTCTCGTGACGGTTCTTTCATACCTTCATTCTTTTGAATATTTTATGGTTAACATTAAACCCCCTTATATGAAAGAAGCTTTTGTTCTTTAGGATAAAACACCAATGTACTTCCTTCTTTGCTTCCTATAAAATAGATTATATCCTTCATAAAGGCTGTGACTTTGTTATGAAATCTTAACGAGCAATCTCAAATTTACGTGGCTAACATTGAAGATGTCATTTGGGTAATATTTCCATATAAGTTGCTTTGTAATGACCATAATTAATCTTCCTTAAGAATGTGGAGTAATATCACCTAATGTGCAGATATCAGTTCAAATATATGAACCTTTAGGAAAAATCTATTACAGACCCTTGATATTTCTATTTGGTGTTAAACCTTTTCAACCTATGGAAATCAATTTCATGCTATCGGAGACTTTTCCTTGTCCCTCTAAGTTTCCTTCATTTTCAACCTTAAACCATTGATAGGTAATTCTCATTTAGTGAAAAAGTAGAAAGTAGTGTAGTAATGTTTCCATTTGGTGTCATGAAGATCTTATACTGAAATCAAATTTTAAATTCAATGGAAAATTTACCAATCATCATAAAATTCAATAGCAGAATATAGAATTTATAAAGTTAAGAACCCAATAAAGGTTCCATAAGGAAATCGAAGATGTGAAATTCATAAATTGTCATCAAAATCCACAAAGAAATTTTAAAGTCCATGAAATTGGTCAATTGCCAATAGATCATTCAAAATACAATGAGAAAATCAAGCATAAAAAAATCCATAAATCATCAGGTTACCCTCAGAATTCACTTGATAAAAAATCCAATAAGAAATTATCCCAAATCCATCGAGAATGCAAAATTTACAAGTCACCATAAAGATCCACAAGGAAATCTCGAAATTCATTAAATTAGAAATTTTATAAAGGATCATCAAACCGCCAATATGGAAATTAGAAATTCATAAATCATCATAAAAATCATCAAGTAATTTCAGAATTCATCAATTCAAAACCCCAATAAAGATCATCCAAAAATTCCAATAGGAAAATTAAAAATACGAAATCCATCAATCATCATAAAAATCGGTAAGGAAGCTTAAATTCCATTAAATCAAGGAATCAAAAGTCCTAAAATCAAAAATGTGATCTGAAACCCGTTCATTCTTATTTAAAACCAGAAGATCAATGGAAAATTCATAAATTACATGGAACATCAATCAAGGGAGCTAAATAATCATGAACTCATGAAATAAGTGATAAATAGGAAATCATTATGAAAATGTAATGGGAAATTATAACACGTAAAATTCATGAATCATTAGAGAAACCAATAGGGAAATTCATTAAGCCAATAATTCTGTAAGAAATCACTATAGTGATTTAATAAAGAAATCATGAATACTAGATCAGCAAATCATCACTAAAATCCATAGGATGAGTACGATTCACTAAACCCAGAAACCAACAAAATCATCAAAAATTCAATAAGGAAACCAAAAATATGAAATTCCTAAATCATTATGAGAATCAACAAAGGAATCCAGAATTCATGAAACTGGAAATCAAAAATTCAATAAGGAGACTAGAAATGGGAAATCTTCGAATTATTATAAAAAAATCATCAGGGAAATCAAGAACTCATTAAACCTAGCAATTGTTAAGAAGTCATCATGAAAATTCAATGGGAAGAAACTCAATATCTGGAATTCATAAACCATCATAAGAGATCAATAGGGAAACTCAAAAGTCATGAAATTTGGAATTCAATTAAAAGTTATCATGAAAATTTGACAAATGAAAGCTCTAAATCATGATAAAAAGCAATATGGAAATTCAGAATTCACGAAATCCAAAATGAAACTACATCAATAGAAATAGTGAAACTCAAAATTCACGAAATCAGAAATTTACCCAAAGTCATGTCAGGATCTCATCTGACAAATTAAATATTCAAAACTCCATTCAATATAAGTATGAAGCCATAGATATCTCGAATAATAGCATATTTAGTAGATTTCAAATAAAAGATAACTATGTTTTTCTAACCATAATTCTAAGGTTATTCACGGGAAAGTTTCTTGTTAATAAATGTGTTTCTCCTAAAGTGCCAATAAGTTAGTAGTATATGTATATATGTATATATATATATAGGTATAGTAGAATCTTCTATCCAATCGGTCACTTTATATCAAAGGATTCAAGAATGGCTTTCTTAACTTGCTCTTGGAGTGAAGTGTTTGCGCTAAAATTGGTCACAACCTTGAAGTCGTGAAAGCACCAGTGTTGGCACATAGATCCACAATATTCCAAAAAAGATCTCAGATCGAGATAAAGTAGAGAATAAATATGAAGAAGTCGAAAAATTGAAATGAGAAAGAAAAAAAAGAACACAAGGTTTACAGTGGTTCGGTTATCTTCGGCTTGCGTCCACTTAGAATCAATCCTTTTATTCCTTTTTATACCGTAGTTACAACTATAAGCCTTTAGAATCAAAAAACAAAAATGGCAGAGTTTCCGGGTAAAGAGAAGCGAAAGATCCCACTTAAGTTGCCATCAGACTGCTATTTATAGCTATAGATTCGAAAATATCCTCTCCAAAACATGGAATACCTTTTCTTGTGTGCAGGTGGACCCACATGATTGATCCAGTGTGATTTGGTATCAATCCAAGTGCAATACGTATCGATCCTAAAATGGTCCAATCAAGCTGGGATCGATCTCGAACCTTCTTGAATGCATAAAGAAGCCCTTATAAAAATTTCATAGCATTTGGACCTGTAGAATGAGAGTTATGATCAATCCAAGTTTTAGAATGTTGATGGGCTGAAGGCTTCGTATCCATAGCTTGGTATCCATCAAGCTTGTATCGATCTGTTACGCATCGATCAAGGAGGTTGTTATGACGTGGAGCGATAATCGCATGTAGATCTTTTTCATCCTCGTTGACCACTTCTTTTTCCTTGACCTTCTTCATATCTATCGGTCGCTAAGCCTTTCATATCCATCACTTGTGCCTTCGTTCGTATACATCAATCAATTTGTATCGATCTATGATTGATCGATACGAAATGCCCTCCTAAAATCCTTCAATTGTCGCTTCGTGTCCATGCTCTATTTCCACTCTTGCATCGATCCGAATATCTAGTTGAAGTTATATGACTTCTTATCCATCCAGATGCCTCATCCTTCGTATCAATCCAAGTCATATTCAAGTCCATGTTGTTCGTATCAATCCTGATTACCTTCTTCATTTCAAATTATAAGGGATCGATACGAAATGTCCATCTGAGTCCTTGAAACCTTTGCTTCATTCTTCGTATCGATCTTTACTTCGATCGATATGATGCATGTCGCCTTCCATTTGTCATGTCAAACCAAATGATGCACATTGCATTGATATGGAAGTCATCAATCCCAAGACCGATCGAACCGAACCAATTACCACTATGATCGATACGAAGGTATCGATCCCAGAATCATTTCTCACCAATATTGATCCACCCATATCTCGAGCATACGAACTCCGATTAACCTGAAATTTTAAAAGTAGTTTCTCTTAGCCTTGTTCATCATTCCCAATCGATCCCACCTTGAATGGAGCTTGGTCCAGTTTTCACAGTATTGATCATAGCCTTGTTTCCAATCGATCTCCAATCCTGATATCCATCCTTTCCAAACAATTTGTTGGTATCCCGGCCTTGACCAAATGGTGGGGTAACATTTTCCCCCTAAAACATGCCTTGCAGTAGGAAGGCATGTTTAAATAGATTTAAATCCGGCATCCAAGTCCATATTTCATTTATAGCCATTCTATCCGATCCATAATCCAACATATTACCAATCCATCCTATCAAGTGTCATAGACGTATCCTTATCCAAATCCACGACTGCTTCGAGTCGATATCCGATTCTGAATCCAATAATCAAATCCTTAGCTAATTCCATAGTGATCCAAACCCGTCAACCGAGTTTTAATCCATCTATATCAAATAACTAATAACCAAATCCATGACCCAACCGGTCGACATCCGAATTCGGGACCACTCCGGGCCCTTGTCCAAATCCTTAGCGGTTCATAGCCAATGTCTGAATCCATAACCTATCTGGCTTCTTACCAAGTGCAATCCACACTCGATGACCTGTACTAAGCAACACCTTGGTGTTCTTGGTTCAGCGTCCTTGAGTGTTGAGTAATGCCATGGCTTAAGTCCTAAGTCGAATCCTGGTCGCTCTGGATCTTTGCCGAGTATAGTCCATACCTGACGACCTGAAATAGTAACCGATAATATGAGGCCTATGTCCTAGGCTGAATCCTGGTCTCTCTGGACCCTTGCCAAGCATAGTCCATATTCGATGACCTGAATAAGCCGAGTCACGACGTTTGGATGAAGTGACTTACCCCTTGCCAGACCTAATCCATACCCGACGACCATTTACTAAAAACCAGATAAAAATCCAATCATAAATCCAAATTAATTCAGAAAACCAAAAATCCATACCAGAAATCTAAACCAATATCCAAACCAGAAAACAAGCATCCGAAAAAAGTCCAAACCTAAAAGCAAACAAAACGAGGAGTTCAAACAAAACCAGAAAAAAGAAAATGTCCAAACCAAAAAAGAAAAAGAAGATTTCACAAACTAGAGCATCGAGGTTTATCATTATTTCAGAGCATGCCTAAGGGCTATCTCTATCCCCATACATGAGTAAGTGACTTGGCCGTTAGCCAAGAGTTTGCTACTTATTCAATATCATCCCTATTAGTCGATAACCAATTGAACATCATTCCAGGGCCTCGTGCCATCATCGTTTGAGGTAGACGGTGGCTGCTCCTGTTCCACCCCCTCATTTTGAGTTCTTACATATTTCCAAAACTGGCCATTCCTTACTTGCTCCTCAATTATATCCTTTGGATGCCTGCAGCTGTTGGTAACATGCCTGTCCAGATAATGAAAGAGATAGTACCTTCCGGATGCCCTCTCGCGTTTCGAGAGTTCCCTTCTTGTCGGCATTTGGTAAGAAAGGTGATCCCAAGTCTCCATGAATATCTGCTCCAGTGTTTCATTCAATCCTGTGTAAGTAAAGAATTTTGGCTCCCCCAACATTTCCTTGCCTTACCAGAGTTGTTATCCAACTTCCTCTTTCCTTTATCCTTATCCTTACCCAAACTTTCACTAAATGGTTCTCCATCCTTGACCATATTTACTTCCTTTAGTTTCAAATCTAGACTCGCGTCCTCTTGTCAAAGAAAACTTTCAGCCTCGTGAAAGAAATCCTTAAGATCCATTGGTGGATCTCGTATTAATGATACTTTGAAATCCGAGTTATCCCTGATTCCTGAAACTACTGCCATTAGAACCATTAATGGATCTGGCTGATCCGCCGAAGCAACTGCCACATTGAACTGAGTTAATAAATCCTTAAGCGATTGCCCTATTTTTTTTACCGTTGTCATCACATTCTTCGACCTTTTGATAGGAACACGAAACTGCTTTAAAAACCTATCCACCAATTCTATCCATGTCCTAACAGATCCATCTTCCAACTGCCTGAACCACATAGCAGTTATATCCATCAAGTACAGAGGTAAATACCGGGCTATAACTTCCTCCAATGCCCCCAACACTACCATGTTCTCAAGTACCTCATCAAATGATAGATTGGATCAGCCCCGCCATTGTATACCTCTAGAGTAGGTAGCTTGAACTCTAGTGGATTTCGAGCCATTCTGATGTCATGGGTAAACGGACTCCTGTTTACTCCTTCCAGATCTCTTTTTGCTAAACCTCTGCACATAGTTCGCCTGATAATCTCAGCTAATCAAGTGTTGTCCACAAAGGGTTGTCCCTCGTGTTCCCGAGGGAATTCTGGTACATACTCTTCATCACATACTCTTGTGCTCCTACCGGCATCTTGTTGTGTGGTGTCACCTAGAATCCCTCCATGACTTGGTCTATCATTGCATGGTGGTGTGTCCCCAAGTCTGGATCCATCCAAATTGGTAACTGTGTGCTGATTGGGGGATGCCCCCTTTTGAGCTACTCCATCCGATTGCCTATTGGGTCCTTCTGTTCCAGCTCCGTGGATCTGAACTCCTAAAGCTCCATCTGTTCCTGCCTGTCCAAACTATCTGAGAAGGTTCTGGATCATGTTCTCCTGCCTTTTCAACAGTTCTTCCTGCATAGCTCCCATCATCATCTCCATCTCATCTTTGCTGATGAAAAATAAGGCATGATTTGTTGTCGAGGAAGCCTCTTGACTCCTATCTAGATGGCTCCTTTCTTGTGATATCCTTCTAGCTGTTTGCCTAACTATGGTCCCTACCAGATCCAATCCTTTAGCTTTCCAAATCTGAACTCCAAACCTGATGTAGCGGGCGCTAGAATTCTTAGTGAAAGCACCAAAGTATTTGTGCCAAAATTGGTCACAAACCCCGAAAGTCGTGAAAGCACTAGTGTTAGTACACAGATCCACAATATTATAACACATATCTCAGATGCAGATAAAGTAGAGAATAAAACTGTAGAAATAGAAAAATTAAAATGAGAAAGAAAACAATGAGCACAAGGTTTATAGTGGTTAGGCTATCTCCGGTCGACGTCCACTTAGAATCAATCCTTTTACTCATTTTTGTACTATAGTTACAGTTACAAGCCATTAAAATCGTAGAAACAAAAATGGCAGAGTTTCCGCGTAAAGAGAAGGGAAAGGTACCTTTTTAGTTGCCATCGAATTGCTATTTATAGGTGTAGATCCAAAAATATCTTCCCCAAAACCTTGAATTCCTCTTCACATGCATAGGTGGGCCTACTGAATGATCCAGTGTGATTTGGTATCGATCCAAGTGCAATTCGTATCGATCCCAAAATGGTCCAATCAAGCTAGGATCGATTACGAACCTACTTGAATGCATAAGGAAGCCTTTGTGAAAATTTCATAGCATTTAGACTTGTAGAATGAGAGTTAAGATTGATCCAAGTTTTAGACTGTTGATGGGCTAAAGGCTTCGTATCGATAGCTTGGTATCCATCAAGCTATTATCGGTCTGGTACGCATCGATCAAGGAGGTTTTTATGACGTGGAGCGATAATAGCGTGTAGACCCATTTTACATGCTCGTTGACCGCTTCTTTTGCCTTGACCTCCTTTATACCTATCAGTCGCTAGGCCTTTCATATCCGTCACTTGTGCCTCTATTTATATCCATCAACTAATTCATATCGATCTATGATTGATCGATACGAAATGCCTTCCTAAAATCCTTTAATTTTCACTTTGTGTCAATGCTTTATTCCCACTCTTGCATCGATTCGAATATCTAGTTGAAGTTATAAGACTTCTTATCCATATAGCCGCCTCATCCTTAGTATCGATCCGAGTCATATTCAAGTCCATGTTATTCGTATCGATCCTGATTACCTCCTTCATATCAATCTATAAGGGATTGATATGAAATGTCAAACCGAGTCCCTGAAACTGTTGCTCCATTCTTCGTATCGGTCTTTGCCTTGATCGATATGAGGCATGCCACCTTCCTTTTGCCGTGTCCAACAAAATCGATGCATATTGCATCGATACGAAATCCATCGATCCCAAGACCGATCGAACCAAACCAATTACCACTATGATCAATATGATGGTATTGATCCTGGAACCATTTCTCACCAATACCGATCCACCCATATCTCGAGCATACGAACTCCGGTTGACTTGAAATTCGAAAAGTAGCCTCTACTAGCCTTGTTCATCATTCCCAATCGATCCCACCTTGATTAGAACTCAGTCCAATTTTGACGGAATCAATCATAGCCTTATTTTCAATCGATCACCAATCCTAATATCCATCCTTTCGAGCCAATTTGTTGGTATCTCGGCCTTGACCAAAAGGTGGGGTAACATGAAGTACTTTATCTTTGTGACTAAAAATTTATTACCTACATTCCTTTAGTTTTCGTATCAGTCTTTGTTTTTGTCTCCATGTTATAGATTCCTTCTTCCATTTTCTAGTCTCATGCTTTTTTGTGGTATGAAGTTTCTTATTCTTTTGATGTAGGAATCATTTTCTTAAGACTGGAAATTCTATAATTCATTAGCATATCCTTTGCCTCTATGTGTATCCACATCTAGGATTCCAACTTTGTGTCAGATGACGGATAGGTTTCTTTCTTTAATCCTTAAATCCCTTGGATTCTGACTTTCTTTTTGAGCTGTTGACAACTTTGTCATTAATCTTTTATTTGGAGCCCCTTCTGGGATTAGACGTCTCAGTCTACTCTTTGACGAGCCACTCTCTGGGCTCGAACGTCTTAATCTTTAAAAAGCCTCCCTTTGGGCTAGATATCTTAGTCCACTGTTTGATGTGCCTCTCATTGTGCTTTCCTTGTGTCGAAGGGATATGTACTTAGGTGACCTTTCTCTAGAAGTCTGCTGATGAGCGCTTTGCGGGATCCTCCACTAAGAGGTAATTTGGACATCAGGGGCTATTGATTTTGCGGGTGTTTATCTTGACCCTCCCCTAAGAGGTGATATGTATGTTAAGGGTTTATTCCTCCCCATAGTAGGTGCTACGGATTGGCCATAGGCTTTTGATGGTTACAGGACCCCCCTCCCTCTAGGAGGTGCTATGGATTGGCCATAGGCTTTTGAAGGGTACATGAACCCTCTCCCTCTAGGAGGTGCTATGGATTGACCATAGGCTTTTGATGGGTACAGGAACCCCCTCCCTCTAGGAGGTGATACGGATTGGTCGTAGGCTAAAATTTTGTATCTGAAAATCATTTTTTGCCAATTAAAATGCTTTTTAAAAATCTTTTTCTTGAATGTCGGTTTCTTCTTGAGAGAAAGAGTTTTGCAAATGAATCCTTCTAATATATCCAGGGATTATATTTCGAAATAGAACTTGGATGTAGGACCATCTTTTATTTGTGCTACCCTCTATAAAGGTTTTAAAGTCAATCTCATAGCAGAGACACATATCTTAAAATAGGAGATTGGAAGGTGACGATTCATGAACCAATAGTCTTTTAGTCGAGAGTAAGGTTCTCTAATTTGAGTTTTTGTCAATAAGCTTTTGATAGTATTTAAAACTTTTCTTTAAAAGGTATGAGTAGGCTTCTCCCTGCTAATGGTTTTAGACAACTTTGAAATATTAAGATTGCTTAGCTGGAAATTCTTTGTTGGCATTTACTAGTGTTACATAATACCTTTGGAAGATTATTAAAATTGGTTCATAGAATCGGTAAATATTTGTTCTTCCCTAGGTTAAGGAGTGATTGAAAATAGTTTTTATTTGAAGATAGGTTTGAGAAATCTCTCTCTAATAAAATAGTTTGTCAAAGATTGAATTGAACTGTATTGTTTTCTCCTTTAGATAGGCTACCATACCTTGGTGAGCATTGCTCTGCAACAGAGTGGTCTGTTTGTAAGTTTTCTCTCCGGCATTGGTGATGAACTAATAGTTGTTTAAGATTTCATAAGGGTAGATCTTTGTATTGCTTGGCTCCTCCTTTAGTAGGAACTTTACCTCAGATATTGGGGTTATCTTTCTTAAGTTGCTAGAGATTGGTTGTGCTCTAGGAGTATATTGAATGCCATGGACTGGTTTTATTTTTCACTTGTAATGAAACTTGAATTATGTATTCATATATGACTAATTCTAAGTACAACTCGTTTTGAAGAAATTATAAGCAAAGAGAATTTATAATAGATAAATGTTACAAGGTTTCAAAGTTGGATTAGTGTCTAGAAGAGAGTAGTTATTCTAATTATCTATCAGGAATTTTCAGTGATTGAGTGGATCATTCTAAGGTAGGAATTCTTCTAATACTTTTTTGACAAACTCAGTTTAAAACATAGACTTGATTTGGTTCTGATCTATTTTTGCCAAAGCATTGCAGTTGTCAGTTTCATGTCCATTTACTTTATGACAGTCATAGTAATTCCTTCCTCTTTTAGGCTCAGCAGGAGTTCTTCTCTTACAGGAGATAGGGAAATTGTCATCATCTTTGGTTATGAAAAAGATATAGGAGAGGGGTTTGTTTAACTTCACTGTTCTGGATTTAGATGTCGCTATTAGGATGTCCTTTTTTGTTTTCCTTCCATTTAGATCTTTTGTTGGGGCAATTGAAGTTAAGTTTTTCTATCCTCTGTTTTTGTCGAGATTTCTTCATAGCATGATGCATTCGTCCATTTGAATAAACTTTTCAATTTGGAGGTAGAAATGCTGTAGATCCTTATACCCATGAACATGAAGCTCTTTCCAAAATGAAGTTTGTTCAATTAACCCTGAGCGAACAGCCTTTAGTTTTTCTTGGTCAGTCACATTTTTGGCCTTCAATGCTTCTATGTTGAATCTTTCAAACCAAGCAATTCATTTGGCCTTTGCTTGATATTAGCTAACATTTAGGAATCTATCACTAGACCTCTATATATGTGGAATTGCGCTTTGAACTCATAGGAGAATTGATCCCAAGAAAAAAAAAATTCTTCCCTTGATAATTCCTGTGCCACTTAATAGGCACTTCTTGGGAAGTAAGCGGCAAAAATTTGCATCGAATTGGTCTAGGAGCATCATATAAGTCCATCCAATTTTCGAAAGCGGTAAGGTGATTGTTTGGATCATTAGTTCCATCATACTTTAGTGAGGGAATTTGAATTTGGGGGGAGGGGGAGCTAACTGGCACATTTTCCTCTGAAAAGGGAGCCTTTTGCAGGATAACATATTTCCTTAATCTGTCAAGTACATTTTTTATCATATCTTCTGTGACTTGGTAGTGAATGTTGTCGTGATGATCTTCACTGTTTTCTAAACCATAGATTGCCCAACGATTCTCTTAGCCTGACTTCCTTGATCTTCAAATTGATCTTCATTTGAACGTTGTGCCTCACGTTCTCCTTCCATAATCTTTAACGGCCTTGAGACGGTGCTTTTTTAAGAAATTCCTACATGGCTATCATTTGTTGTTGTAGATGTTGGATTTTAATTTCATTGTTTTTCAACCTCATTAAGGTCGAAGGTTGCCCAACTTTCATGTTCTCAAAGTTAAATTTGGGACTATATTGTTTTCTAAAGTTGACTGTGGCTAAAATTCATCGTTTGAAATATCAATGTTATTCACGAATCCTTCCATCTTCTTCTTCCTGAATGAAGCACTCTATTAACCTTTGGTAAAAGTGATTAGGGATCGGAGGTTCAGGCGCCCTCCTTCTAGCGCCAAAAATGTTAACCAAATTTATGATCAACACCCTAAAGTTATTCCAAGTAGTGTGGTAAGTTCAAAGGATGTGATTCCCTTAAGGATGCTTTTGTATTCTCAATTGTAAATATCTTGCGAACCAGAACTTCCATTGATGCCAAAAGGTTTAGAGCTTGGACTAAGCGACCTTCCGGTTTCATTGAGCTCGCTTGAAGTCTTCCACAAAGGCTTTTCTTTTGATTAGATTAGGATTCCTGAATTGAGTTCTCAAAAGGTGGGATTCAATCTTATTGAATGGTTAAGGAGATAGCCTTCCTTAATTAGGGCAAGAAATCAATTACTTTGGTGAGAAGGTAGTATCTTCCGACCTAGATGAAAGGTTCGATCACTTATTTTGAGTAGATTCCAAACTTGTCAAGAGGTTAAAACAATTGAGTCAACAGTTTCAGAAGGTTTCGGTGAATGTTAATCCAAATAGGTTATCAACCTTGTAGAAAGGTTTAGGTTGAAGGGTTTAAGACTTCGAAAGGTTGCGGTTATTGATTGTTCAGGAGTGTTGTCGACCTTGTCGACAAGAACCTTCCGGTGAGGTTGATCCGCAAATATGGGCTAACCCAACAATTTATACAAGCGGTAAAGTAATCAACAAAGCTAAATACTTCCCTTTTTATTCAAGAAAAAGCTTCACTTTATTAAATTTCCCCAAATCAGACTCAATTAGGGTTTCAATCTTTTAAACCAGAAGTTACAAAGTCAGAATGAGAGAAATTCGGATCCCCCAAAACATGACCCCGTGGGTCCTATTTATAGAAGCAGGCGGCCCCCCTTTCGACCCCATGCCCTCGACTGGGACGGAAGGTTTCCCTTTTATATGCAACTATGAACGTTTTATCTTTGTCAAAAGATTTTCCCCTTATATGCCATAATGAAACTTTTGACACCGTCAGAAGGTTTGTCTTTCCAATTCCTTCATGAACCTTTCAGCTTTGACGAAAGGTTGCTTTTTTAGAGCCTTTATGAACCTTTTGACTCTGTTGAAAGGTTGCATTTTTAAAGCTTTCATGAACTTTTCGATGTTGTCGAAAGGCTCGCCTTATTCCTACTGTTGTGTTCCCTTTGATCCTGTCCGAAAGTAGCTCTCCTCCTAATTGTAGTGTACCTTTTGACCTTGTCGGAAGTTGCTATTTACATGCTTTTTATGAATCTTTCGATCTTGTCGTAAGGCGGCTTCTTACTTTATTGTTGTCAAGTGTTGTGTTTCCCTTCAATGTTTTTGAATGGTTATCTGCCATTCTTTGCTGACTTTTGAGCATTTCTTTCTTCATAAAAACCTTTTGACCTAGTCGAAAGATATTCTAAATGTGCTCTGACTGGTTCGAAAGGCTTGCTATCCTTTCGAAAAGGTCGTTATGGAGTTGCGCCTGCTTGCTTTGACTTCTCCATCTTCTTCGAAAGATAAGAACTCCCTAAACGGACCATTTCAATTACTTTGGAAGGTTTGAAGCTATTAAATCTTAATGGCTGCATCCTTTCGAATCCTTCGAAAGGTTTGGTTTGAGATCATTTTCCTTTATCTTTGTTGAAAGACCTCTCGTCCTAGTCGACAGGTGGATTCTTGGAGCATCGTCCTGCCTATGGACTTTGAAAGATAGCCTTGGACTTCGTCGAATGCCCATTGTTGGAAGGTATGATTATCCAGAACATCTTGGTGCTTTTTGATCTTTCTTCATGCTCTTGTGACCCTTCTTTCATACCTTCGTTCTTTTGAATATTTTATGGTTAAAAATTGTTATTATATAGCAATAATGTACTATTCTCAATACTTGAATCACTCCTAGCTTAATTATAAATTCGTATATTTATATTTATACATTGATTTTATTATTGTGCGATTCAAGGGGATGCACTTTGTTGAATTAGCCATATTGTTTCACTTGGAACATTACCAACTTAAACCTTCCTAATTAAGGTTTGGAGCATGAATTTAATATTAACATGTTATACTTAATGTCACTTATGAAGTTTGAGCCCATATACTCCTTCATAAGGAGTTCGTTGTTTCTGTAAACAATTATCTAGTGTTTAGTAAATACTGAAGAACACTCCAAACTACCATTTAAAGATCTTAAGTTGGATTTGATATTTGCTTCATGCATCAAATACGTAAGAAAATTTATGATAATGTAGATAGTACAACATGTGTGATAATTCCTATTATCAATACATAAGGAATCTGTAAAATCCCAAAATTTATCAATTTAAAATTTGGTAATTCATTTGAACTTTTGGAATTAATTTGAAAATAATTTGAAAAGTTTCAAAACAAATAAAATAAGTGATAATTTATCTGAATAAAATTTCAATTTCTTTTGTGTTCAAAAATTTGAAGTAATAAATGTTTTTAGAATCATTTGAATTTAAATCTTATACATATGTGAATGTATATGTATATGTGCATATATGAGTAGATTTGAATGTATATATTCAATTTGAATTTAAATTTAAAATAAATGTTTTAGAAAAATAATTTGCATTTGAAATCATAAATGTGTAAATTATATAATGTAAAAGATTGGTTAAAAACATTTATTCTTTTAACATTGTATATACAAATGAATAAGGGATGTAATTATCAATAAAGTGAATTTGATATAGAATTTACTTAAAATTCTTTATCTTTGTAAAAATACAAGTGTTAAGCATGCATGAGAAAGATGGTGTGAAAATGAACAAGTATAGTAATCTCATGATTAGTTTTAACAAGTGGCATTCAATTTAGTTAATTGAAAAAAAAACTTAAATTCATAAAAGCTTTTCAACTTCTCTTTTTCAATCTTTAGCTTCTCAAATTTCTGAAAGAAAAGAAGAAAAAAATCTTGAAAATTACGTACCTCAACACCAAAGAAAATAAAATAAAATCCGAAACTTCAATATCTTCTTGAATTCAAAATTTAAAATCTAAGAATCGTCTCCAACATCAAAGTAGTAGTTCTAATTCCATATTTCAGGTAAGTTTTAGCCTTTAGAATTAAGTTAATCAGCAATTTCGAGAAAATCAAGTTTTAACATCAAAGTTTTCAAACTGCAGCTCGGTGAAATCAATGCTCCAGTTTTCCCCAAGAAGCAGAGCTGGATTCTTCTGAAGTAAATTTAAGGGAAGTAAAATTCTTTCTAAAATTTAAGTCTGAATTTGACGATCAGTAAAAGAAAACAAGAAACTAAGCAAAACTTACATCAATTAAGTTGCAGATAAAAAAGTTTCAGGATTTCAAGCAGCAGACCAAAGTCTCTGTTGCATTAAAATCAAACTGTAAGTAAATTGAATTTTGCTTGATGAATTAAGTAAGAAAATACATCAGTGATTAAGCAAAAATTTGTATTAACAAGTTGCAGATAAAATTTCAAGATCAAAGTAGAAAAAACAAATATCCAGGCTTTCATCTTTTTTTTTAAAACCAGTCAGGAAATTTCTGTTCAAAATTATCAGGTGAGTAAATTTCAGATTAATTCAGTTTACTTGATGTTGTAAGCATGCCTGAAATGATGTTGAAACCTTTTGCATGTGAACAAAATTGTGTGCATGTGTATCTTTGACTGGGCATGTTTATATTCAGGGTCTTCCATCCCTTTCTTCTTAGTTTCAAGTTCATAGAGTAAACCCATGTCTAAATCCAAATCTCCCTCTCTTTGTTGTTCTTCAAGAATTAAAATCTAAACAAAATAAATTGTTTGTTTTAACATGCATTATGTTTTGAAAAATAAATCAAAGCAAAAACAATTTAGTTTTCCCTAGAAAATTCGAAAACACAGCCACAATTCAAACGATGTAAAAATTCGAATATCATAAATTTTAATTTCAGGAATACTATTTGAATCGTCATTGAAAATAATGATTTTTGAAAGTTAAATCTAAATTTTTAATATAGTTTTGACTGAGAAATTGTAAGTTGATCAGAAAATGGGATTTTGTAAAATTCTGATGATCTGTGTGTTCGTGGGCCTCGAGATCATGGTCGAGTCTTGTTGGAAGCTTGGAGTTCGTTAGAAAAATGTTCAAAAAAATTTCTATTCGCCGTGGCGATCGCATGGCAGCGAAGTAGGGTTAAACCCAACTTGAACGAGGTCGACCAAATTTATATGCCACGAGTTCGTTAGAGGACTGGGATTGATCGCACGTGCGCCAATAGAAGCGTTAGTCATTATTGATGCTTCGGTTACGATCGCACGACCTCTAACGGTCGGAGGAGGGAAGACGTGGCGTTTTTAGGTGATCAGTGTTTTGTTCCAATTGGGTTTAGAGATCAAATTTTGATTTCTTCGATAATTTGGTGTTCTGGGTGTTTGCGTGGTGCGTGGAGATCATCGTCATCACGTCAACGACAGTAGCACCGATCATAGCCAGCCGGAGTGGTTGTGCATGTGCACAATGACAAAATTGGTGTCAGGTGGCAATAGTCGGGGAAGAAGCCTCGGACTCGAAGTGGCATTGGTGAAATTCGCGTGTTAGCTCGAGTTATAGCTCGAAGGAATTTGCGTATGCCGAGTAGATTCAAAACGTAAACAAATATAAGTGGAATTTTTTTTGTCACGGGTCGATCTTGGTAAAACTCGAAGTAATGAGCACTTTTGCTCGGGTGTGACTCAAGATAGCCTCGGGTTGGTCGTTGAAACAACATTTCCAGTTTTAAAAATTTTGGAAGAAAATAAGTTTAAATGATTTCTAAATTCATTCTTTATAGAATGATGATTGTTTGTTAAGTGGAATGTGAAGTTAATGGTATTTGATGTCAATTTTCGAACATTGGATTTCGGGTCGTGACAAGTGGTATCAGAGCTAGGTTTCGATCCTGGGACCTGTGGGCTTTAATATTATTACTAGTGCATAGTGTGAAAAACATTCGAAAATATAATATTAATCTTAGCTAGCATGGGTATCATTATACTATGCCTACTATAGCTGTCGTGTTAAATGGCAGGTTCTATAACTAAAACCGTACTGGGTTCGTATTGGGAATTGGATTTCCACTAAATTGTCAGGCTAAGGAACTTCCTATGCCACATTGATATGCCTCTGGAGGGACGTCCCGAGAACTTAACCAGTTCTCTGCCAACACAAGGACGGGTTACCTCTGTAACTAGGTAACTACTACACGACTATGCCATTCCCAATCATTTTCGACCTTTATCCGAGGGCCCTCTACCACAAAGCAACAACCACAAACTAATGAGATTACAGCAACCACATAAGTTAAATATCTGGGCTCCGTATCACGATACCACCTTTTTCCAAATGGAAATGACATACCCTAAAGGGCACGTCCCTCATAACCTTGTCGCATCTTTCCGGTTTCGACCATTTCCGGGGTGTGAGGTCCGATGAGGTCTCGTCCACAAAGTTACGCTTTACACAAAAGCCATGCTTTGATCAAAAATGATCAACAAATGATCATCAACACACAGTAGTACTTAGCATGCCGCACTACCAAATTGGGGTATGTCACTGATAACCTTCAACTACATAACCTCAAAGCTCGTACGTCTCAAAGAAGGGTATTAAGCTAAGAGAATAAATTCTCCGCCACCAACAGATATGTATTTAAAAGAAATCTGCTTTATAGCTCAAGGTGTATTGTCAGACATACAACCATACAAGTCTGTTATGGGTTCGAACAGAACCGAAGGCGTTTCGTCCAATAAAGGAAGAAGCCCTTGCAATCCGGGTATCCATTATCCTCATCCGACTCCCCATCACATGTGGAGATCTCTATACAGGTGCAATTCAGTGCAGAGACATTCGATAGGTTATCATATCGTTTTCGAAGACACCCGGTCTTCATCTCCGTCTTCAAATGCTATTCATTTCGTCGTATCACTATTCGGAATAGGTTATATGACACAAAGTCCTCTTTCGGCTAAACCGAATAGTGAGCGCTCAATTTTAAAACATGTGGATGTATCAATCACAAATATTCACATTTAAGGTTCGATGTGGGTTTCGGATAACCAACTGGAATCCGACTTCCTGTCGCATCGAAGTTTAAATGCCATTTTACAGGAAAAAGGGTTTTCACGAACACACAGATAAATCACAAATCACAGTTCAGCACAAAGCAATTCACATCACACAGTATCATAATCACAAATAGAAATATCAATCCAGTACACAACATTTGATAATAGTCAATCATCTGCAATTGAGATGAATTAATTGTGTGGTTTAAATTAATTACCCACATAATTATTTTCATTAATTATTTTTATCATCGATTAATTATTCTTAATTATAAATTAATTAAATCTTAATCGACTTTATTAGTAAATTATTCGTTAATTAATTATCTTAATTAATTTATTATTAATTGTTAATTAATTAAATTTTAATTACTTTTATTAATTAATTATTCTTTAACTAATTAATTATTAATTACAAAGTAATTATGAATCATTAATTGTTTAATCATTATTTAATCATTGTAAATAAATTTATTTTTAAGTTAAAAATTTAAATATTTGATTAACTTTTCAATTATTTTATTAAGTTAAATTTAAAACAACTTTATTTAAAAATAAAATGTTTAAAACATCTTTGAACTTAATAAATTTCAAATAATTATTTCAATACCATTAATTTCACATTCCACTTAACAAACAATCATCATTTTATAAATGAATGAATTTAGAAATTATTTAAACTTATTTTTTTCCAAAATTTTTAAAACTGGAAATGCTGTTTCAACGACCAACCCGAGGCTATCTCGAGTCACACCTGATCAAAAGTGCTCATTACTTCGAGTTTTACCAAGATCGACCCGTGAAAAAAAAATTCCATTTAAATTTGTTTAAGTTTTGAATCTACTCGGCACATACGCAAATTCCTTCGAGCTATAACTCAAGCTAACACGCGAATTTCACTAATGCCACATCGAGTCCGAGGCTTCTTCCCCAACTATTGCCACCTGACACTAATTTTGTCGTTGTGCACATGCACAACCCCTCCAGCCGACTATGATCAGTGCTACTTATCGTTGACGCGACGACGACGATCTCCAAGCACCACCCAAACACCCAGAACACCAAATTATTGAAGAAATCAAAATTTCATCCCTGAACCCAACTGGAACAAAACACTGGTCACCTAAAAACGCCACGTCTTCCCTCCTCCGACCATCAAAGGTCATGTGATCGTACCCGAAGCATCAATAATGACTAACGCTTCTATTGGCGCGCGTGCGATCAATCCCGATCCTCTGACGAACTCGCGGCATATAAACTTGGTCGACCTCGTTCAAGTATGGGTTTAACCCACCTTCATTGACGTGCGATCGCCACGGCGAATAGAAAATTTGTTGAACATTTTTCTGACGAACTCCAAGCTTCCAGCAAGACTCGACCACGATCTCGAGGCCCACAAACGCATAGATCATCAGAATTTTAAAAAATCCCATTTTCTGATCAACTTACAATTTCTCAGTCAAAACCATATTAAAATTTTAGATTTAACTTTCAAAAATCATTATTTTCAATGACGATTCAGATAATATTCCTGAAATTAAAATTTATGATATTCGAATTTTTACATAGCTGAATTGTGGCCGTGTTTTCAAATTTTCCAGGGAAAACTAAATTGTTTTTGCTTTGATTTATTTTTTAAAACATAATGCATGTTAAAACAAACAATTTATTTTGTTTAGATTTCCATTCTTAAAGAACAACAAAAAGGGGGAGATTTGGATTTAAACATGGTTTTACTCTGTAAACCTGAAATAAGAAGAAATAGGGATGGAAGACCCTGAATATAAACATGCCCGGGCAAAGATACACGCACACAGATTTGTTCACATGCAAAAGGTTTCAACATCATTTCAGGCATGCTAACAACAACAAGTAAACTTAATTAATCAGAAGTTTGCTCACCTGACAATTTTGAATAGAAACTTCCTAACTGGTTTTTAAAAAAAAGATGAAAGCCTGGATATTTGTTTTTTCTACTTTGATCTTGAAATTTTATTTGCAACTTGTTAATACAAATTTTTGCTTAATCTTTGACGTATTTTCTTACTTAATTCATCAAACAAAATCCAATTTACTTACAGTTCGATTTTAATGCTACAGAGACTTTGGTCTGCAGCTTGAAATCCTGAAACTTTTTTATCTGCAACTTAATTGATGTAAATTTTGCTTAGTTTCGTGTTTTCTTTTACTGATCATCAAATTCAAACTTAAATTTTAAAAATAATTTTACTTGCCTTAAATTGACTTCAGAAGAATCCAGCTGTGCTTCTTGGGGAAAACTGGAGCATTGATTTCACTGAGTTGCAGTTTGAAATTTGGATGTTAAAACTTGATTTTCTCGAAATTACTGATTCACTTAAAGGTTAAAACGTACCTGAGATATGGAATTTAAACTACTACTTAGATGTTGGAGACGATTCTCAGATTTTAAATTTTGAAATCAAGAAGATGTTGCAGTTTTAGGTTTTTTTTTATTTTCTTTGGTGTTGAGGTTTGTAATGTTCAAGATTTATCTCTTCTTTTCTTTCATAATTTTGAGAAGCTAACGATTGAAAAGAGAAGCTGAAAAGTTTTTACGAATTTAATTTTTTTTTCCAATTAACTAAATTGAATTCCACTTGTTAAAACTAATCATGAGATTACTACACATTCATTTTCACACCATCTTTCTCATGCATGCTTAACACTTGTATTTTTACAAAGATAAAGAATTTTAAGTAAATTCAATATCAAATTCACTTTATTAATAGTTACATCCCTTATTCATTTGAATATACAATGTTAAAAGAAGAAATGTTTGTAACCAATCTTTTACATTATATAATTTACACATATATGATTTCAAATGAGAACTATTTTTCTAAAACATTTATTTTAAATTTAAATTCAAATTCAATATATACATTCAAATCTACTCATATATGTACATATACATATACATTCGCACATAAATATAAGATTTAAATTCAAATGATTCTAAAAACATTTATTATTTCAAAATTTTAAACACAAAAGAAATTGAAATTTTATTCATATAAATTATCATTTATTTTATTTATTTTGAAACTTTTCAAATTATTTTCAAATTAATTCCAAAAGTTCAAATAAATTACCAAATTTTAAATTGATAAATTTTGGGATGCTACTGATAACCCCCCTTAAGAAAATTTCATCCTCGAAATTTAAAAGAAAGAGAAAAACAAACAGAGAATATACGAATTCAGATAAGGATAGAGAAATGGCTTACCGGTTTAAGCCAAGTTATCCACTCTGCAACAGGGATATGATTTCTGCATGCTATCTTCAGTTTTCCAAGTGCAGTCTTTTGGATCGCCACTCCACTGTACTTTAACTAGTTTCACAATTTTGTTCTCAATTGCTTTTCATCACGATCCACAATCTTTATCAGTTCTCTTTTAACTGTTAAATTGGGAGTGATTTCGATATCCTGCTGAGCAGCTTCTTCAATTATACTATCTGGATCGTGCACATACTTTCGGAGGTTAGAAATGTGAAACACATCATGCACGTCAGACAACCAGCTAGGCAGCTGCACTCGATAGGCTAAAGAACCGATCCTCTCCAGAATAAGGAAAGGATCAATATACCGTGGTCTTCCCAAACCTTAATACACCTCGCATTGGAGATACTTTAGAAAGATAGAGTCTCCAATCTGGAATTCCAAATCCCTTCTTCTACGATCAAAATAACTCTTTTGACGACTTTGAGCAGTTTTCAATTTCATCCGTATAAAATCAACTTTTTCTATGGCTTCCTTAATCATATCCGGTCCAAGGAGGAGTCTATCACCTGCCTCGATCCAACATGCAGGTGATCGCCACGGATAACCATATAAAGCTTTAAAAGGAGCCATCTCGATACTAGCCTGATGGCTATTGTTATATGAGAATTCGACCAGATGTAAATGGTCCTCCCAAGAACCACCAAAATCAAGTATACAAGCACGCAATAGGTCTTCTAAGATTCGGTTAATCCTCTCAGTCTGCCCATTAGACTGTGGGTGATTAGCAGTGCTGAAATTCAATTTTGTTCCCAATACTCCTTGAAATGCCTCCCAAAATCTACTAGTGAAGATCGGGTCACGATCACTCACTATACTGCTAGGAATACCGTGGAGATGGACAATTTCTTTCACATATAACTCGGCTAGACTTGCTGCCGTGCGGGTAGATTTCACTGGCAAAAAGTGGGCTGTCTTAGTCAAAGGGTCCACAATGACCCAAATTGCTTCATTGCCTTTCCGAGTACGAGGCAACCCATCGATGAAATCCATCGATACTTGGTCCCATTTCCACTTGGGTACCTCTAAAGGCTGATGTATACCCACCATTTTCTTTTGATCCCTTTTAATTTGTTGGCAAGTAGCACAGCGACTCACATATATAGATATGTCTCTTTTCATTGTCTTCCACTAGAAAGTTCTTTTGATATCTCTATACATCTTGTTAACTCCTGGATGGATGCTGAGTTTAGACTTGTGACATTCGTCCAAAACTTCTCGTTTCGCATCAGGGATGTCTGGGACATATATTCTGCCTTTTAATCTTATAGTCCAATTATTATTGATTCCAAAACTGGAATCCTCACCTCGACGAATCCTTCCATATATTTCCTGAACAAACTTGTCCTCTTTTTGCTTGTTGGCGATTTTATCAAGAAGAGTAGGAGCAAGACAAGGTGAGCAAGAATAGCATGCTTCCTACTCAAGGTGTCGACAACTACATTGGACTTTCCGGGCGTATATAGAATGTCTAGGTCATAAGATGCCAGAAATTCCAACCAACATTGTGGTCGTAGATTTAAATCTTTCTGGGTAAAGAGGTATTTCAGAGATTTGTGGTCGGTGAATAATTCGAATTTTTCACCTAAAATTAAGAGAGTTCATTAAGTATATTTATTAATCTAAGTTAAATTCGTAAATTGTTAAGAATGCTGAAAGAGGTTCTTACAAAGAAGATAATGTTGCCATATTTTCAATGCGAAGATAACAGCTAAGAGTTCCAAATCATGGATTAGGTAATTTCTTTCATGTGGACGTAATTGTCTACTCGCGTAGGCAATTACCTTCCCATTTTGCATTAATACCGCACCCAAACCATCACCACAAGCATCGGTATAGACAGATAAACCCTGATTCCTATTGATAATAGCGAGAACATGAGCGGTGGGTAATCGCTTCCTCAACTCCTTAAAAGCTTCGTCACATTTCGAAGTCCAATTGAATCTTGCATTCTTCATCGTTAGCTTAGTCAATGGACTAGCTATCTTCGAAAAGTACCGAACAAACTTCCGATAATAACCCACTAAACCCAGAAATCTTTGAATTTCTTTTGAGGTAGTGGGTTTCCTCCAATAAAGAATAGCTGAAATTTTGCTAGGATCAACAGAAATCCCTTCTTCATTAACAATATGGCCGAGAAATTTAACTTCTTTGACCTAAAAATGGCATTGGAAAATTTGGCGAATAGAATATTTCTCCTTAGTATCTCCAAAACGATTCTAAGATGCTCGGCATGCTCCTCTTCGGTCTTGGAATAGACCAAAATATCGTCAATAAACACGAGCACCAATTTACTTCTCGGTACACATGGGTCATAAGATCTACGAAGTATGCTGGAGCATTGGTTAGCCCGAAAGGCATGACTAACCATTCGTAGAACATATTAGGACCCCTAAAGGCGGTCAAATGTACATAATCTTCGACAATTCGCAACTGATTGAATCCCTGGGCTAGATCCATCTTCGAAAAGAAACAAGCGCCGTGCAATTGATCAAACAGATCATCAATCCTTAGTAGAGGAAATTTTTCTTGAGAGTTATCTTATTTAGATCGCGGTATTCCACACACAATCTCAAAGATTCGTTAGATTTAGCAACAAACACGATAGCTGAACCCCATTCAAAAACACTATGATGAATTAACACTTTATTTAGAAAATCATCAGTTTGCTTAACAAATTCAACCCTTTCCCTAGGTGCCATCCTGCGACTTGCGTGAATGACAGGACGAGCATTGGGTACGAGGTCAATTCTGAATTCTATTTCTCGATGTGGCGTTAAGGATTTCACTTCTTCGAACACGTCTGTAAAATCTCTAATAATGGGTATGGACTCCTGACTGGATTCGGGATAACCCAAGTTATACATCAACCCATCTCTTTTAGGACTAGGGTCCTCACAAGAAATCTTAATGAGATATCCAAACTTGGTTTTACTCGAAATCAATCGATTATTAAAATCCAATTTGGCTTCGTATTTTGTTAGCCAATCCGTTCTGAGTAAGACATCAAACTCATTAAAATCAAGGACAAAGAGACCAATAGGGAATTGGTAACAAGAATATGAAATAGGAACGTCTCTACATCGAAGACAAAGGTTCGCGCGGCCTCCAACTGGATTCTTTACGCATATAGGTTCGTTAAAAATCAGGTTCAAGATTTAATTTGTTTATAGATTGTTGAGAGATAAAACTATGAGTAGCGCCCGTGTCAAACAGAACTCGAACGATGCTATCATAAATAGTGAGGTTGCCTTCTAGAACTCCTTTCCTCTTTTCTGCTTTGGAAGATGAAGGTTTGTCTTTGACTGTGTACACCTTGGTTGTCTGAGCTTGCTTCATGGTTGGGAACTCTTTAACCTCGTGTCCCAATTTCTGACAATAATAACATTTCCTAGGTTTTTCTTGTACAGGTTGATTTACTTGTCTCTTAGGCTTCGTACATCTACTCGAATAATGGCCCTTTTCTACGCAATTAAAACAAGTAACATTCTCTGTCAGGCTTCCCTGATTGCTCTTCTTTTTCCCCATACCCTGCCATGATTTCTTGCCTCCAAATTTCATTTTCTTCCAATTTTGATTGCTTGAACTTCCTTTCTCCATCGGGGCATCTTGCATATCTAGTATAGCGTATCTATACCCCATATCAATCTGATCTTAAAAGGATTCTTTGACGTGGCCATTCATCCTTTCATGGAACTTCTTATTCATCCCACGAATGAACCTTTTATTTCTTTAAAGGTGTATTTACCAATTCTGGACCAAAACGAGACAATTCATTAAATTTGTTTAGATAGTACGCAAATGACAAACTCCTTTGCTTTAAGTCCATAAATTTCTTATACATTCGAGAAATTTCTGTTGATGGCATATAATGCTTCTCAAATACTTCTTTAAATCTCTCCTAAGTAAACTTGTCTTCTGGTTGATCTACAGTGACTATCTCCCACCATGCTAAGGCTTCTTCTTGAAGTTGCCAAGAAGCTACAAGTTGCATCTAATCATCTTGCAGCTTTACCCATTAAAGATTCTTTCACATGATCCAATCCATGCTTGGGCCTCGACAATCGACTCCTTGCCGGTGAACGGCTTACCACCAAGCCTTGAGAAGCTCTTATACAAATCAGCTAGATTCGGTTGATGATGAGTAGATAAAGCTGCTTCTGCTATTAGGGGAACTTGACCAGCCGTTGTGGCATTTCCTTAACCCCTGGCTCTTCCTCTTCGTCTGCTCATTCTTAATATCTGTAATTAGTAAGAAAATTTGATTTAGATATACGGACGAGATATCTTAAGGAATATCGGTAGTTTAAAAGAAACAGACTAAGAAAATTTAGGGTTTCGGTCTCGGTTTATACTCATTCTAGGGTATACTTCACCCTATCTCTATTGGGCCATCTAATGTGTTATCCATCGTAGCTAAAGTTCTTACTCAACCTTTAGCTTTGATACCACTTGTCACGACCCGAAATCCAATGTTCGAAAATTGACATCAAATTCCTCACTTGTATTCGACTGCCGAAGATTCAAAATCGAACTCCAGTCGGATAGAGCTTATAACAAAATTAGATGAATATAAAAACAGCGGAAACAAAATGAATAACATTCATTTACATCACAGATACAACATCATCATAATATCCATTACAACATAATCATCAACATTAGAGTATTTTTTATACATATAACACAACTTCAAAATAGAACTTCATAATAGAACAACAAGTGATCACATTCCAAGAATGTCTTCAAAGAAATAAAGCGATAGTGAACTTCCGAAACCAAGCACCTTGAGTTCCAAAAGCTTTCGAAATATCTCCAAGTTAAAAGCCTTCAAAAACCGATAGCCTCCAAACCAAAAGACTTCAAAATACAGCCGGCACCAAAACACGGAAAACCTGCTACTAGGATGCCCATGTGAAAATTATGGGCATCCAGGGTTTAGAAAGAAAACAACAAACTCCGGGTCATTCATGGGACTGGTATGAGTAAACAATAACAGTTGCTTTGAATAAAAACAAATTTTAAAGAAAATCGTTCATGCTTTTCAAAAATGAAACTACCATAAGGCCTTCCGGCACACACACAATGCAATCACACACTTGGGGGAGATTTCTCCTTACGATAGTCAAACATGCTTAATACGAGAAAACTCTTTAATATTATTACTAGTGCATAGTGTGAAAAACATTTCGAAAATATAATATTAATCTTAGCCAGCATAGGTACCATTATATTATGCCTACTATAGCTTCCATGTTAAATGGCAAGTTATATAACTAAAATCGTACTGGGTTCGTATTGGGAATTGGATTTCCAACAAATGGTCAGGCTAAGGAACTTCCTATGCCACATGGGTACGCCTCTAAAGGGACGTCCCGAGAACTTAACCAGTTCTCTGCCAACACAAGGTCGGGTTACCTCTGTAACTAGGTAACTACTACATGACTATGCCATTCCCCGGTCGTTTACGACTTTTATCCGAGGGCCCTCTACCACAAAGCAACAACCGCACAGTAATGACATTGCAGCAACCACATAGGTTAAGTATCGGGGCTCCATACCATGATACCATCTTTTTCCAGAAGGAAATGACATAACCTAAAGGGCGCGACCCTCATACCCTTGCCGCATCTTTCCTGTTTGGACCATTTTCGGGGTTTGAGGTCTGATGAGGTCTCGTCTACAAAGCTACGCTTTACACAAAAGCCATGCTTTGATCACAAATGATCAACAAATGATCATCAACACACAGCAGCACTTACCATGCCACACTATCAATTGAAAGTATATCACTAATAACCTTCAACTACATAACCTCTGAGCTCGTACGTCTCAGAGAAGGGTGTTAAGCTAAGAGAATAAATTCTCCGCCATACTTATCACGACCCGAAATCCAATGTTCGAAAATTGACATCAAATACCTCACTCGTATTTGACTGCCGAAGATTCAAACATCGAACTCCAGTCGGATGGAGCTTATAATAACATTAGATGAATATAAAAACAGCGGAAACAAAATGAATAACATTAATTTACATCACAGATACAACATCATCATAATATCCATACAACATCATCATCAACATTAGAGTATTTTTTATACATTTAACACAACTTCAAAATAGAACTTCATAATAGAAGAACAAGTGATCACATTCCAAGAAATTCTTTAAAGAAATAAAGCGACAGTGAACTTCCAAAATTAAGCACCTTGAGATCCAAAAGCTTTCGAAATATCTCCAAGTCAAAAGCCTTCAAAAACCGATAGCCACCAAACCAAAAGACTTCAAAATACAGCTAGCACCAAAACACGAAAAACCTGCTACTAGGCTGCCAATGTGGAAATTATGGGCACCCAGAGTTTAGAAAGAAAACAATAAGCTCCGGGTCAGTCATGGGACTGGTAAACAAAAACAGTTGCTTTGAATAAAAACAAATTTTTAAAGAAAACCATTCATGCTTTTGGAAAATGAAACTACCATAAGGCCTCCCAGCACACACACAATGCAATCGCACACTTGGGGGAGATTTCTCCTTATGATAGTCAAATATGCTTAATACGAGAAAACTCTTTAATATTATTCTAGTGCATAGTGTGAAAAACATTTTGAAAATATAATATTAATCTTAGCCAGCATAGGTACCATTATATTGGGCCTATTATAGCTGCCATGTTAAATGGCAGGTTCTACAACTAAAACCGTACTAGGTTCATATTGGGAATTGGATTTCAACAAATGGTCAGGCTGAGGAACTTCCTATGCCGCATGGGTACGCCTCTGGAGGGATGTCCCGAGAACTTAACCAGTTCTTTGCCAACACAAGACCGAGTTGCCTCTTTAACTAGGTAATGACTACACTACTATGCCATTCCCCGGTCATTTGCGCTTTTTGTAACAATCCGTAAATTTTGGGTAATTAAAAATAGTTGACTTAATAAGATTATGTAATTAAAATATTAAAATAATTCGAAACTGGTTATTTAATGTGGATGTAATAACTAATTTGAATGGTAAAAAAGGTAATTAAAGCTAAATTTTTGATAGATTAAAGGAGATTTAAGAATGTGGTATAATATAATGAATGGAAATTGAGTAAGACCATGGTCTTGTAAGTAATTGTAATTTTGGTCTATAGGCAATAAACATATAAATGTAGTTAAAAGTAAACAGTGGCAATTATTATGTGTTACATGTTTATTTATTCTATTAAATTGAAATGAGAAGTCAATTTTTAACAAATATAAACAAAAGTTACATTTGTGTGAAATGTAATACAATGTTTAAAAGTTGTTAAATTGGAGTATATATTATGGAATGAATGGCTAATTAGGTTTGTAGAGTAGTAATGGACTTAATAAAAGTGAATTTTAGAATTTTTCCAATGTAAGTTTGGAATTTGTTTGTAATTTATTTTTCAAGTGCAATAAATAAACAATTTTTGAAAATTTTATATTTTGGTCAAAATTTGAATTTTCTGTTTAAGTAACAAAAAATTTTAATTTTCAAATTTTAATCTTTTTCTTTGTAAATGTATTTTATTTTAGTATTTATCTTGCTTTTCGTTTCATGAAATTTCGATTTATACTTTTAGATTTGGATAAATTACAGCGTTTTACGCGCAATAAACTTATGTGTTTTCATATATATATATATATATATATATATATATATATATATATATTATTATTTTCCTATGTTTGTTTCTTTAATTTTTAAGTTTTTATTTTAATAGTATAAACTTAGTTTATTTATATTTGATTTATCTATTTTAATTGGCATACGTTACATTTGTTTTATTTCCTACCTCTTTATTTGCCTATCTTTTATTTCCTACCTCCTTAATTAATTTCTAGCCATGCCTACCTAAAACTTTAGCCATTTATACCCTATCAATTCACATGAAAAAGCAAGTAACTTACCCCATTTTGTTCCATTGTTTCTTTTTATTTAATATGAAATAAATCCCTTCAAAACTCTAGCCATTTAAGCACTTAATTACTTGCCAATTCGTTGCACTTGATTTGGCGTGAATAACTCCCCTAGAAAATTTTAATTCACGTACAAAAACTCTTTACCACATCTCATTTTCATTTGCATCTTCATGTGAGAAATTTTCTTGTAAGTAATGGCTTCTTTTTCTTCTGTTTTTCTATTTTTTTTCTCTTCTATTTTTTATTTATTTTCTTTGTCTTCCTTCAAACTAGGCTCAGCCTTCATCTTCTTATTTACTTCTATGGTGTATATAAACTTTATTTATTTAGTGAAGGTTTCTTTTGTGTATATACATCTATATTTATTGGATAAGTAACAGATCAATTAAGATATGTTTAAATGTAGGCATACGTTTCTTAATTTTTTCTTGCCTTTATATATTTCCCACCTTTTAATCTTCTACCATATCTATTCATAAATGCATAAATGTGATTTTCTCCTTTTCAATCGCATTCAAAGTTATCAAACTCCTCTTTTCGTTTGTTTAAGAAAAATATATACAAGATCTTTTCCTACTTAAATTGTGCCTTTTTAAATTTATAATTAATTTTTGCGTTTCATTTTTTATTTCTATTTCCATCTTCTTATTTACTTGTATGGTGTGTATAAGCTTTATTTATTTAGTAAAGGTTTCTTTTTTGTATATACATCTATATTTATTGGATAAGTAACAAATTAATTAATGTATGTTTTAAATGTAGGCATGCGTTTCTTAATTTATTTCTTGCCTTTATATATTTCCCACCTTTTAATCTTCTACCATATCTATTCATAAATGCATAGACGTGATTTTCTCCTTTTCAATCACGTACAAAGTTATCAAACTCCTCTTTTCATTTGTTTAAGATAAATATATACATGATCTTTTCCCTACTTAAATTGTGCCTTTTTAAATTTCCTTGCCTTTTTATTTTCTAACTATTCCTAAACTTTAGCCATTCAAATCTTTTTAAACCTAGCCGCCTCTTATCATTCACGTGAAATAAAAAAAAGTTTCTCATTGTATCATTTGAGTGAGGAAGGAAAAGTCTAGATCCATGGCTTCCTTCTCTCTTCTTTTTCCACTTTTTTTTCTCTTTTTCTTTTTGTTTTCTCCTTTCATAGCTCGGCCTCCACCACCACAACATCACCTCCTCCTCACTATTAGACCATGGCCAAGCCCATTTGGTGGTTGAAAGCAAGGTTATGTTCTTTGATTCGAAATTGCATAGTTTAATCCATCTTCTGTTGTATTAAATCTTATTCTTATGATTTGTGTAATGTTATATACAAGATATGGATCTTGACCCTCCATCTACTCAAAAGTTTGGTCGTGCCTTGTCGTGCTTTGCGGAGTTTCAATTGTGTATTGTGAATTTGATTCTAGCTTTTAAAAGGTGAGTTTTTATCACTCTAGACATATGTACTTATATTATTGTGGAATAATGACAAGTGGATCTGTATAAATTGATATGTCATTCATACATGCCTGTGATATGTTATATGATGTTAAATGTTGTTTATATATTTGTTACATCATCTAATATGTATTTATATGTTATACTATTCATTTTATATATTGTATCTCACACTGCAAGTTCGCTATCACTATGGGCTGAAATGATAGGCTCAAATGATTTTTATTGCATTTATTTTACTTGGGATTGCGGGTTTGAAATGATAGAACCTGGATTTTTCTTTTCAAATTACGGATTGAAATGATACATATCCGTATCACTTGACCTAGGTTAGAAAATTTTATACAGGCCCATGGATAAAATTTTATAACGATTTTCTAAAATTATTAAATATTTTGAATTTATAATATATGGAAATTTAAATAAAAAGTTGATTTAAAGATTTAGAATACAAAAGGATATTGGTATTCTATAATTTAAAATTTTATAAGTTGATTTTGGTTTTTAATTGTAAAGAAAAAAATCTTTATTTGATTTTAAATTTGTAATTTAAAGATTTGGAATATAATAAACAACTAAATAATGAAAATTGATTTAATGTGGAATTCTAAATCTAGCCTAGTAGTTGGAATGAATTTTATTCCATGAAGCGGATATGTTTGTATGAATAGGTTACAATGATTTTCTATAAGTTAAGTTGTATAAGTTAATGTATAAAATATAATTTTTATATATGTGACTTAACTTGATGATTGGAAATAGGTATCCAAATGGAGATTTTAAGTTAAGAAAATAAGGTATTTTAAATTGAAGAAACATGTAAAGTTTTAATTAATGAAAGAAAAGTGTAAGTTTTAATTAATGAAAGAAAAGTGTAAGTTTCTAATTAATGAAAGAAACGTGTAAAGTCCTAATTAATGAGAGAACATGTAAAGTTTTTAATTAATGCAAGAAACATGTAAAGTTTTAATTAGTATAAATTAATAAATGCTCTTCACTGTAATAAAAATGTAAATTAAAACGTACATTTGATAATGTAAGTTTTAATTAGTGTAATATTGATTTAAAATAGTAAATGCTTTATTGTAATAAAAATGTAAATTAATACGTACATTTGATAATGTAAGTACTAATTAGTATAATATTGATTAAAATGATAAATGCTCTTTATTGTAATAAATGTAAGTTAAAACGTACATTTGACATGTAAGTTTTAATCAATGTAATGGTGTATTTTAAATCGATTAAAATGACACATGTTACTTACTCTAATAATAAAATGTAAAGTTCATAATGTACATTTGATATGCAAGTTTTAACTTATGTAAATGGCATACTTTAAATGATTAAAATAATAAAGTTTTCTTTATTATAATAAAAATGTAAGTTAATAAGGTACTTTTAACTTAACATAAAAATTTCAGCTTTAATTTGGATATTACGGTAACATAGTTTATTTAACTATAAGGCTATGATAAAATGACCATGTTAAGTTTGTAAGCATATAAATAATTTGATTTTATTAAATGTTAAAGTGGAAAGTATTACATTCCAAAAATGCAATGATTCCTTAAGGTAACATTTCCAAAATGCTATGATAATTTAAAGGAATATTTCAAGTTTAATAAATTGAAGGAAATATTCAATGATTTGGAAATTTAGGTTTTATTTAAATGGTATATTATTGAATTAGTTTTGAAATGGAAATGATACAATTGTGATATGGTTTTGAAATGAGTACGATATTTTGGTTTTGAAAATATATACTAGTTTGAAAGAAATGATATGGTTTTGAAATGGATATGCTAGTTTGGTTTTGAAAGTATAAATGATTTTGAAATAAATATCCATGGGTTATAATAACGTTTGGTTGTTAAAGAGACCGGGATCGGAAGTTTTCATACTCTCTGCCAACTCCGAAAACCACTTTAACAACCGCGTACACGGTGGAGATTCCAGAATGAAGTTGGATGGTGGCGGCGTTTCCTTTAAGGTAAATACGTGGACCCAACTTCCGTGAGTTGGCATAAGATGGCTAAAACAGGAGCGATCGACGGGTTAATTGAGGTAGCACCTTTGATCGAACACATCCCTTTGATATTATACTTGACTTTTGGATTGATTCGGTGGCCACTTTTGATTTCTTTGATTTGGGGGTATTGTTCGAGGTGGGCGGTAGCTGCACGCTACGCGTTACCACCGACCCAGAAGCGTAATTGGTATATCTACTCTGACATTGCCTAGTTGTGTCGTGTCAGCTACCCTATCGCGCCTTGTTCGAGTTTGGATTTCTCCCGTAACCCGTGGAGTGTTTAGGGTAGTCTCCTGATCTGGAGATGCGCTGATACTGGATGGACTACTGCGACTATTACGTGTTAAGGGCTATATGAGTAACCCCTTAACGCTGTTAAAAAGTAAGTTTATTTTACTATAGACATTAATAGCGAAATAGTACTACATAGTAAATAGTTTAACGTATCCTTAGAGGATGGGTGGTCCAAAGCATCCTTTAAATTACTTGTACCCTATATTACAGTTCACTTGAATTGGTTTACATTGTATAAGTATGTATGTCCTGACTTGAGTGTTTTGTGTTTTGCTTTACGCTCGGGTCAGACTGAGTGAGACAGCATTAGAGACTCACCTTTGGAGCTGGATCCTTGCTTGAAGATCCAGCCATCTATTTCAACTTCAGTATTCTATTGATTCTAGTTATTCATTTGATTCCGGTGATGCATTCATCTTGTGCTTGTTTATCATATAAAACTCCTGTTGTATCTTGTATAACTCTGATGTATTTATATAATAGCTTCATGAACTACTATTTCTTTACTTCCGCTGCATTTATTACTCCGTGTCTGTGATCTGTGATTTATTTATTTACTGTTTATGCTGTGTTTTTCCAAATTTATTTTACAATTCGGTATTTTGAGCAATTCAAGTCTAACATGTGTATCTGCCATTGCACTTGGAGGGTGCAGCATGATAGGGGGTTCTCGCTTCCTGGTTTGGTAGCGAACGGTTGACTCTTACTCCTACATGTCCCCGCGGGGTTGGTGGTGCAGTCGAGAGGCTGGCCGTAATGGCAGAACACAGGTATCAATGTATACTACGGTGGGCGTTACCCCACTGGCACGGCCCGTTACATTTGGTACCAGAGCTTTGGGTCTAGGCAAACTTAGCATATATGGTAAATTTATTTACAGAATCACTTTCATTTGAGTTGAATTTCTTCCTTTCTGACTTGGGTTTCTTTTGAGTTTTGGAACGTTCCCTACATTTTCAAAATTCATTCTTGTCCCTCACTATTCTTCTTCTTTTGATTCTGGAGTATCCCATAACTCCACTTCGAATGATCTTTATAATGAATTGGCGGTCTCGTCAACATTCATATGATTTGTAAAGGGGTGAAACTCCTTTGCAATTAGCTTTGATTCACTGGAGATTTATATATATACTCGGTGTAGATGCTAGTACCTCTTGTTATTTCGAATTCTATTTCTTAAGATCGAATGTAGAATTACCTCAGAATTCCACATTGATCTAATTCTTGAAGTAACGGTTGACCCGGTTAAGGTTGCCCGCGATTTATGTAAGCTTATCCATCTTCCTACTATGTTATTTATCATTTTGCCTTTTGTTTCCAACTTATCTTCAAATTGGAACTCTCTTTGATTTGAGTCAATTAAATTTGAAATCTTGTTCTTGCTTTGTAAAGCTATATTTAAAATGTTTTAGATATTGTGTTGTTTGAGTTGTTGATGTTGGTTTGGGTTTTCGATTGATTCGTCTGATCAACGCTATCGATAGGATCTTCAAAACACTTGAACAGATCAAATTGACATAACATTATTTTCAAATTTAGTAAATGAAATAAAATTTTGCATAATTACATTATATATGTGTATAACTTTTTGAAATTTGATAATTAATTTGATTGGTTGTTGAGAAATAATATTTGACTTTATATATATCTTGTAACCAATGTCTTTTGTCTCCTATATAAATAACCGAACTATAAAACATAGCTATAAATTAATTTAGAAATTAAAATGAATCTAAATCAAGAAATTGAGAATTTAATTTATGATAGTTTCAAACTTGGGTTTTTAAAGTTTTCAAAGATATATTATTTGAAGTGTTTTCCAAATAGAGATTGTTTCAAAGAATTTTTAATGTTTAAATCAGTGCTCTTCTCTTGTCACTGGAAAATAATTTCGGTGATGACTGCAGCATCATCGACATTCAATTTCGAGTTCGAAGTGAAGAGACCATTATGTAGCTTTGCTACTATTTTTCTTTGAAATTTAATTGATTTGAATTTCAAAATATGACTTGATTTATAATATATATATATATATGGATATATGATTTAAATTTGATTTGATATAAATTGTATGTATATTTATTTACCTCTAAATGGTTTGAAGTTAATCGAAAATGTAATTCTTAAATTTACCTTAAAGAATGTTTTCAATTATAAAATGAACCAAAATTTTTGAATAAATATTTAAGTTGAAATAATTGAATTAGAAAATTTTATTTCTATAATACTCAATTGCATTCCAATATAACTTACCTAAATCATTCAGAAGTTAACTATGTAATTGGATATTATACAATATAAAAAGGATTTTTGTAAATAAAAATTTGAGTGGTCATAATAAACATTATACACTTAAATTTTAGTTATAAAAAGATTAATAGAGGTAAATAGAATGAAGGGTTAATTGAATAATATATAGTATAAATGGTGTTAAAAGAATTTTTAAATAAATTGGTATATTTTATTTAAACTAATTAATTTTGTAAATTTATATGTTTATAAAGTTAGTGTTTTTGAATAAGATGTATTATTTACTTAATTCCTTCTTTACCATTCTTTTTCCTTTTTGGGGACCAAAAGTTTTGAGTGGGGGAAAGTGTAACAATCCATAAATTTTAGGTAATTAAAAATAGTTGACTTAATAAGATTATGTAATTAAAATATTGAAAGAAATAGAAATTGGTTATTTAATGTGGATGTAATAACTAATTTGAATGGTAAAAAAAGGTAATTAAAGCTAAATTTTTGATAGATTGAAGGAGATTTAGGAATGTTGTATAATATAATGAATGGAAATTGAGTAAGACCATGGTCCTGTAAGTAATTGTAATTTTAGTCTGTAGGCAATAAACTTATAAATGTAGTTAAATGTAAACAGCGACAATTAATATGTGTTACATGTTTATTTATTCTATTAAATTGAAGTGAGAAGTCAATTTTTAACAAATATAAACAAAAGTTACATTTGTGTGAAATGTAATACAATGTTTAGAAGTTGTTAAATTGGAGTACATTAAGGAACGAATGGTTAATTAGGTTTATAGAGTAGTAATGGACTTAATAAAAGTGAATTTTAGAATTTTTCCAATGTAAGTTTGGAATATGTTTGTAATTTATTTTTCAAATGCAATAAATAAGAAAATTTTATTTTTTGGTCAAAATTTGATTTTTTACTTTAAATAATAAAAAAATTAATTTTTAAATTTTAATCTTTTTCTTTGTAAATGTATTTTATTTTAATATTTATCTTGCTTTTCGTTTCATGAAATTTCGATTTATACTTTTAGATTTGGATAAATTACAACGTTTTACGTGCAATAAATTTATGTGTTATTTTATTTATATATATATATAAATATATATATATATATGCATTTCTATATTTCATATTTTATTTCCCTATGTTTGTTTCTTAGTTTTTTTTAATTTTAATTGTATAAACTTAGATTATATTTATTTGATTTATCTATTTTAATTGGCATATATTACATTTGTTTTATTTCCTGCCTCTTTATTTGCCTATCTTTTATTTCCTACCTCCTTAATTAATTTCTAGCCGTGGCTACCTAAAACTTTAGCCATTCATACCTTATCAATTCACATGAAAAAGCAAGTAACTTACCCCATTTTGTTCCATTGCTTCTTTTTATTTAATAGGAAATAAATCCCTCCAAATCTCTAGCCATTTAAGCACTTAGTTACTTGCCAATTCATTGCACTTGATTTGGCATGAATAACTCCCCTAGAAAATTTTAATTCACGTACAAAAACTCTTTACCACATCTCATTTTCATTTGCATCTTCACGTGAGAAATTTTCTTGTAAGTAATGGCTTCTTTTTCTTTTCTTTTTCTATTTTTTTTCTCTTCTATTTTTTATTTATTTTCTCTGTCCTCCTTCAAACTAGGCTCAGCCTCCATCTTCTTATTTACTTCTATGGTCTATATAAACTTTATTTATTTAGTGAAGGTTTCTTTTGTGTATATACATCTATATTTATTGGATAAGTAACAGATCAATCAAGATATGTTTAAATGTGGGCATATGTTTCTTAATTTATTTCTTGCCTTTATATATTTTCCAACTTTTAATCTTCTACCATATCTATTCATAAATGCGTAGATGTGATTTTCTCCTTTTCAATCACGTATAAAGTTATCAAACTCCTCTTCTCATTTGTTTAAGAAAAATATATACAAGATGTCACGACCCGACTTTCTACCACCAGAAAGACGTGTCATGATTTAAGAAAAAAGGGATAGAAAAGAGAAAAGATAGAGAAGAAGAAAGAAACAACACATCAGAATCTAAACAGCGGAACGAATAAATTATATTAATCACATAATACATTACATAGTATCATATACATCAGAGATACACAGCGTAATCAACTCATACTAGACAGTTATAAACACCTGTCTAGTTACACAACTCAATACAACAACTCAGAGAACACACAGCGGAATACTCTATAGCTATACGCAGAAGCCTCCTGCTCCATTGCTTCTTCAGAATTCGTCAAGCCAACTTAAAATCATAACCTGAATCCCTTGGCTACTCGTAAAAATTTGAGTACCTAAGAGTTTAAGAAAAACAGAATAAACTCCGGGTCAGACATAGGACTAGTGTGAGTAAACGATTAAAGTTGCTTAACTTTAAAAACCTTTGAAAAGAAAAGGTATCACGTAGGACTTCCCACACATAAACATGGAAAAGTTTTTACCTTACGCTAACCAAAACATTTAATAGGAAATTCTGTGATATTATAATAGTGGCTAGGGTTTTCAAGTAGATAAGAAATAGCCGAAATTGTTATATTTATTAAATTCCAGCTACTAGCCACAAAAGTGGGTAATACAATCAAAACCGTTGGCACTTATTGGATTTTGGATTCCATACAATGGCAGGGCTACTGGGGTACCGCCCATCACAGTATGTGTGGCCTAGATCACCGTACCGAGGATTACTCCCAATCCCCTGCAACACACCTTACTAAACAGTTCTGAATAAGACAACCCCGGCGATTCTAGCTATCAATCGCCCACACAACCGAATATAAAAGGGACCTCTAGACAGGGGTAAATCTTACTCTCCAATGGGTGCGACCCACGAAGCCTTGCTGCACCTCCCCTGTTTTAGCCATTCCCGTTTGATGAGGCTTGAGGTTACGATTACCTTTATAGGACATATCACTTAGAATGCTCATCGTCCACCTGACGATGTTCTGAAAGCATTCAATCCATACAAGTTCGTTCCGGGTTCGAACGAAACCGAAGGCATTATCTCGTTACACTCATTTTGGAATCACCCTCAGAGTTAACGACAATAACCCTTACACTCTAAACCACAATCTCGAATCTATAAGGTCTATTTCGTCAACTCATTACGGAATCACCCACAGAGTTATACTGACGTATAGCCCTTACACCTCGAGTCTTTACAAAGCTCCAATTTGACTCACGACCTAACGTTATTTGGAATCGATGTGGTTTTCGGATATCAAAATATGAAAACTCGATCCTGGTCTCATCGAAATCCAAAGCGTGTCTTTTAGGTTCAAGTTGTTTTTAAAGGTTTTAAAACAATTAAATTCACTATCTAGATATACACAGAATAGATAATTCACAAGCCACAAGTTGATAATCAACATTTTCAAATAACAGGCAATCCACATACTCCATATCATAATAGATAATCCATATATCAACATTCCAATTGATAATCACAATTCAACCAAGCATTCATATCACACAACCATACTTATCTCATTACTGAGATCACACTGCATTCAAGACAATCAATGTTATCCAATCATTCATAAGCAATGATTCACTCATACCAACATAATTAATTTAAAATGAATTAAATTAACTATCTCCATCTCTAATTAATTTAAAGTGAATTAAATTAATTACCTAATCACTTAATTAATTTAAAATTAATTAAATTAATTACCTTCATCCACTATCTTGCTTAAATAAACATTAGTTAAATCAATTAATTAATCATAATCAGCCTTGATTAATTAACTCTTAATAAAGTAATTAATCCGTAATTATTTTCATTAATCATATCAATTAATGAACCTTAATTAATTAATCATGCTTAGATTAATTGCTTTTAATTAGTCAACTTAAATACAGTAATTAATTATTCTTAATTACTTTTAGTTACTTTATAAATTCATTGATTTATTACACCAAGTAATAAACCTTTAATTACTTTAACAAGTAATTATTCATTTAAAATTACTTTCCAATCAGTAATTTACCTAACTCAATTACCTCTGTAATTAATCAATTACTTATCTTAAGTAATTAGCCTTACCAAAACTTATTAAGTAAACATACTTAATCCTTAATCAAGTGTCTATATTTAGTCAATTAACAAATTAATTAACTTACTTGATTTCACTCATCTCATAAAACAAAATTGAGTAATTCATCCCTATTTACTCATTAACTCAAATTAATCTTCAATTATCAGATTAATTATCTCCAACTATTAATTAATAAACCTTAATTATTAATCAATCCTTTAATACAAAGTAATTAATTACTAATTACTTTTATTGATTAATTAATTAAACTTAATTAACTAATTAATCATCTCTTAATCATTAATTAATAAACTTAATTATTAATTAACCACCTTAATTACAAATTAATTAATCCATGAATGTAATTAATTAATCCTTAATTAAAATTAATTAATCTTAATTAAAAATAGTTAATTAATTCTTAGTTAAGTAGCATTATCCTTTAATTGTCAATTAAGAAAACCCATTTAAAACTTAATAAAACCTTTATTAATTTATTTCTATTTTAATTAACCCTTAATTACTTAATTAATAAGTAACTACAATTTAATTAATCATTTGTCATTAATTAAATCATCAACTTAATTAATAGTTAATTAAATAATTAATTATACTTAATTAATTACTTAATTAAACCCTTTTTAATTACTAATTTAAATAAATTATTTAACTTAAAATTCCTTAATTATCTAATTAATTACAATTTATAAATACTTAATTATTTATTTAAGATAAAGTATTTCTTAAATAAATCTTGAAACCTTTATTTAACTTAATTCATTAATCACTTTCTCTAATTATTAATTAACAAATCTAATTCCAAGTTAACAAGTTATCTTAAACATTATTTGTTAATTAATAAAAACAATTATGAATTTCCTTTATTATTTTCAAAATAAGTTTGAAAACAACATTAGCTAAAACATTTAAACAAATCATATATTTATAAAACAAATTCAATTTCAAAAACCAGAATTTTACTTTAATTTAAACTATTTAAAGTTTAAAACTTATTCATTTAAATTTTAAATTTTTGTTAACACTTTATTTTGGGTTCAACCCTTACTGGAGTCTAAGAAAACAAAGCTCAAGGATTTTAAATCCTTAAAACTGTTTAAATAAAACTTTAAAAAAAAACTGTTTAAAACAAAACAGTTAAACACAACACAACAACACCCTGTAACCACGCGAGCTATAACCCGAGCCATAACTAAATGTACCCGAGTTTTTCCCCGAGTCTCCTCCCCTACTACCCAACTAAAACCTGAAACACAAACAAAACAAAACCCAAAACAACAGACATCATCCACCTCCCCGTGCAACCTGCACCACTGCCAGGCCTCCTCCAATCAACGGCAACACCTCCGACTAGTCACTCAAGTACCTCGCAACCCCCTACGATCAACCAAACACACTATATGCTCGAATCAAAAATCGAGACATCAGGTGAAACTGTGCCCTAAACCCATCATCAATAATTCCCAAAATCATTCCCGCCGATCATCTACAATTCCTGCAACTCCGGCCATAGTCCACCGACCCACCAAGCTTCCTTCACTCCAATTTTCACCTCACTCGATTCAATAATGAAGATTCAGTAATCAAATTTCCAGCAAGTTTCCAAACTAGGTTAAAAATGAATCTTTGGTAAAATCACACTATTCAGTGATTTTAAAAATTCTTCAATGATTTTTGCAACACTCACTAATGCTTCACCTAGCTCCAACCACAATCTCAAGTCACCCAGTTACATAAATCAATAGAAATGGGCAGAAATCCAATTTGCAGAGAAACCCCAAATGCAAACTCAATATAGTTTTAAAATTTTTGAATTTCTTTTCACAATTCATAACTTCCAACGATACTTTGATTTATGTAATTGTTTTAACCAAATTAAATACTTGTTTCCAAACACTGAAGATAAATTTGTTTACTGCATTTTTGGTTTACAGATAAACTTCAAAATCCAGAAACCTTGATTTTTTTTCTCTTCTTCTCTGTTTATACTTGAGTTAACTTGTTTTAGTTTGAATCTATGTTCTAATAGTTGTTTAACAAAATAGCTTGAAGTTTAGTTTTAAACATAACTCTGTAGTAAGAAAAGAAAACAAAGAGGATTTATGCAACAAGCATGCACAGTATCAAGCATAACAAATAATAACATTCATCTACACAGAGGCAACCTGTATGTATATAAACATCATCTCTAACTCATAGAAACAACTAATAACTAATTAAGTTTTAGTAAAAAAAAAATTACTCACCTCCATAAGAAATGCAGTGCAGGGTTATTGTAACAACCCCCGATTTCGTACCATTCAAATCGACAATAATCCACACATATCAGACTTGAATGATGCGAAATAACAGATTGTAAATAAATTTGGAGCAAATGAAATCAAATATACAGAATCACAGACATAGAACAAACAGAATAACTCGCAGCGGAATATAAAATAACATAGTAGTTCATGAAGCTACTATAACAGAGTCTCAAAACAAATACATAATATAGTCTGAAAAACAACAGAATAGAAATCCCAAATACATAAAAGTTCACTAATACATGAGATAAACTAATACAGCTGAAACAGAAGTAGATAAATATGGAGATAAGTAGAAACTCCAGTGAAAGACCAGCTCCAGGAAGAGAATCCAAAGCTGTGAATACTCAGGCTGACCCGAGCGTAAAGCAAAACACAAAACACTCGAGTCAGGACAATATATACTTATATAATGTAAACCAACTCAAGTGAACTGTAATAAAGATACAAGTAACTTAAAGGATGCTTGGGACCGCCCATCCTCTAAGGATCCGTTAAACTATTTACTATATAGTAATATTTCGCCATTATACTAATGTCTACAGTAAAATAAACATACTTTTAAATAGCGTTCCGGACTACCCATATCACCCTTCACACATAATAGTCCCAGTAGTCCATCCAACATCATGCCATCTCCACTCCGGGTGACTGTCAGAGGATACCACACGGGCTACGGGAGAAAGACAAACTCGTAGTAAAGGCTCGGTATGGTAGGTGACACAGCACACAAGGCAATGCCAAGGTAGATATACCGATTACGCACACGGGCTGGTGGTAACGCAGCAGCCACATACGCCCACCCCGAACAACACTCCAAAAATCAAGGGGTGCACCCAATCGATCACAACAGTAATAAAATGGTATCGAAGAAGTGTGTTCAGCCAGAGGTGCTACCTCCTTTGGCCTGAGATCGCTCCTGTTTTAGCCACCTTATGCTAACTCACGGGAGTTAGGTCCACGAAATGTACCTTACGAACGTCGTCACCATCCTACTACATTCTGGAATCTCCACCGCGCATACAGTTGTTAAAGTAGTTTTCGGTATCGACAGAGAGTATGTCCATATCCGATCCCGGTCTCGTTAACAACCAATCGTTATTATAACCCGTAGTTATAATTTCAAAAATGGTATTTATTTCTCAAAATCCAATATCATTTCAAATCCATTTCAAAATATCAACTTATCATTTCATACGAAAAACATATTCATTTTATTCAATTTAAAAATACCATTTCAATTCACATTTCAAAATAGTTCAATTCCAACAAATTACTTCATTTAAATCCTTTAAAAGTGAAGTTATTACATTTAATAATTAAATTATTAAACTTCCAAAATTTTCAACTTTCAAAGTTCATTCATTCACTTAATTTTATCAAAACATTGAAAAGTCAACTTTCGCAGCATTTGGAAATTGCTACAGAAAGTTATATTCAAAACAGTTAAATTTAACAAAAGACAGCGTTTAAAATGCTATAATAGTGTTACATTAGTTTCAAAGAAGAAAAAAAAAACTTAGTTTAGTCCAACAATTATATTTTCTATAATTAACTTTTAACTTATAAAATCACATAATTTTACTTTTATAACCATCATTTAATTTTCTTTAATTTCTTGATTTCATAAAGTTAAATTTCCATTTAAAAATTCATATCTAACACTAATTCACTTATTAAATTGCACTGTCCAATTTTAAATTCATTACATTTAAATTTCAACCTAACACTTAAGTTAAAATTCTCAAATATAACTTAGTTTATATTTTTATTTACTTAATTAAAAATTCACTTTTAAGTCAATTCCAAAAGTTCCAATTTTAGTTACAATTTAAAATTTCAACTTAAATATTCATTCATTTCACATTTCAACTTTATTAAAATCATTAATATGATATAAAATCACTTTAAATTCCTTTAAATTCAAATTATAATAAATTTATCATGCTTTCATATTCTATTTAATTTCAAATTATAATTAAATCAAATTTCCCAAAATAGCTTACATTCAAAATTTTCTAACCTTTTCGTTAATTTATTTCACACGTAATTATTCAGAAAATCAATAATATTTTACCAAAAATCATTTTTAATTAGGTTTAAATCAAAATATTTTAATATTTACATTTCTAAAATAATTTTAAAAATTTTAGAAAAATATATTAACTACAGGTCTGTATATAATTTTCTACACTAGGAAAAGTGATACGGGTAATATATCATTTCAACCCATAATTTACAAAGAAAAATCCGGGTTTTATCATTCAAAGCCGTAGTCCCAAGTAAATGAAATAAATTTGAAAATCATTCAGGCCTATCATTTCAGCCCATAATGATTTTCCCTTATTCTAAAGTCCGTTCGGGTACGTATCATTTCAACCCATAGTGATTCTAATCTAAAGGGAACTTGCAGTGTGATAATCAGACAGAACAGCATAATATAACAGTAACAAATGTCATAATAGGTGTTTAAGCATGGGTGAACATCATATAATAGTGACATAGCAAATAATAATATAGTGATGCAGTTTACATATTCACAAGTGATCAATTTACTATTTATATAAGTATAAAACTGTCTGGTGAGAATAACTCACTGTTTTGAGTTGATGACACAACGACGACTTGCACAAACAGGATCTACACAAGCACAAAAGCATGACACAGATACGAATGAAGGAGCCAAGGATTAATTCCCTTGAATACCAAACAAACAAAACAATATAACAATTATAAGGTTTCAGACCAAAAATTCGATAAACTATGCTAGAAATAACTTCATAAAACAAAGCTGAAATGCTTTGCACTTGCTTCCGACATCCATAGGCTCGGCCAGAGGTGGAGTACAAGTCTAAGGCAATGGTTTTGGGTCAGGTCTGGGTTGCTAAGGTTGGCCTAACATGAGTTTGTTGATGGCAAAAATTATGGAGATGGAACAACAACACAACAAGGCATAACTACTAACAGCATCACAAGTTTCAAGCAAAAAAAGCTCGGCCAAGGCTGCTATGGTCACGGTCAGAGGAGTGGGGTCCACTGTGGTGACGTGGCAGAGGGTGCTGGAGGTGGTGGTGGCCATGTAGGTGGCGGCCATGGGTGGTGGAAGTGGTGGATGTGAAGGCTTGTGCTCGGCTAGGTCAAGATGTTGGAGTTTGGTGAACTTGGTGAAGGAACCTAGGGTGGTACGGATGGGGATGGTCAGTGAGGAGGAGGTGCTGGTGGCATGCTCAGGTGGTGGTGGTGGCGGCAGGGGCTGGAGAGGGGCATGGCCGATTCTATGATAAAGAAAGTCAAGTGCAAATCAAACGAAAAATCAACATAAGTGAACAAAAGGAGATAAAAGAAAATAGAATTTTACCAACTTCTCAAACAAGTGATGGCCGAATTTTTTTCAGAAATTAGGTGAGAAATGATGTACATGAATGAAGAATGAAGTCGTCGGCTGAAGATGTGGAGAGTTATGGCTAATTGATGGCAAGAGTTTAGGAAAATGAAGAGGTGGGAAAATCAAAAGCCATTGGAAATAAAAGGTCACAAACCCTTTCAATTTACCTTTAATTATTTATAAAAGTTTATATATTCTAAAATAACAATATTATCAGATAAAATTTCGAAACTTTAAAAAAATATAAAAATATATATACCATTTATTAATTATATAGAGAAAAATTAAGAAAAATAGTTAAAACAGTGAACTAGACAAGAAAATTTGAAAGTAAATGAAATAAATAAAAAAAAATCATATGAGCTTGTAAAGTATTTTTAAACATAAATAATAACATAAAACAAAATTTTATTCACAAAATAAATATTTAAAGTTAAATTTAAATATAATTTTTAATGCAGAAAATAGCAAAAAAGGGAAAAACAACCCTTAAAAATAGGAAATCAATACGGTAAATTTTGGAAAAATTCTATTATGATTTTTAAAATATTTAGAGGTGAAATTTCACAAATAAAACAAATTTAAAATAAAATTAAGAAAATGGCAGAAAATTGGAAAACAGCCTTTAAAAATAGGAAATAAATACAGTAAATTTTGGAAAAATTACATTATCATTTTAAAAATGTTTAGAAATGATATCACAAAAATAAACAAATTTAAATTAATTTCAAAATGAAATAAAGTCAAATTTATATATATAGTCAAAATCTATTGTTGTTACACTCTCCCCCACTCAAATCTTTTCGTCCTCGAAAAGAACGGAAAGGAAAAATAAAGAGAAACAAGATAGAGAAACAAAATAGTACCTGAAACAAATAGTTCCGGATTCGAAGCACGAATGCTCTCCTATGTTTCCCAAGTACAATCTCGATCATCAGTACTCCACTGTACTTTGACCAGATTAACAGATTTTCTTCTGAGCTGCTTCGTATCTCTATCGACAAAACGAAGTGGCTTCCTCTCAACAGTCAGGTTAGGCTCAATATCCAAACTATCAAGAGCAGAAGGCTGGACAATAAGAGATGGATCATGGAGATGACGGCGAAGATGCGAGACATGGAATACATCATGCACTCCAGAAAGCTTCTTGGGCATATCCAGACGATAAGCCAAAGAACCAACTCTTTCCATGATGCGGAAAGGACCAATGAACCTGGGAGAAAGCTTCACTCTACGACCAAAGCGAATGACATTCCTCAAGGGAGAAACCTTAAGGAACACCTGATCACCAACAGCGAATTCAAAATTCCGCCTACGCCTATCAGCATATTTCTTCTGTCTATCCTGAGCGACTCTCAGCCTCTTCTTAATCTCCTCAACTTTCTCAGAAACTTCCAAAATCACTTCAGGACCGAGAACCAAACGATTACCGGATTCAATCCAGCAAGATGGAGATCTACAAGATCGCCCGTATAAAGCAGCAAACAGAGACATTTTGAGACTGGCCTGAATGCAAAGATGGAATGAGATAGATAAAAAGATCAAGAATAGAATGAAAACAGAAGATAAGATAATACCTGATAGCTATTATTGTAGGTAAATTCGGCAAGATGGAGATAATCTTCCCAAGATCCTCCAAAATCAAGCACACAAGCACGAAGAAGATCCTCGAGAATCTGATTTACTTTTTCCGTCTGACCGTCGGTCTGAGGATGATAAGCAGTGCTCAGATTCAAACGAGTACCTAAAAATTCCTGAAAAGCCTTCCGGAACTGACTAGTAAAGATAGGGTCACGATCACAAACAATACTGAGAGGAACACCATGGAGACGAACGATCTCTCTCATGTAAATCTCAGATAAACTAGAAGCAGAACGAGTAGACTTGACCGAAATAAAATGAGCGGACTTGGTCAGTCTATCAACAATAACCCAGATACTCTCATTGCCTTTCCGAGTCCTCGGTAAACCATCGATGAAATCCATGGAAACCTGTTCCCACTTCCAATTAGGAATCTCGAGGGGCTGCAACAAACTAGAGGTCTTCTGGTGATCGGCTTTGACTTTCTAACAAGTCGCACACCGACTAACAAAGATAGAGATATCCCTCTTCATCCCCTTCCACCAATAACGCCTCTTCATATCCTGATACATCTTCGACACACCAGGATGAATAGAAAGTCTGGATCTATGATTTTCCTGAAGCAACTCCTGTCTCAAACTATCAACCTTCGGAACACAAATCCTGCCATTAATCCGCAAAATCCCTTTGTCATCAATCTGAGCTCCACTACTACCTCTACTACCACCAACTCTGCTACGAACACTCTCCTTCATCAATCTAAGCATCTCATCCTCATCCTGCTTAGCCATAATCTGATCCAGAAGAGGAGAAGAAGAAACAACAAGCTGACACAACAAAGCCTTCTTCCGACTCAGAGCATCGGCCACAACATTAGCTTTACCGGGAGTATAGTTACGTAAGAAGCCAGAAACTCAAGCCAACGCACTTGCCTCTGATTCAGATCCTTCTAGGTGAAGTTATATCTCAGAAACTGATGATCTGTGAAAAGCTCAAACTTGGTTCCAAGAAGATGATGCCTCCAAAGTTTCAAAGCAAAGACAACAGCAAGTAACTCTAAATCATGAGCGGCATAATTTGCTTCGTGGGTCTTCAACTTGCGGCTAGCATAGGCAATAACCCAACCATCCTGCATGAGAACATCACCCAAACCCTCACGACTAGCATTAGTATAAACTGTAAATCCCTCACTCCCATTCGGAACAGTAAGAACTGGTGCGGAAGTTAGCTTGCTCTTCAACTCACTGAATGCAGCCTTACACTTATCACTCCAGACAAATCTGGCATTCTTCCGAGTTAAAGTTGTGAGAGGTGCAGAAATCCGAGCAAAATTCTCAATGAATCTCCGGTAGTAGGCGGCAAGGCCCAAGAAACTACGAATATCAGATGGAGTCTTTGGAGTTTCCCAATCCTGGAAAAATTGGGGGAAAATAAAACAATAGAAAAAAATAGAATTATTAAAATGATAGAGAAAGAGAAAAAAGAAAGATTTACATTGATCGCAGCAATCTTAACTAGATCAACAGAGACTCCATTACTAGAAACAATATGCCCGAGATAACGGACTTCATCCTTCCAGAAATGGTATTTAGAAAATTTAGCCTTTAACTGATGATTCCTGAGAGTCTCAAGAACATATTCAAATGCGACTTATGCTCATCCTTAGTCTTAGAGAAGACAAGGATATCATCAACAAAGACTAGCACAAATTTATTAAGCACATCACGAAAAACACGATTCATCAAATCAACAAAGAAAGCAGGAGCATTAGTCAAACCAAAAGGCATGACTAACCATTCATAAAATCCATTCTCAGTGCGAAAAGCAGTCTTGGGAATGCTATCCTTAGCATCCCTGAGCTGTTGAAAACCTGTGGCAAGGTCAAGCTGAGAGAAAATAGTGGCACCATGAAGTTGATCAAACATATCATTGATACGAGGCATAGGATATCTGTTTTTCATAGTGAGCTTGTTCAGCTCCCTATAATCAACACACATCCGAAGTGAACCATCAGATTTGGTGACAAAAACTACCGCAGCTCCCCATTCAGAAAATCTGGGTCTAATCAGACCTTTGGAAGATAAGTCTTCAATTTGCTTTCCCATCTCAACCTTCTCGCGGGGTGCCAATCTTCTAGGAGGAAGAACAATAGATCGAGCATCAGGAATAAGATCAATCCGAAAATCAATTCCCGCTTCGGATGTAAAGAGATGACTTCGCCAAATACATCGGGATATAATCTAACCACAGGAGTTGAATCAAGGTCACTGGAAGAAGAATCAAAAGAATAAATAAAGTTGCCAGCAAAATCCTGAGGCATGTAGCACTGAATAATCAAGGAATTCCCTTGATCATCAACAATCTGAACAGACCGGGCTTTACAAGAGATATGAGCATTATGATTCACTAACCAATCCTGACCAAGCAGTAAATCAAAAGCATCGAAGCCCAGATATAAAAATCACCACTTAAGCGATGATCAGAATGGAGAAGTTTCACCTCTCGACAAATTCGATTAAGGTTAGCAGGACCCCCAATAGGATTTGAAACACATAATGGAATAGAAGTATACTCATAAGAAAGGAGATGTTCAAACTTATCACACAAATCAACAGAAATAAAACTGTGTGAAGCACCAGTATCAAACAACACACGAACAGGATGATGAAATAAAGTAAATTAACCCTGGAGTGTACCTTGGTCATCACTAGGAGCAGGGGCAGGTGGAGGAACATGAGATGAGGCAGAAGTGACAGCAAATATACCAGAAGGAGTACCCTTCTGCTGGGTAGGGAAATCCTTCTTAAAATGACCCGGCTGGAGACAGATATGGTAGAGATCACGTCTAGCCGACTGAGCAGGTGGAGGAACTGCAACACCAGATAATGTGGGACAGCTATTGGCATAATGCCCTCTCTGATCACACCTAAAGCAAGTGATGGAGGAGAGATCAACTGGTTGCCTCTGAGCAGGGGCAGATGATGAAGATCCCAAACCAGGACGCTTTTGCCAATTCTTCTTCTGCTGTTGGAAATTTGGCTTACGCATCTTGGAAAATGCAGAGGAAGACTGAGCGCCAGAAATAGCAGGACTTTTGGATATGGGATTCTCATAGCGAATAACCATATCCATAAGCTGGGTGAAAGAACCATGAACATGAGAAATAAGGCGACTATAATACTCTGGCCGAGCACCAGCAATAAATTTCTCATTCTTCTTAAGAGGAGTATCAATAAGGCCAGGACCGAACTTGGAAAGTTCATTGAATTTCCTCTCATACTCAGCAAAAGACATAGTACCCTGCTTCAGATCCATAAACTCACGATAAAGCTGAGATTTCCCGGCTTCTGGCATCCATTTTGCCACTAAAGCCTCCCTGGAAAAGAGATACAGAAAACAAGCTTAAGATAGATTCAAAGAAAGGAAAAATAGGAACAAAATTAAGATAACCCAAAGGATACCTAAACTGCTCCCAAGAGAGATCAGCCTCGACGGTGTTAGCCGTAACGGACTCCCACCAATCTAAAGCAGAATCATGCAACTGCTAGGCTGCAAGCTGACGCTTCTGAGCATCAGTAATGTCTAGACCAGTAAATACCCTCTCAAGACTCCGCAACCACTGCTGAGCCTCAATGATAGTCTCTGAATCGGTGAATGGGGTTCCACCAAGTTGAGAGAATTCCTTACAAAGAACAGTGAACCTGACTGGAGCAACAGGTTGAGGAGCTGGGGCAACACCGCGACCCCTAACTCTGGCATTTCCCCGATTCACCCTGAAAAATATCAAGAATGAATTTAGGATAAGAATAAAGACAAGCCGAAGACAAATTAAGATAAGGCAAGATAATACACTGGGATGAATATCTTAAAGAAAGAAAAGATCCTAACAAGATAGATACGAAAGAAAGGAAAGTTAGAAAACATTTGAAAATCCTTTAAAAGCAAGAAAAATTTATATATCAAAATAATCTTTGAAAATCCTTTGAAAACATTTTGAAAAATCATTTTATACTTTGAAAATACGTCTCTCACAAAGATATGATTCTGAGATTGATTTCACACTCATTCTAGGGTGGAAATACCCTATCTCTAATGAGTTTTTGCTCCGTAGAGGCAATGGTTGCCAAAACCAAAGCTCTGATACCAACCGCAACAACCCCCGATTTCATAACATTCAAATCGACAATAATCCACACATGTCAGACTTGAATGATGCGAAATAACAGATCGTAAATAAATTTGGAGCAAATGAAATCAAATATACAGAATCACAGACACAGAACAAACAGAATAACTCACAGCGGAATATAAAATAACATAGTAGTTCATGAAGCTACTATAACAGAGTCTCAAACCAAATACATAATATAGTCTGAAAAACAACAGGATAGAAATCCCAAATACATAGAAGTTCACTAATACATGAGATAAACTAATACAGCTGAAACAGAAGTAGATAAATTTGTAGATAAATAGAAACTCCAGTGAAAGACCAGCTCCAGGAAGAGAATCCAAAGTTGTGAATACTCAGGCTGACCCGAGCGTAAAGCAAAACACAAAACACTCGAGTCAGGACAATATATACTTATATAATGTAAACCAACTCAAGTAAACTGTAATAATGATACAAGTAAATTAAAGGATGCCTGGGACCGTCCATCCTCTAAGGATCCGTTAAACTATTTACTATATAGTAATATTTCGCTATTATACTAATGTCTACAGTAAAATAAACATACTTTTAAATAGCGTTACGGGCTACCCATATCACCCTTCACACATAATAGTCCCAATAGTCCATCCAGTATCATGCCATCTCCACTCCGGGTGATTGTCAGAGGATACCACACGGGCTACGGGAGAAAGACAAACTCGTAGTAAAGGCTCGGTATGGTAGGTGACACGGCAAACAAGGCAATGCCAGGGTAGATATACCAATTACGCACATGGGCTGGTGGTAACGCAGCAGCTACATACGCCCACACCGAACAACACTCCAAAAATCAAGGGGTGCACCCAATCGATCACAACAGTAATAGAATGGTATCGAAGAAGTGTGTTCAGCCATAGGTGCTACCTCCTTTGGCCCGAGATCGCTCCTGTTTTAGCCACCTTATGCTAACTCACGGGAGTTAGGTCCACGAAATGTACCTTAGGAACGTCGTCACCATCCTACTTCATTCTGGAATCTCCACCGCGCACACAGTTGTTAAAGTGGTTTTCGGTATCGACAGAGAGTATGTCCATATCCGATCCCGGTCTCTTTAACAACCAATCGTTATTATAACCCATAGTTATAATTTCAAAAATGTTATTTATTTCTCAAAATCCAATATCATTTCAAATCCATTTCAAAATATCAACTTATCATTTCATTTGAAAAACATATTCATTTTATTCAATTTAAAAATACCATTTCAATTCACATTTTAAAATAGTTCAATTCCAACAAATTACTTCATTTAAATCCTTTAAAAGTGAAGTTATTACATTTAATAATTAAATTATTAAACTTCCAAAATTTTCAACTTTCAAAGTTCATTCATTCACTTAATTTTATCAAAACAGTGAAAATTCAACTTTCGCAGCATTTGGAAATTGCTACAGAAAGTTATATTCAAAACAGTTAAATTTAACAAAAGACAGCGTTTAAAATGCTATAATAGTGTTACATTAGTTTCAAAGAAGAAAAAAAAACTTAGTTTAGTCCAACAATTATATTTTCTATAATTCACTTTTAACTTATAAAATCACATAATTTTACTTTTATAACCATCATTTAATTTTCTTTAATTTCTTGATTTCATAAAGTTAAATTTCCATTTAAAAATTCATATCTAACACTAATTCACTTATTAAATTGCACTGTCCAATTTTAAATTCATTACATTTAAATTTCAACCTAACACTTAAGTTAAAATTCTCAAATATAACTTAGTTTATATTTTTATTTACTTAATTAAAAATTCACTTTTAAGTCAATTCCAAAAGTTCCAATTTTAGTTACAATTTAAAATTTCAACTTAAATATTCATTCATTTCACATTTCAACTTTATTAAAATCATTAATATGATATAAAATCACTTTAAATTCCTTTAAATTCAAATTATCATAAATTTATCATGCTTTCATATTCTATTTAATTTCAAATTATAATTAAATCAAATTTCCCAAAATAGCTTACATTCAAAATTTTCTAACCTTTTCGTTAATTTATTTCACTTGTAATTATTCAGAAAATCAATAATATTTTACCAAAAATCATTTTTAATTAGGTTTAAATCAAAATATTTTAATATTTACATTTCTAAAATAATTTTAAAAATTTTAGAAAAATATATTAACTACGGGTCTGTATATAATTTTCTACACAAGGAAAAGTGATACGGGTAATAGATCATTTCAACCCATAATTTACAAAGAAAAATCCGGGTTTTATCATTCAAAGCCGTAGTCCCAAGTAAATGAAATAAATTTGAAAATCATTCAGGCCTATCATTTCAGCCCATAATGATTTTTCCTTATTCTAAAGTCCGTTCGGGTACGTATCATTTCAACCCATAGTGATTCTAATCTAAAGGGAACTTGCAGTGTGATAATCAGACAGAACAGCATAATATAAAAGTAACAAATGTCATAATAGGTGTTTAAGCATGGGTGAACATCATATAGTAGTGACATAGCAAATAATAATATAGTGATGCAGTTTACATATTCACAAGTGATCAATTTACTATTCATATAAGTATAAAACTGTCTGGTGAGAATAACTCACTGTTTTGAGTTGATGACACAACGACAACTTGCACAAATGGGATCTACACAAGAACAAAAGCATGACACAGATACAAATGGAGGAGCCAAGGATTAATTCCCTTGAATACCAAACAAACAAAACAATATAACAATTATAAGGTTTCAGACCAAAAATTCGATAAACTATGCTAGAAATAACTTCATAAAACAAAGCTGAAATGCTTTGCACTTGCTTCCGACATCCCATAGGCTCGGCCAGAGGTGGAGTACAGGTCTAAGGCAATGGTTTTGGTTCAGGTCTGGGTTGCTAAGGTCGGCCTAACATGAGTTTGTTGATGGCAAAAATTATGGAGATGGAACAGCAACACAACAAGGCATAACTACTAACAACATCACAAGTTTCAAGCAAACAAAGCTCGGCCAAGGCTGCTGTGGTCATGGCCAGAGGAGTGGGGTCCACTGTGGTGACGTGGCAGAGGGTGCTGGAGGTGGTGGTGGTCATGTAGGTGGCGGCCATGGGTGGTGGAAGTGGTGGATGTGAAGGCTTGTGCTCGGCTAGGTCAAGATGTTGGAGTTTGGTGAACTTGGTGAAGGAACTACCACCTAGGGTGGTACGGATGGGGATGGTCAGTGAGGAGGAGGTGCTGGTGGCGTGCTCAGGTGGTGGCCATGGCAGCAGGGGCTAGAGAGGGGCATGGCCGATTCTATGATAAAGAAAGTCAAGTGCAAATCAAACGAAAAATCAACATAAGTGAACAAAAGGAGATAAAAGAAAATAGAATTTTATCAACTTCTCAAACAGGTGATGGCCGAATTTTTTTCAAAAATTAGGTGAGAAATGATGTACGTGAATGAAGAATGAAGTGGTTGGCTGAAGATGTGGAGAGTTATGGCTAATTGATGGCAAGAGTTTAGGAAAATGAAGAGGTGGGAAAATCAAAAGCCATTGGAAATAAAAGGTCACAAACCCTTTCAATTTACCTTTAATTATTTATAAAAGTTTATATATTCTGAAATAACAATATTATCAGATAAAATTTCAAAACGTTAACAAAATATAAAATTATATATACCATTTATTAATTATATAGAGAAAAATTAAGAAAAATAGTTAAAACAGTGAACTAGACAAGAAAATTTGAAAGTAAATGAAATAAATAAATAAAAAATTCATATGAGCTTGTAAAGTATTTTTAAACATAAATAATAAAATAAAACAAAATTTTATTCACAAAATAAATATTTAAAATTTAATTTAAATATAATTTTTAATGCAGAAAACAGCAAAAAAAAGGGAAAACAACCCTTAAAAATAGGAAATCAATACAGTAAATTTTGGAAAAATTCTATTATTATATTTAAAATATCTAGAGGTGAAATTTCACAAATAAAACAAATTTAAAATAAAATAAAGAAATTTAAAATGAAGAAAATGGCAGAAAATTGGAAAATAGCCTTTAAAAATAGGAAATAAATACAGTAAATTTTGGAAAAATTACATTATCATTTTTAAAATGTTTAGAAATGATATCACACAAATAAACAAATTTAAATTAATTTCAAAATGAAATAAAGTCAAATTTAAATATATAGTCAAAATCTAGGGTTGTTACAGTTATGAAGAAGAACAGGGAGGCTCAACTGAAATTGCTTCAACAAATTTGCATTTTGAAAAAAACTGGCAAACTAACTTGAACTTGATGCTATTAGAATTGGAGTATCTCAGGTTGCATTTTGAAAAACAGGCAAACAAACTTGACCCCAAATCATTTGCATGCACACTTGACAGAGGGTTACAGGCCTTAGTGATTTATCAAAGCTTGCAAACATGTTTGAAACATGATGCAGATCTGGTTTGAAAATTAGCAAATCTGGGTTTTAAACCGTGATACTTCAGGCTTTGGTAACAGGGATTGATATTTGAAGAGTGTTTCAGGGTTTAATGATTTAAGTATTTGCTTTGAATTGAAAAGCAGACGCATGCATAGGAAATCTTATACAGGTAACAAATTTGCAAATTGGTTTTGAGAATAAATTGTAGATATGCAGTTTTGAAAAAAACTACAAACTTTGAAAATTTTGAGGTAGACGTTAAATTTAAGAGGGTTTTGATCCGAGGACACTGCAGGCTTTTGATCTTCTGAATGTGCTTGAGGTTTGAAGAGTGTATGCAAATGATTTAATCATTTTGCTTCAGATTTAAAACTTGAGGATTGTTTCAGGCTTTCTGGTTTTGGGTAATGAATGAAGATTGCATGAAGATTTTAGGTTTTCTTTTAGAAATGAACAAAGGTTTAAGAAAATGATAAAGAGGGTTTTTATAGGATAAATTTCCGATTTAATAAATTAAAAAGAAATTAGAAAAAGAAAACAAAGGACACTTGTCTCTATTTACACAAATGGTTTAACACTTGTTATCAAGGTGTTTTAGAATTAAACATTTGTCACTATTAAGTTTATTTTTAACTATAAAGAAATTTAAAAGCTTTTAAAATTATTTTTCCTAATTACTAATGTGTTTTCTAAATTTTAAAAAAAGCTTTTCTTATTAAATATCATATAGACATATTTATAAATGTATGTTAATTTATATAAGTACAATCTTTAAAAAGAATGAAACCAAATATGTTTTAAATAAAAATATATACAACATTTCAAACTTATTTTAAATACTATTTTAAAAAGCCTTTTGTATTTATTCTTTATTAAATAAACACAAATCAAATTTGTTTAGATAAACTTTTATAAAAGAAAAAAATAAAACAAAATCTTATTTCTAATTAAAATATTACCTATGTATTTTTAAAACCAAATTATATAATTATTTTATTTTAAAATGTATGTATACTCTTGAATTCAAATTTATATTCATTTTCAAAGTCAAATTAAAAAGTCCAAATCTAAAATAAATTTAAATAATATAAACATCTATTTTAAAATAAGCTCATTATTATCTACAAATAATATATCCTATTTTGAAATCAATTTAAAATACACAGATTTAAATACATAGATATAAATGCATTTTAAACACACTTATAAATTTTAAAAACAATAAATATATTTAGAATTTGTTTACACAATAAAATAATTAATCTTAATATAAAACCAATTTATAACCAAAATTAAAACATTACTTGGTTAAATATTTTTTTAAAATAACAATTTAATCAATTCAAGTAATTTAAATAAGAGATTATCAACATTTTAAACTCTTGGAAATTCCGGGATATTACAATCCTCCCCCCTTAACAGAATTTCGTCCTTGAAATTTAAAACAAAGATAATCCACAGTTTTATTCTATTTCAACTAATCTAAACATTCATAACAGCCATACACTATCAATCAAACAAACAGTTTCATCCAAACAACCAATTCAGACAAATAATTTACACTAGCTATCCGGACACAGATCCGGATATGCTTTCTAAAATTATCTCGAGTTTCCCAAGTACAGATACAGGGATACTCGCTCTACCAAATCCAAACCAGCTAGAGTTCCTACTCATCTAGATCTATAATCTGCACAAGATAACAGACCACAGACAAGTCTGATCAACAACTAAAACCTTCACAGAATTACTGGTCTCAAAAACCAGTGATGACCAAAACACGTACTCCCTCAGAGACACGTGAAATATCTCGAATTCCAGTCTTCCAAACTAACAATTCAACCTTCAATCCAAAGCACTGATCTCTACAAAAACTCAGAAGAATCCAATACTTCGAAGCTTACCTCAAATCTCATTGCTCCCTTTACCAGAGAAAACCTCAACAACATCGAAGTCTCCAACTACGATTTCCAAATTCTTCCGTTACTTAACCTCAAAACTTCCCGGATGATCCGGGCTGCCAACAGATCCTTCCCGATCAGCTCAACCTTCGCTGATGCTTCTACAACAAACTGGATCAACTCACAAACTGATCCTCACAAGATCAATCCACAATCAAAACCAAACTTTACTATCAACAGAAGAAACAACTTCTCCTATCCGGAAAAGACAGAACAGGATCACACGCCAACTTACCTAAGATTCTGAAAAATAAATTCAGAAGAAACTCCCTAATCCAAAATACTGCAATTCCCAGTTGCTTCTATTCAAGAACAACAGCCAACTCTGCTTCCGCTGCACAACTCTGATCTGGAGCAGATGAAAATGTCGTAGAAGAATACAGGCACATACTAAACATTACATCTCGGAAATAAGATTCAACAGAAATCCCAAGAAATAAAGAACTGTTTCACCAAACAATCAACCTAGGAGACAACCTTCTACCCAACTGAATCATCGGTATCACTCCTGACATCAAAGTCGATTCAGAACTCAATCTCCAATGCGGCAAAACTCTAACTTTCCTGAAGATATATTCAGAAAAAATCTTCAGCAACTCCATAACTCCTACATCCTCTAGAGATGCCACACATCCAAGCAAAAACTATCTAAGATAATCACCCATCTATCGCAAGTCACTTTTGCGATCCACTAAACCAAATCCAAGATGCTGTCCTCACTCCACTAATCAGAACAGTTTATCCTTAACCAACTAATCCATTGAAGAAACAGATTCTCACTGCTGCTTCTGAATTCCACTTCCAGGAAATGCTAAGCCAAAAAAGATACTCCTGCTGGAACACAAAACACTCCCGAGCTGCACCGCTAACACAGATGCCAAAAACTCCTTACCCAAAGCTCTTGGAGAAACTCGGACCTCAAAGCAAACAGAAACACCGGCTGAACGCAGCCACAACACCGAAGTAGACTCACCTCCTTAACTTGCTCCGAAAGAAACGTCTTCGGAAACATCCATAGTCACTTCATCTCATCACACAGCTACTACTTCCCGAGGTAACAATATACCATCACTTACTTCTGCCCAACCGACAGATCCAAATTCTCAAAAATCCGCTCACACGTGCGCCGTCAAACTTACACTTCGAAGATGAACTCCGAACCTTAACAGGTTTCCTTCAGAGATCAAATGAAATCCTTACACCAGACTACAAAGATTACTCGAGACGGTATTAGGTCTACAGTCTTGACAGATACACTTTCAACCTCAAACATTCAAACTCCAACAAATGGTAGTTGTGTTACACACACTACTACCTCATCTACCTTTATAACTTTGTGATGTCTCGGAAATTTAGGCAATAATTATTTAATAATTTCATTGATAATTATTTTAAAATGTGAAATATTGATTTAATAATATAATTTAAACTGGAAGTTTCTTTTGAAAGTTAATAATTATTTAGTTTGTTAAATGATATTGTTTTCAAAAGTTAAAAATATTTAAGTAATAAATTTATCTTTCTAAACTGTTTTAAAAATATTTTATTTATAATGTATAAATGTTTATACATTGTAAGTAGAGGAATTGGTTTTAATTTTAATTTATAAAGAATATTTTCTAATTATTATATATTAATGTATAATGTGTAAATTGTTTTAAATTAATTTAAATGAGTATTGTAAATTTTTCAAAAGTTGTTTTAAAAATCTTTCTTATATTTTTATAGAAATATAAGTGAGCATTTATTTTTGTTTATAAAATAAATATAGTTTAATTTTGTTTTATAATAAAAGTTGATTTGTTTTATTTTAAATTGCTTTTCTTTGAAATAGATTTAATTCATTCTTCTCTTTTGAAATGTAGTTTCATAAAGAATATTATTTTAAAAATAATTAAACAAACATCTAAAAGTAAGTGTATAGTTTTATAAAAAGTTTATATGTATTTAATCAAAGACTAGATGTTAATAAAACATTTATAACTTGCTAAAATAAATTAGAAATAGTTTAAGACAAATTCAAATACATTTATAAATTAGAAATTTCTTTTATTAATTGAATTGCATATGTGTTAGTCATCTAAACAATTAAGTAGAAACTTGTGAAACATCTAACATGATAAGTTAACAAGTGGCATTGGTTTTAAATCTTATTACTTAAATTTTTGATAAGAGAAATATAACATAAGCATTTGGATTAAAACACTTTCTCTTCAAAATTTAAAACCTGAAAATCAAATTTTCAGTAAAGATCAAAAACCAATCTTCAATAAATCTTTTCAAACCAAATGCATGTTTATAAATCTGCAGATTTAAAATCTGCATTCATCTTCAAACCTTCAATCTTCCTCTTCAAAACCACAATTTCTGCAATCAAAATACAAATCATTTCTACAAATAACTTCAATTCTGCAATAAGCAAACTTCAATTTCTTCAAATCTAAAGCTCAACATCAATATGAAGTCCAATTTAAAATCTGAGCAATAAAGATGGGTCTGCATGCATGTTCAAACCATTCTCATCATCAAGTTAAAAAAACAACTTCTACAGGCAGTTGAAAACAGTTCCTGGATTGTGCAATTTCATTTCTGGAATGATTGCTCTGCATCTAGTTGTTCTGCATCTTCAATTTAATCAGGTGAGTAAACTTTTAATTTTAAAAACAGTTTTGTTTTAAAATAAATTCACATGCAAGTATTAGAACTCATGTTCAAAGCAAAACTGTCAATATATAAAACTGCTATGGATGAAATTGCAGCGATTCATTTGTTTGAGGAAAATAACCTCACAATTTAAAGTTTTAAGTTTTTGTGCATATGAAATGTGTAGAAATATGTATGTTGTGTGATTTCATATTGATAAATATCCTGTGTATACATATATATACAAATATGTATATTTATGTTTGCTGTTACAGGTATATTTTTACCTGACTCTGGTTTTAGAAATTAGACTTTTAAATGGAAATAAAAACAAGATTTCTCAAATTAATACTCTGTTGTATTTGTTATGGAAATGAGGGATGGTTGTTTAGTATAGATTAAATTTATAAATCATAGTTAAGGTTAAATTTGAAATCTGTTTTACTGTAAACCATAAGAGACAGTTAACATAGAGATTTCAAAATAAGAATCTTAAACTATTAAAAACAAGTCTATCACAGGAATGCATGTTAAAAACATGAATTGTAAAACAAATATACAGTTTTAAATAATCTGTTAAGGGAAAAGGATTTCTGTTTTAAAACAGAAATAGAATTTTATTTTTATTATTTTTGAAAATCTGCTGTGGACGTCGGGTGTTAGATGTTTATGTTAGTGGAGTATTAAGGTGAGAGGATGGAGGAGGTGTTGTTGATGGAGGATCAGAGAGGCTGGTGATATGGATTGTGTGTTTCCAGGTTGATTTGGGTTGCAGAGTTGAACTCAGGAACATATCAGTAGTGTGCAGGGTTTTAACTCGGGTCATTGCTCGGGTATTTTTATTTTTGACTCGAAGAAACAAGGATGGAAACTCGAAGTAGTTGGTTGAGTGTCTCGGGTTTTTGGCTACAGGTTTATAACAGAGAGCTTTCACAGTTTTTTTTTAAAATGTTGAATGGAAATCAAATTCAAGTGCAGGAGTTTGATTCATGTATGAATTGAAACAGAAGTCAAGTAGAGTTTGAATTCAAAGCTTAAAAAAAAATGAAATGTCTTAGACAAGTTTAAAGTTTGTTTTAAATCAAAAATTAAAACTGTTTCAGGTTTTAAACCTGAAAGTTGTTTAGCAGTTTTTCATGTTGAATGAAATTTTAATTTTGGTATGGAAATTTGATTTTAGATGGAAGTAGAAACTGAATTCAAATGTAGTTTTGAATTCAAAGTTTTTAAAGATAAGAATCTTAAATTTAAACAAGACTTAAATCTAGTTTTAAATCAATATTAAAACAGTTTCAGGTTTTAAAAACCTAAAATTTTGCACTCTGTAGTTTAAATAAAATTCATATTTTAACTTGATTCAAGTATGAGTTAAGACTGAATTCAAGTTTAGTTTGAAACTCAAGGTTTTTGAAAATGAAAATCTTAAATTTAAACAGGATTTAAAATTTTGTTTTAAAATCAGGAGTTAAAACAGTTTGCAGGGTTTTTTAAAGCCAGAGAGTAAATTTTACAGTTTTTAGTTAAGTAAATTCATATTATTTTTAGTTAGAATCTGACTTAAATGGAGGTTAAATCTAATTTCAAATGAGGTTTGAAATTCAAAGTTTCTAAAAATGAAACTTTTAAATTTAAACAAGTTTAAATTCTGTTTTCAATCAAGTTTTAAAAACAGTTTTACCCAGAGAGACTTTGGCAGTTTTGAATTTTAATGAGATCTAACTGAATTCAAGTGTAGTTGAAATTCAAAAGTTTTAAAAATTAAAATCTTAACTTTAAACAAGATTCGAATATGGGTTTAAGTCAAGATTTAAAAAAAAAACTATGTTCAGGATATCTTTCAAAACCAGAGTTTGAATTTAAACAGTTTTTGTATGTTTTAAAACTTTGAACAGATTTGAATGTTTTAAGTAAGTTTTAAACTCAGTTTGAAATCAATTTAAAAACTATTTCCAGATTTCTTTGAAACCCATTTTAATTTCAAAACAGTTTTTAAAATTTAAAATAAATGAACATATTCAAATGTTTAAAAGTGAATTTGAAAATGAAATTTCATTTCAAATAAGTTTAAAACTTGAAAGAATTGAGTTCCTTTAGTATTTGAAAGTATGAAGTGTTGATTTAAATTTAAAAGTTGAAAATAATCAATTTATTTTCAATGCTTAATTTATCAAGTAATTTAGTGTTAAATCTTTCTTTATATTTAAGTGATGAATGTTGTTTAAACATTCATTTTTATTTTATAGTTTATAATTATTTTTGGAATTAATGTTTAAATAATTAAACATTTGAATTTTTTAAATAGAATTGGAATTTAAATTTAGAAATGTATTGTGTAAATACATTTTTAGTGTAAATAAAGTCATTTGTTAATTAAGGATTTACTTAATTATTTGATTTTAAAATAATGGTTTTAATTAGTATTAATTAGGAATGATTATTGATAGTTATTCTAAGAGAATTTTTTTTTTCTTAAGTATATAATTAATGAAATATGTTAATTAATAATTGGTGATAATTATCTAAGGATAATTAAGTAATTAATTAATGTCAATAAATTTTAATATTGTGATTTGTTAAGTTAATTAATTCAGTTTAATTAATTTTAATAAATCATTTGATGATTTTAGAGTGTAATTACTTAATGTAATTAGTGGAGCAGGATTATTCAGAGAAGTAACAATGATAATTTCTGGAATGTAGTTAGTAATTGGGATGATTGCTTTAGTAATTAATTAAGGAATTAATTAATGACTAATTATTGGATAATTAATTTGTTAATAAGTAATTAAAGATAGTTAATTACTTAATTGGATACTAATCAAGGTGATTAATAATTAGATTAATTACTAAATGTAATTAATTTTAATTAAGTAACATTAGAGATCATTAATTATTATAATTAATGATGTAATTAAGGATTGTTTGATTAAATAATAATTAATTAATAAATGATTAATTATTGTAATTACTTGTGATTTAGGTTAATTAATTTATGAAATTAATTTAATACTAATTACTTATTGTAATTAGTGAATGATCAATCAAAGATGTTCAATCAACTTAAATACTTAGGAAGTGAATTAATTAACTGGGTTAATTAATTAATGGATGTTAAGTAAGATTTAAATGTGTTAATTAATTTAATTTAAATTAAATTAATTAGAGATAGTTGTAATTAATTTAATTCAATTTAAATTAATTATAATTGATGGTTAATGAATCTTTGCTTATGGATGCTATTGATTGAATGGTTGTGATCTCAGTAATGAGACTAGTTGTATCTGTATGATATGGATGATTGGTTTAAGTATGATAGTTGGTGATGAATTATTTGGTTGAATGATTATCTGTTTATGGATGATACAGATTATCTGTTATGATATGAATGTGCTTATCTACTGTGAGATGTAGTTTATCTATCTGTGTAAAGTAGATAATAATGAAGAGTTAAATTGTTTAAAACCCTTAAGTACAACTTGGACATTAAAATGGCGTTTGGTTTCGGTGAGACCGGGATCGGGTTTCCATATTTGGATATCCGAAAAACACTTCGATTCCAACTAAACGTTAGGTCATTAATCCAAGTGGAGCAAGTGAAGACTCGAGGTGTAAGGGCTATACATCAGTATAACTCTGTGGGTGATTCCGTAATGAGTTGACGGAATAGTGCTTATAGATTCGAGATGGTGATATAGAGTGCAAGGGTTATCGTCGTTAACTCTGAGGGTGATTCCAATACGAGTGTAACGAGATAATTCCTTCGGTTTCGTTCGAACCCGGAACGAACTTGTATGGATTGAATGCTTTCAGCACATCGTCAGGCGGACGATGAGCATTCTAAGATTGATATGTCCTATAAAGGTAATCGTAGCCTCAAGCCTCACAACCGGGAATGGCTAAAACAGGGGAGGTGCAGCAAAGCTTCGTGGGTAGCCCCCACTTGAGAGCAAGATATACCCCTGTCTAGAGGTCCCTTTATATTTCGGTTGTGTGGCAGTTGGTGACGACCAATCTGCGGGGTAGTCCTGTTCGGAACTGTTCAGTAAGGAACAGGTCCGACTTTGTGTTGCAGGGGATGAAGGGAGTAATCCTCGGTACGGTGATCTAGGCCACGTACTGTGACGGACGGTACCCCAGTAGCCCTGCCATTGATGGAAATCCATTTACCCTACGAGACCCTACGGTTTTGTTTGTATTACCCACTTTTGTGGCTAGTAGCTGGAATTTAATAGATGTAACAATTTCGGCTATTTCTTATTTACTTGAAAACCCTAGACACTATTATAATATCACTGGAATTCCTATCAAATGTTTTCGTTAGCGTAAGGTAAAAACTTTTCCATGTTTATGTGTGGGAAGTCTTACCTGATACCTTTCGTTTTCAAAGGATTTTCTAAAGTTAAGAAACTTTTATCCCCGTTTACTCACACCAGACCCCTGTCTGACCTGAGTGTTTATTTTCTGTTTTATTAAACTCTTCGGTACTCATATTATGTATGAGTAGTCAAGTGTTTCGGGATTGCTTTGGCGAGTTTATGGAGGAGATAATGGAGCAGGAGGCTTCAGCGTGTAGATATATTTAGTAGTTCCGCTGTGTTTGAGTTGAGTCTGTTTCTCTGATGTACTGGGATTGTAAATGCTAGACAGATGTTTATAACTGTCTAGTTTTGTGTTGTATTAGCTGTTTAACTCTGATGTATATGATACTATGTAAAGTTTTATGTGATATATTATAATTATTCGATTCCGCTGTAAGATTCTGATGTTGTCTGTTCTTTCTTTCCTTTCTTTTATTTTTTCTATCCCTTTCTTTCTTCTTAACGATGCAACTTTCTGGAGTGTGGAAGTTGGGTCGTTACAAACTTATATTGGAAAACCCGAACAGGTAACCCAACAGATAGGTAGAAATATATACATATATAGTTATATATAAAAATTACAAGTACGCTCTCTCAAGAAAGACACCACTACAGAGCCTAGATATTCACTAAACCTAACGCTCCCTAAGAAAGACATAGTTCAGAGCCTAGGTATTCACTCAGCCTAATGCTCTGATACCAACTGTCACGACCCGACTTTCTACCACCAGAAAGACGCGTCATGATTTAAGAAAGAAAAGGATAGAAAAGAGAAAAGATAGAGAAGAAGAAAGAAACAACACATCAGAATCTAAACAGCGGAACGAATAAATTATATTAATCACATAATACATTACATCGTATCATATACATCAGAGATACACAGCGTAATCAACTCATACTAGACAGTTATAAACATCTGTCTAGTTATACAACTCAATACAACAACTCAGAGAACACACAGCGGAATACTCTATAGCTATACGCAGAAGCCTCCTGCTCCATTGCTTCTTCAGAATTCGTCAAGCCAACTAAAAATCCTAACCTGAATCCCTTGGCTACTCGTAAAAATTTGAGTACCCAAGAGTTTAAGAAAAATAAAATAAACTCCGGGTCAGACATGGGTCTGGTGTGAGTAAACAGTTAAAGTTGCTTAACTTTAAAAACCTTTGAAAAGAAAAGGTATCACGTAAGATTTCCCACACATAAACATGGAAAAGTTTTTACCTTACGCTAACCAAAACATTTGATAGGAAATTCTGTGATATTATAATAGTGTCTAGGGTTTTCAAGTAAATAAGAAATAGCCGAAATTGTTACATTTATTAAATTCCAGCTACTAGCCAAAAAAGTGGTTAATACAATCAAAACCGTTGGCACTTATTGGATTTTGGATTCCATACAATGGCAGGGCTACTGGGGTACCGCCCGTCACAGTATGTGGCCTAGATCACCGTACCGAGGATTACTCCCAATCCCCTGCAACTCAAAGCCGGACCCGTTCCTTATTGAACAGTTCTGAATAAGACAACCCCGGCGATTCTAGCTATCAATCGCCCACACAACCGAATATAAAATGGACCTCTAGACAGGGGTAAATCTTACTCTTAAGTGGGTGCGACCCACGAAGCCTTGCTGCACCTCCCCTGTTTTAGCCATTCCCGGTTGATGAGGCTTGAGGTTACGATTACCTTTATAGGACATATCACTTAGAATGCTCATCGTCCACCTGACGATGTTCTGAAAGCATTCAATCCATGCAAGTTCGTTTCGGGTTCGAACGAAACCGAAGGCATTATCTCGTTACACTCATTTTGGAATCACCCTGAGAGTTAACGACAATAACCCTTGCACTCTAAACCACAATCTCGAATCTATAAGGTCTATTCTGTCAACTCATTACGGAATCACCCACAGAGTTATACTGACGTATAGCCCTTACACCTCGAGTCTTTGCAAAGCTCCATTTTGACTCACGACCTAACGTTATTTGGAATCGATGTGGTTTTCGGAAATCCAAATATGGAAACCCGATCCCGATCTCATCGAAATCCAAAGCGTGTCTTTTAGGTTCAAGTTGTTTTTAAAGGTTTTAAAACAATTAAATTCACTATCTATATATACACAGAATAGATAATTCACATGCCACAATTTGATAAAAAACATTTTCAAATAACAGGTAATCCACATACTCTATATCATAATAGATAATCCATATATCAACATTCCAATTGATAATCATAATTCAACCAAGCATTCATATCACACAACCATACTTATCTCATTACTGAGATCACACCGCATTCAAGACAATCAATGTCATCCAATCATTCATAAGCAATGATTCACTCATACCAATATAATTAATTTAAAATGAATTAAATTAACTATCTCCATCTCTAATTAATTTAAAGTGAATTAAATTAATTACCTAATCACTTAATTAATTTAAAATTAATTAAATTAATTACCTTCATCCACTATCTTGCTTAAATAAACATTAGTTAAATCAATTAATTAATCATAATCAGCCTTGATTAATTAACTCTTAATAAAGTAATTAATCAGTAATTATTTTCATTAATCATATCAATTAATGAACCTTAATTAATTAATCATGCTTAGATTAATTGCTTTTAATTAATCAACTTAAATACAGTAATTAATTATTCTTAATTACTTCTTAATTACTTTTAATTACTTTATAAATTCATTGATTTATTACACCAAGTAATAAACCTTTAATTACTTTAACAAGTAATTATTCATTTAAAATTACTTTCCAATCAGTAATTTACCTAACTCAATTACCTCTGTAATTAATCAATTACTTATCTTAAGTAATTAGCCTTACCAAAACTTATTAAGTAAACATACTTAATCCTTAATCAAGTGTCTATATTTAATCAATTAACAAATTAATTAACTTACTTGATTTCACTCATCCCATAAAACAAAATTGAGTAATTCATCCCTAATTACTCATTAACTCAAATTAATCTTCAATTATCAGATTAATTATCTCCAACTATTAATTAATAAACCTTAATTATTAATCAATCCTTTAATACAAAGTAATTAATTACCAATTACTTTTATTGATTAATTAATTAAACTTAATTAACTAATTAATCATCTCTTAATCATTAATTAATAAACTTAATTATTAATTAACCACCTTAATTACAAATTAATTAATCCATAAATGTAATTAATTAATCCTTAATTAAAATTAGTTAATCTTAATTAAAAATAGTTAATTAATTCTTAATTAAGTAGCATTATCCTTTAATTATTAATTAAGAAAACCCATTTAAAACTTAATAAAACCTTTATTAATTTATTACTATTTTAATTAACCCTTAATTACTTAATTAATAAGTAACTACAATTTAATTAATCATTTGTCATTAATTAAATCATCAACTTAATTAATAGTTAATTAAATAATTAATTATACTTAATTAATTACTTGATTAAACCCTTTTTAATTAATAATTTAAATAAATTATTTAACTTAAAATTCCTTAATTATCTAATTAATTACAATTTATAAATACTTAATTATTTATTTAAGATAAAGTATTTCTTAAATAAATCTTGAAACCTTTATTTAACTTAATTCATTAATCACTTTCTCTAATTATTAATTAACAAATCTAATTCCAAGTTAACAAGTTATCTTAAACTTTGTTTGTTAATTAATAAAAACAATTATAAATTTCCTTTATTATTTTCAAAATAAGTTTGAAAACAACATTAGCTAAAACATTTAAACAAATCATATATTTATAAAACAAATTCAATTACAAAAACTAGAATTTTACTTTAATTTAAACTATTTAAAGTTTAAAACTTATTCATTTAAATTTTAAATTTTTGTTAACACTTTATTTTGGGTTCAACCCTTACTGGAATCTAAGAAAACAAAGCTCAAGGATTTTAAATCCTTAAAACTGTTTAAATAAAACTTAAAAAAAAACTGTTTAAAACAAAACAGTTAAACACAACACAACAACACCCTGTAATCACGCGAGCTATAACCCGAGCCATAACTAAATGTACCCGAGTTTTTCCCCGAGTCTCCTCCCCTACTACCTAACTAAAACCTGAAACACAAACGAAACAAAACCCAAAACAACAGACATCATCCACCTCCCCGTGCAACCTGCACCACTGCCAGGCCTCCTCCAGTCAACGGCAACACCTCCGACTAGTCACTCAAGCACCTCGCAACCCCCTACGATCAACCAAACACACTATATGTCTCGAATCAAAAATCGAGACATCAGGTGAAACTGTGCCCTAAACCCATCATCAACATTTCCAAAAATCATTGCCGCCGATCATCTACAATTGCTACAACTCCGGCCATAGTCCACCTACCCACCAAGCTTCCTTTACTCCAATTTTCACCTCACACGATTCAATAATGAAGATTCAGTAACCAAATTTCCAGCAAGTTTCCAAACTAAGTTAAAAATGAATCCTTGGCAAAATCACACTATTCAGTGATTTTAAAAATTCTTCAATGATTTTTGCAACACTCACTAATGCTTCACCTAGCTCTAACCACAATCTCAAGTCACCCAGTTACATAAATCAATAGAAATGGGCAAAAATCCAATTTGCAGAGAAACCCCAAATGCAAACTCAATACAGTTTTAAAATTTTTGAATTTCTTTTCACAATTCATAACTTCCAACGATACTTTGATTTATGTAATTGTTTTAACCAAATTAAATACTTGTTTCCAAACATTGAAGATAAATTTGTTTACTGCATTTTTGGTTTACAGATAAACTTCAAAATCCAGAAACCTTGATTTTTTTCTCTTCTTCTCTGTTTATACTTGAGTTAACTTGTTTTAGTTTGAATCTATGTTCTAATAGTTGTTTAACAAAATAGCTTGAAGTTTAGTTTTAAACTTAACTCTGCAGTAAGAAAAGAAAACAAAGAGGATTTATGCAACAAGCATGCACAGTATCAAGCATAACAAATAATAACATTCATCTACACAGAGGCAACCTATATGTATATAAACATCATCACTAACTCATAGAAACATCTAATAACTAATTAAGTTTTAGTAAAAAAAAAGTTTACTCACCTCCACAAGAAATGCAGTGCAGGGTTATGAAGAAGAACAGGGAGGCTCAACTGAAATTGCTTCAACAAATTTGCATTTTGCAAAAATCTGGCAAACTAACTTGAACTTGATGCTATTAGAATTGGAGTATCTCAGGTTGCATTTTGAAAAACAGGCAAACAAACTTGCCCCAAATCATTTGCATTCACACTTGACAGAGGGTTACAGGCCTTCGTGATTAATCAAAGCTTGCAAACATGTTTAAAACATGATGCAGATCTGGTTTGAAAATTAGCAAATCTGGGTTTTAAACTGTGATGCTTCAGGCTTTGGTAACAGGGATTGATATTTGAAGAGTGTTTCAGGGTTTAATGATTTAAGTATTTGCTTTGAATTGAAAAGCAGATGCAGGCATGGGAAATCTTATACAGGTAACAAATTTGAAAATTTGTTTTGAGAATAAATTGTAGATATGCAGTTTCGAAAAAAACTAGAAACTTTGAAAAATTTGAGGTAGACGTTAAATTGAAGAGGGTTTTGATCCGAGGACACTGCAGGCTTTTGATCTTCTGAATGTGTTTGAGTTTTGAAGAGTGTATGCAAATGATTTAATCATTTTGCTTCAGATTTAAATCTTGAGGATTGTTTCAGGCTTTCTGGTTTTGGGTAATGAATGAAGATTGCATGAAGATTTTAGGTTTCCTTTTAGAAATGATCAAAGGTTTAAGAAAATGATAAAGAGGGTTTTTATAGGATAAACTTCAGATTTAATAAATTAAAAAGAAATTAGAAAAAAAACAAAGGACACTTGTCTCTGTTTACAAAAATGGTTTAACACTTGTTATCAAGGTGCTTTAGAATTAAGCATTTGTCACTATTAAGTTTATTTTTAATTATAAAGAAATTTAAAAGCTTTTAAAATTATTTTTCCTAATTACTAATGTGTTTTCTAAATTTTAAAAAAAGCTTTTCTTATTAAATATCAAATAGACATATTTATAAATGTATGTTAATTTATAAAAGTACAATCTTTAAAAAGAATGAAACCAAATATGTTTTAAATAAAAATATATACAACATTTCAAACTTATTTTAAATACTATTTTAAAAAGCCTTTTGTATTTATTCTTTATTAAATAAACACAAATCAAATTTGTTTAGATAAACTTTTATAAAAGAAAAAAATAAAACAAAATCTTATTTCTAATTAAAATATTACCTATGTATTTTTAAAACCAAATTATATTATTATTTTATTTTAAAATGTATGTATACTCTTGAATTCAAATTTATATTCATTTTCAAAGTCAAATTAAAAAGTCCAAATCTAAAATAAATTTAAATAATATAAACATCTATTTTAAAATAAGCTCCTTATTATCTACAAATAATATATCCTATTTTGAAATCAATTTAAAATACACAGATTTAAATACATAGATATAAATGCATTTTAAACACACTTATAAATTTTAAAAACAATAAATCTATTTAGAATTTATTTACACAATAAAATAATTAATCTTAATAAAAAACCAATTTATAACCAAAATTAAAACATTACTTGGTTAAATATTTTTCTAAAATAACAATTTAATCAATTCAAGTAATTTAAATAAGAGATTATCAACATTTTAAACTCCTGGAAATTCCGGGATATTACACAAGATCTTTTCCTACTTAAATTGTGCCTTTTTAAATTTATAATTAATTTCTGCGTTTCATTTTTTTATTTCTATTTCCATCTTCTTATTTACTTGTATGGTGTGTATAAACTTTATTTATTCAGTGAAGGTTTCTTTTGTGTATATACATCTATATTTATTGGATAAGTAACAAATCAATTAAGATATGTTTTAAATGTAGGCATACGATTCTTAATTTATTTCTTGCCTTTATATATTTCCCATCTTTTAATCTTCTACCATATCTATTAATAAATGCATAGACGTGATTTTTTCCTTTTCAATCACGTACAAAGTTATCAAACTCCTCTTTTCATTTGTTTAAGATAAATATATACAAGGTCTTTTCCCTACTTAATTTGTGCCTTTTTAAATTTCCTTGCCCTTTTATTTTATAATATTCATAAACTTTAGCCATTCAAATCTTTTTAAACCTAACCGCCTCTTATCATTCACGTGAAATAAAAAAAAGTTTCTCATTGTATCATTTGAGTGAGGAAGGAAAAGTCAAGATACATGGCTTCCTTCTCTCTTCTATTTCCACTGTTTTTTTCTTCTCTTTTTCTTTTTGTTTTCTCCTTGCATAGCTCGGCCTCCACCACCACAACATCACCTCCTCCTCACTATTTGACCATGGCCAAGCCCACTTGGTGGTTGAAAGCAAGGTTATGTTCTTTGATTCGAAATTGCATAGTTTAATCCATCTTCTGTGGCATTGTGTATTGTGAATTTGATTCTAGCTTTTAAAAGGTGAGTTTTTATCACTCTAGACATATGTACTTATATTATTGTGGAATAATGACAAGTGGATCTGTATAAATTGATATGTCATTCATACATGCCTTTGATATCTTATATGATGTTAAATGTTGCTTATATATTTGTTGCATCATCTAATATGTATTTATATGTTATACTATTCATTTTATATCCTGTATCTCACACTATAAGTTCCCTATCACTATGGGATGAAATGATAGGCTCAAATGATTTTTATTTCATTCATTTTACTTGGGATTGCGGGTTTGAAATGATAGAACCCGGATTTTTCTTTTCAAATTACGGATTGAAATGATACATATCCGTATCGCTTGACCTAGGTTAGAAAATTTTATACAGGCCCATAATAAATTTTTATAACAGCTTTCTAAAATTATTAAGTATTTTGAATTTATAAATATATGGAAATTTAAATAAAAGTTTAATTTAAAGATTTAGAATACAAAGAGATATTGGTTTTCTATAAGTTAAAATTTTATAAGTTGATTTTGGTTTTTAATTGAAAAGAAAAAAATCTTTATTTGATTTTAAATTTGTAATTTAAAGATTTGGAATATAATAAACAACTAAATAATGAAAATTGATTTAATGTGGAATTCTAAATCTAGCCTAGTAGTTGGAATGAATTTTATTCGATGAAGCGGATATGTTTGTATAAATAGGTTTACAATGATTTTCTATAATTTAAGTTGTATAAGTTAATGTATAAAATATAATATATATATATATATATGACCTAACTTAATGATTGGAAATTGGTTTCCAAATGGAGATTTTATGTTAAGAAAATAAGGTATTTTAAATTGAAGAAACATGTAAAGTTTTAATTAATGAAAGAAAAGTGTAAGTTTTAATTAATGAAAGAAAAATGTAAGTTTTTAATTAATAAAAGAAATGTGTAAAGTCCTAATTAATGAGAGAACATGTAAAGTTTTTAATTAATGCAAGAAACATGTAAAGTTTTAATTAGTATGGTATTGATTAAATTAATAAATGCTCTTCACTGTAATAAAAATGTAAATTAAAACGTACATTTGATAATGTAAGTTTTAATTAGTGTAATATTGATTTAAAATAATAAATGCTTTATTGTAATAAAAATGTAAATTAAAACGTACATTTGATAATGTAAGTATTAATTAGTATAAAATTGATTAAAATGATAAATGCTCTTTATTGTAATAAATGTCAGTTAAAACGTACATTTGACATGTAAGTTTTAATCAATGTAATGGTGTATTTTAAATTGATTAAAATGACAAATGTTACTTACTGTAATAATAAAATGTAAAGTTGATAATGTACATTTGATATGCAAGTTTTAATTCATGTAAATGGAATACTTTAAATGATTAAAATAATAAAGTTTTCTTTATTGTAATAAAAATGTAAGTTAATAAGGTACTTTTAACTTAACATAAGAATTTCAGCTTTAATTTGGATATTAGAGTAACATAGTTTATTTAACTATAAGGCTATGATAAAATTACCATGTTAAGTTCGTAAGCATATAAATACTTTGATTTTATAAAATGTTAAAATGGAAAGTATTACATTCCAAAAATGCTATGATTCCTTAAGGTAACATTTCCAAAATGCTATGATAATTTAAAGGAATATTTCAAGTTTAATAAATTGAAGGAAATATTCAATGATTTGGAAATTTGGGTTTTATTTAAAAGATATATTATTAAATTAGTTTTGAAATGGAAATGATACAATTGCGATATGGTTTTGAAATGAGTATGATATTTTGGTTTTGAAAGTATATACTAGTTTGAAAGAAATGATATGATTTTGAAATGGATATGCTAGTTTGGTTTTGAAAGTATAAATGATTTTGAAATAAATATCAATGGGTTATAATAACGTTTGGTTGTTACAGAGACCGGGATTGGAAGTTGTCATACTCCCTGCCAACTCCGAAAACCACTTTAACAACCGTGTATGCGGTGGAGATTCCACAATGAAGTAGGATGGCTGCGGCGTTTCCTTTAAGGTAAATACGTGGACCCAACTCCCGTGAGTTGGCATAAGGTGGCTAAAACAGGAGCAGTGGACGGGTTAATTGAGGTAGCACCTTTGATCGGACACATCCCTTCGATATTATACTTGACTTTTGGATTGATTCGGTGGCCACTTTTGATTTCTTTGATTTGGGGGTGTTGTTCGAGGTGGGCGGTAGCTGCGCGCTATGCGTTACCACCGACCCGGAAGCGTAATTGGTATAGCTACCCTGGCATTGCCTAGTTGTGCCGTGTCACCTACCCTATCACGCCTTGTACGAGTTTGGTTTTCTCCCGTAGGCCGTGGATATTTAGGTTAGTCTCCCGATCTGGAGATGCGCTGATACTGGATGGACTACTGCGACTATTACGTGTTAAGGACTATATGAGTAACCCCTTAATGGGTAACCCCTTAACGCTATTAAAAAGTAAGTTTATTTTACTATAGAAATTATTATAATAGCGAAATATTACTACATAGTAAACAGTCTAACGGATCCTTAGAGGATGGGCGGTCCCAAGCATCCTTTAAGTTACTTGTACCTTATATTACAGTTCACTTGAGTTGGTTTACATTGTATAAGTATGTATGTCCTGACTCGAGTGTTTTCTGTTTTGCTTTACGCTTGGGTCAGACTGAGTGGGACAAAATTAGAGACTCGCCTTTGGAGCTGGAGTCTTGCTTGAAGATCCAGCCATCTATTTCAATTTCAGCATTCTATTAATTCCAGTTATTCATTTGATTCCATTGATGCATTCAACTTGTGCTTGTTTATCATATAAAACTCTTGTTGTATCTTGTATAACTCTGATGTATTTATATAGTGGCTTCATGAACTACTATTTCTTTACTTCCGCTGCATTTATTACTCTGTGTCTGTAATCTGTGATTTATTTATTTACTGTTTATGCTGTGTTTTGCCAAATTTATTTTACAATTCGGTATTTTGAGCAATTCAAGTCCGACATGTGCGGATGCGAATGGTTGAAAATATCGGGGCGTTACACTTTTATCCGAGGGCCCTCTACCAAAAAGCAACAAACACACAGTAATGAGATTGCAGCAACCACATAGGTTAAATTTCTGAGCTCCATACCATGATACCACCTTTTTCCAGAAGGAAATGACATAACCTAAAGGGCGCGACCCTCATACCCTTGCCGCATCTTTCCTGTTTCGAACATTTTTGGGGTGTAAGGTCCGATGGGGTCTCATCCGCAAAGCTACGCTTTACATAAAAGCCATGCTTTGATCATAAATGATCAACAAATGATCATCAACACATAGTAGTACTTAGCATGCCACACTACCAAATTGGGAGTATATCACTGATACCCTTCACTACATAACCTCTGAGCTCATACGTCTCAGAGAAGGGTGTTAAGCTAAGAGACTAAATTCTCCTCCATACTTGTCATGACCCGAAATCCAATGTTCAAAAATTGACATCAAATACCTCACTTGTATTCGACTGCCGAAGATTCAAACATCGAACTCCAGTCGGATGGAGCTTATAACAACATTAGATGAATATAAAAATAGCGGAAACAAAATGAATAACACTCATTTACATCACTGATACAACATCATCATAATATCCATTACAACATCATCATCAACATCAGAGTATTTTTTATATATAAAACACAACTTCAAAATAGAACTTCATAATAGAACAACAAGTGATCACATTTCAAGAAAGTCTTCAAAGAAATAAAGCGATAATGAACTTCCAAAACTAATCACCTGGAGATCCAAAAGCTTTCAAAATATCTCTAAGTCAAAAGCTTTCAAAAACCGATAGCCTACAAACCAAAAGATTTCAAAATACAACTAGCACCAAAACACGGAAAACCTGCTACTAGGCTGCCCGTGTGGAAATTATAGGCACCTAGAGTTTAGAAAGAAAACAATAAACTCCTGGTCAGTCATGGGACTGGTATGAGTAAACAAAAATAGTTGCTTTGAATAAAAACAAATTTTTAAAGAAAACTGTTCATGCTTTTGGTATCCGATTGATATGGGGTAGTGATATGCTACACTGGATATGCAAGAAGCCCCGATGGAGAAAGGAAATTCGAGCAATCAAAATTGGAAGAAAAGGAAATTTGGAGGCAAGAAACCATGGCAGGGTAAGGAGAAAAAGGAGAGCAATCAGGGAAGCCCGGTAGAGAATGTTACTTGTTTTAATTGCATAGAAAAGGGCCATTATTCGAGCAGATGTACGAAGCCTAAGAGACAAGTAAATTAACATGTACAAGCAAAACCCAAGAAATGTTATTATTGTCAGAAATTGGGACCCGAGGTTAAAGACTGCCCAACCATGAAGCAAGCTCAGATAGCCAAGGTGTACACAGTCAAAGACAAACCTGCATCTTCCAAAGCAGAAAAGGGGAAAGGAGTTCTGAAAGGTAACCTCACTATTTATGATAGCATTGTTAGAGTTCTGTTTGACATGGACGCTACACATAGTTTTATCTCTCAACAAGCAATAAATGAATTAAATCTTGAACCTGATTTTGTTAACGAACCTATATGCGTAAAGAATCTAGTTGGAGGCCCCATGAACCTTTGTCTTCGATGTAGAGACGTTCCTATCCCATATTCTTGTTACCAATTCCCTATCGGTCTCTTTGTCCTCTTTTTTAATGAGTTTGAAGTCTTACTCGGAATGGATTGGCTAACAAAACACGAAGCCAAATTGGATTGTATAATCTATTAATTTCGATTAAAACCAAGTTTGGAGATTTCATTGAGATTTCTTGTGAGGACCCTAGTCCTAAAAGAGATGGGTTGATGTATAACTTGGGTTATCCCGAACCCAGTCTGGAGTCCATACTTATTGTTAGAGATTTTCCAAACGTGTTCGAAGAAGTGAAATCCTTACCTCCATATCGAGAAATAGAATTCAGAATTGACCTCGTACCCAACGCTCGTCCTGTCGTTCACGCAAGTCGCAGGATGGCGCCTAGGGAAAGGGTTGAATTAGTCAAGCAAACTGATGATTTGCTAAATAAAGGGTTAATTCGTCCTAGTGTTTCTTAATGGGGTTCAGCTGTCGTGTTTGTTGCTAAATCTGACGGATATTTGAGATTGTGTGTGGATTACCATGATCTCAATAAGCTGCTCTCAAGAACAAATTTCCTCTACCTAGAATTGATGATCTGTTTGATCAATTGCACGGTGCTCGTTTCTTTTCGAAGATGGATCTAGCCCAAGGATTCCATCAGCTATGAATTGCCGAAGATTGTGTACATTTGACCGCCTTCAGGGGTCCTAATATGTTCTACGAATGGTTAGTCATGCCTTTCGGGCTAAGCAATGCTCCAGCGTACTTCGTAGATCTTATGACTCGTGTGTTTCGGGAAGTACTGAATAAATTTGTGCTCGCGTTTATTGACGATATTTTGATCTATTCCAAGACCAAAGAGGAGCATGCCGAGTATCTTAGAATCGTTTTGGAGTTATTAAGGAGAAATATTCTGTTCGCCAATTTCTCCAAATGCCATTTTTGGGTCAAAGAAGTTAAATTTCTAGGCCATATTGTTAATGAAGAAGGGATTTCTGTTGATCCTAGCAAAATTTCTGCTATTCTTGATTGGAGGAAACCCACTACCCCAAAAGAAGTTCGAAGCTTTCTGGGTTTAGCGGGTTATTACCGAAAGTTTGTTCGGGACTTTTCTAAGATAGCTTGTCCATTGACTAAGATACCGATGAAGAATGCAAGATTCAATTGGACTCTGAAATGTGATGAAGCTGTTTAAGAGTTGAAGAAGAGATTAACCACTACCCCTGTTCTCGCTATTATCAACAGGAACCAGGGTTTATCTGTCTATACCGATGCCTGTGGTGATGGTTTGGGTGCGGTATTAATACAGAATAGGAAGGTAATTGCCTACGTGAGGAGACAATTACGTCCACATGAAAGAAATTACCTAACCCATGATTTGGAACTCTTAGCTATTATCTTCACTTTGAAAAATGGCGACATTATCTTCTTGGTAAGAACCTCTTTCAGCTTTCTTAACAATTTACGAATTTAACTTAACTTAATAAATATACTTAATGAACTCTCTTTATTTTAGGTGAAAAATTCGAATTATTCACCGACCACAAATCTCTGAAATACCTCCTCACCCAGAAAGATTTAAATTTGCAACAACAACGTTGATTGGAATTTCTGGCATCTTATGACCTAGAAATTCTATATAATCCCGGAAAGGCCAATATAGTTGTCGACGCCTTGAGTAGGAAGCACGCTATTCTTGCTTACCTTGTCATTGCTCCTACACTTCTAGAGAAAATCACCAACAAGCAAAAAGAGGACTAGTTTCTTCAGGAAATATATGGAAGGATTCATCAAGGTGAGGATTCCACTTTTAGAATCGATAATAATGGGATTATAAGATTAAAAGGCAGAACATGTGTCCCAGACATCCCTGATCTGAAACGAGACGTTTTGGACGAATGTCACAAGTCTAAACTCAGCATCCACCCAGGAGTTAACAAGACGTATAGAGGCATTAAAAGAACTTTCTGGTGGAAGATAATGAAAATGGACATATCTATATATGTGAGTCGCTGTGCTACTTGCCAACAAACTAAAAGCGATCAAAAGAAAATGGCAGGTTTACTTCAACCTTTAGAGGTACCCAAGTGGAAATGGGACCAAGTATCGATGTTATCCCATTTTTTGGTCAAAACAGGAATATCAGTGTTGGGTGCGTTTCCACCACGACAGAACCAAGAAGAAGCAACCAGCAGGCGTATATAAGTCTGGGATTTCACTCATAACTGATGCGTAAAAGTCCATTCTGTATTAATTCATTCGGTAGTACATCACATATCTCATTCGGCATAGTTCATTCGGCACTCCCCTCGCTGCCGAACCAGGCATCACCTCACCACAACCGAACCAACTCCAGCTCCCCTCTCTGACCGAACCAGGTAGGTGACTACCGAACCAAGGCATCTCCATTACCATACACCTGCCGAATCATGTCCATTCGAGCTAAGCTCTCCACTCCACAACTACCGGTCCATCTCCCCACCGAGCCAACCTTCTCCTCAACCACCGAACCAACCCACACCGGACCAGCATCTACCGGACCAGCCTCTACCAGATCAAGCTACATCATCTACCACCGGACCAAGGCACTGCCGAACCAAGGTGGTGTCGAACCAAAGTTGCCAGTCAGATTGCTTCATCCCAGGTCCGCCAGCAGCTATATACATCCAGGACCCCTGCCCCCAGCATCACTCTATAAATAGAGGGGCAGGATACAACAATGGCAGACAAGTTTGAGAGCTCAAGCACGGAAGGAACTTTCAAACAACTTTCATATACTTATATACAAAGTTTTGTACTTGTAATCTGGAGAGAAAAGGAGAATAACATATAAAGTGGACGTAGGCACGTTCTGGCCGAACGACTATAAATCTGTGTGTCTTTTACAGTTTAGTCCCTGCTTTTTACATATTTGCATAAATCGCCCAAATCGCTAAGAACAACATATAATCAACTAAATCGTACGACTTTGGGGTGTTTGCCCATTTTTTGCGCAAACATTTTGGTGCTTTCACTGAGAGTTGAACTCAGGGACTTACCGCTTAGAAGTTGAATTTGAGAGTTTAGAGATTCAGATTGGAAGAGTCATGACGAGACAATCAAGAAGAAGGCCAAGGCCAGAGCAGAGTCAACAGGAAGGGAGTCAAGAGGCTTCCTCAGGAGCAAACCAAGCTTCAACCTTCATCACCAGGGATGAGATGGAGGCTATGATGAGAAGACAAGAAGAGATGATCCAGAACTTGCTTCAGCAAATTGGGCAACTTGGAGCACAAAACCAAGGAGCAACAGGAGTTCAAAACGGAGCAAGACCATCTGGCGTAGCACCAGAGCTAGGGCGCACACACGTAGAGCATGTTAATCCGATATCGGGAGGAGAGACGGGGGCATCCGAACAACCTGTTGGCAATAGAGGAGTGAACGCTCAATCAAGGGGGCAGATCCCAGAGTTCCCTCGTGAACTCGGGGGGGGGGGGGGGGGGGGGCAGGTTGAAAGTGATAAACGAAGATTGCATCTCGAAGACGATGACTGATTGGCGGAGATGGTTAGAAGAGCTATGAGAGGCAGTTAAGTAAACAAAGACTTGGAAGATGTAAACAGGAGTCCTTTTTCTTCTGCAATTAGGATGGCTAGGAACCCACCAGAATTCAAGCTACCATCAGTAGAGATGTACGATGGGAAGGCAGACCCTGCGGTCCATCTTACTAAGTATATGGGGCACATGGAAGTGCTGGGGGCATCGCAGGAGATCATGGCCCGGTGCTTTCCACTGTATTTGACGGACATTGCAGCATTATGGTTTAGGCAACTGGAGAGCGGCTCCATAGGAACGTGGACAGATTTAACTAAGAGATTCATGAGGCAATTCAGGGTTCATATTGCGAGACCCAAGAATGTGATGACTTTGGCAACCTTGAAGCAGAAAACTGGAGATACTTTGAGGAGCTTTCTAACGCGATTTAATGCGGCGGCAGCATCTGTGGATCGACCAGATCCATCTATGGTCATGATGGCGGCTGTATCTAGAATAGCTCATAGTACAGAGTTCAAGAATTCATTAACCAAGGACCCGCCTATGAATCTAGGAGAGTTCTATCATGAGGCTGAAAAGTTTCTGCGTTTGGAAGATGCTAGTGCAGAAAGAGAGGAAGAAGATGACGTTTACGCAGTCAAGAGCGGAAACCCACCTGGAAAAGGTGTGGAGACTAGCAAAGGAAAGAGAAAGGCTGAGGATAATGATGACAGGTCAAAGCGGCAAAGGAGGGAGCCGCGATTCATCACTCACACTGAGCTGAATGAGAGTCTGGAACGAATTTATCAGGATACTAAGGGGCAGGTTCCGTATCATAGACCAATGCGAAGGGATCCAACCTTTGACGAAAGAAAATCAGATAAGTTTTGTGTATTCCATGAATTATACGGTCATAACACTAATGATTGTAGGCATTTGAAGGACGAAGTGGAAGGGCATATCAGGAACGGTATGCTCCTCCAGTACGTGAGGAGGCGAACTCCAGCAGTGGAGCCAGAGCGAGCACCGTCTACATCGGCTAGATGTGACCCTGGATCGGAGTACTGTTTGATTATCCATTGATTGCTTGATTAAAATAACGATGAACAAGTTGTAAACCTCTCGCTAACACGGTTAGATCATTTACACATGTGAGCGATCGCGCACGATCCATAGGCATGCTCTGAATGACTACCAGCCGCATTATAGTAAGAGTTTACGCTTTGACATCTTCATTCTGCTTTTTGCTTTGATTTTGATTTGAACATTTAAATTCTTTCTGTTTGGACATTTCTGCTGTAGGATTCATATGATTATTGCTTTAACAAGTACAATTCTACGGAAAAATTACTTGTATGCCCGTGGATCGCGAACGGTCCACGAGCACCTCTTGCATGGCAGCGAACTGCCGAAGTCTTTGATTCGGAAACTCCCCCAAACAATAACTCCGGCACTGATAATATTAAGTCCCCCCCGGGCACACATAATTCGCCTCGAACGGCACCCGATCGCGAACGGTCACAACTCGCCTCGAACGGCACCCGACTTCGAACAGTCACAATTCGCCTCGAACGGCACCCGACTTCGAATAGTCACAATTCGCCTCGAACGGCACCCGACTACGAACAGTCACAATTCGCCTCGAATGGCACTCGACTTCGAACAGTCACAAACTTGCCTCGAACGGCATAACTCACCTTACCTCAAATGGCTCGATCGCGAACGGTCGTCATTTGAGGCCCACCACTTGACCGCACACTGTCGCACTTTACCTCGAATGACTCGATCCCGAACGTTCGTTATTTGAAGTTGAGCGCTTGACCTTGAACGGTCACATTTCACCACAGATGACTCGATCCCGAACGATCGATACATGGATTTACGCACTTGACCGCGCACTGTCGCACTTTACCTCGAATGACTCGATCCCGAACGGTCGTCATTTGAAGTTGAGCGCTTGACCTTGAACGGTCACATTTCACCGAAGATGACTCGATCCCGAACGATCGACGCATGGATTTACGCGCTTGACCGCGCACGGTCGCACTTCACCTCAAATGACTCGACCGTGAACGGTCGTCATTTGAAGTTAGGCGCTTGACCATGAACGGCCACGCTTCATCCCAAATAGCTCGATCCCGAACGGTTGTCATTTGGGGCCATATAAAATATCAAGCTCTTTACAGGTTGTCAACAGGATATGAACATCCAGCTCATGGCATTACAAAACACGCCTTCCTACCGCAAGGACATCAACAGGATATGAACATCCAGCTCATGGCATTACAAAATAGCCTTCCTATCGCAAGGCATGTTTTGGGGGGCAAAGTGTTATCCTATTTTTTGGTCAAAACAGGAATATCAGTGTTGGGTGCGTTTCCACCACGACAGAACCAAGAAGAAGCAGCCAGCAGGCGTATATAAGTCTGGGATTTCACTCATAACTGATGCGTAAAAGTCCATTCGATATTAATTCATTCGGTAGTACATCACATATCTCATTCGGCATAGTTCATTCGGCACTCCCCTCGCTGTCGAACCAGGCATCACCTCACCACAACCGAACCAACTCCAGCTCCCCTCTCTGAACGAACCAGGTAGGTGACTACCGAACCAAGGCATCTCCATTACCATACACCTGCCGAATCATGTCCATTCGAGCTAAGCCCTCCACTCCACAACTACCGGTCCATCTCCCCACCGAGCCAACCTTCTCCTCAACCACCGAACCAACCCACACCGGACCAGCATCTACCGGACCAGCCTCTACCGAATCAAGCTACATCATCTACCACCGGACAAAGGCATTGCCAAACCAAGGTGGTGTCGAACCAAAGTTGCCAGCCCAGATTGCTTCAGCCCAGGCCCGCCAGCAGCTATATACATCCAGGACCCCTGCCCCCAGCCTCACTCTATAAATAGAGGGGCAGGGGTACAACAATGGCAGACAAGTTTGAGAGCTCAAGCACGGAAGGAACTTTCAAACAACTTTCATATACTTATATACAAAGCTTTGTACTTGTAATCTGGAGAGAAAAGGAGAATAACATATAAAGTGGACGTAGGCACGTTCTGGCCGAACCACTATAAATCTGTGTGTCTTTTACAGTTTAGTCCCTGCTTTTTACATATTTGCGTAAATCACCCAAATCGCTAAGAACAACATATAATCAACTAAATCGTACGACTTTGGGGTGTTTGCCCATTTTTTGCGCAAACAATCGATGAATTTCATCGACGGATTGCCTCGTACTAGGAAAGGCAATGAAGAAATTTGGGTCATTATGGACCGTTTGACTAAGACAGCCCACTTTTTGCCTGTGAAATCTACCCGCACGGCAGCAAGTTTAACCGAGTTATATGTGGAAGAAATTGTCCGTCTCCACTGTATTCCTAGCAGTATAGCGATTGATCGTGACCCGATCTTCACTAGTAGATTTTGGGAGGCATTTCAAGATGCATTGGGAACAAAATTGAATTTCAGCACTGCTTATCACCCACAGTTTGATGGGCAGACTGAGAGGATTAACTGAATCTTAGAAGACCTATTGCGTGCTTGTATACTTGATTTTGGTGGTTCTTGGGAGGACCATTTAATTCTGGTCGAATTCTCATATAACAATAGCTATTAGGCCAGTATCGAGATGGCTCCTTTTGAAGCTTTATATGGTCGTCCGTGTCGACCACTTGCATGCTGGATCAAGGAAGGTGATAGACTCGTCCTTCGACCGGATATGATTAAGGAAGCCATAGAAAAAGTTGATTTTATACGGAAGAAATTGAAAACGGCTCAAAGTCATCAAAAGAGTTATTATTATCGCAGGAGAAGGGATTTGGAATTCTAGTTTAGAGACTCTGTCTTTCTCAAAGTATCTTCAATGCGAGGTGTATTAAGGTTTGGGAAGACCGGTAAGCTGGCGCCATGGTATATTGGTCCTTTCCCTATTCTGGAGAGGATACGTTCTTTAGCCTATCGAGTGTAGCTGCCTAGCTGGTTGTCTGGCGGGCATGATGTGTTTCACATTTCTAACCTCCGGATGTATGTGCACGATGCAGATAGTATTATTGAAGAAGCTGCTCAGCAGGATCTCGAAATCACTCCCAATTTAACATTTAAAAGAGAACCGATAAAGATTATGGATCATGACGAAAAGCAGTTGAGAAACAAAATTGTGAAACTGGTTAAAGTATAGTGGAGTGACGATCCAAAGGACTGCACTTGGGAAACAGAAGATAGCATGCAGAAATCATATCCCAATTACAAAGTGGATATCTCGGCTTAAACTAGTAAGCCATTTCTCTATCCTTATCTGAATTCGTATATTCTCTGTTTGTTTTTCTCTCTCTTTCAAATTTCGAGGACGAAATTTTCTTAAGGTGGGATATATGTAACATCCCAAAATTTACCAATTTAAATTTTGGTAATTCATTTGAACTTTTGGAATTAGTTTGAAAATAATTTGAAAAGTTCCAAAACAAATAAAATAATGATAATTTATATGAATAAAATTTCAATTTATTTTGTGTTTAAAAATTTGAAATAATAATTGTTTTTAGAATCATTTGAATTTAAATCTTATATATATATATGTAAATGTATATGTATATGTGCATATATGAGTAGATTTGAATGTATATATTGAATTTAAATTTAAATTTAAAATAAATGTTTTAGAAAAAAAATTTGCATTTGAAATCATAAATGTGTAAATTATATAATGTAAAAGATTGGTTAAAAACATTTCTTCTTTTAACATAGTATATACAAATGAATAAGGGATGTAATTATTAATAAAGTGAATTTGATATAGAATTTGCTTAAAATTCTTTATCTTTGTAAAAATACAAGTGTTGAACATGCATGAGAAAGATGGTGTGAAAATGAACAGGTGTAGTAATCTCATGATTAATTTTAACAAGTGGCATTCAATTTAGTTAATTGAGAAAAAAAACTTAAATTCGTAAAAAAAATTCAGCTTCTCTTTTTCAATCTTTAGCTTCTCAAAATTATGAAAGAAAAGAAGAAAGAAATCTTGAACATTACAAACCTCAACACCGAAGAAAATAAAAATCTGAAATTGCAACATCTTCTTGAATTTAAAATTTAAAATTTGAGAATCATCTCCAACATCAAAGTAGTAGTTTCAATTGCATATCTCAGGTAAGTTTTAACCTTTAGAATTAAGTGAGTCAGTAATTTCGACAAAATCAAGTTTTAACATCAAAGTTTCAAACCGCAGCTCAGTGAAATCAATGCTCCAGTTTTCCCCAAGAAGCAGAGCTGGATTCTTCTGAAGTAAATTTAAGGCAAGTAAAATTCTTTTTAAAATTTAAGTTTGAATTTGATGATCGGTAAAAGAAAACAAGAAACTAAGCAAAACTTACATCAATTAAGTTGCAGATAAAAAGTTTCAGGATTTCAAGCTGCAGACCAAAGTCTTTGTTGCATTAAAATCAAACTATAAGTAAATTGAATTTCGTTTGATGAATTACACACTAGAGATTAAAAAAAAATTTGTATTAACAAGTTGGAGATAAAATTTCAAGATCAAAGTAGAAAACAAAATATCCAGGCTTTCATCTTTTTTTTTAAAAAAACCAGTCAGGAAGTTTCTGTTCAAAATTGTCAGGTGAGTAAACTTCTGATTAATTCAGTTTACTTGTTGTTGTAAGCATGCCTGAAATGATGTTGAAACCTTTTGCATGTGAACAAATCTGTGTGCATGTGTATCTTTGTCTGGGCATGTTAATATTCAGGGTCTTCCATCCCTGTTTCTTCTTAGTTTCAGGTTTACAGAGTAAACCCATGTCTAAATGCAAATCTCCCTCTCTCGGTTGTTCTTCAATAATTGAAATCTAAACAAAATAAATTGTTTGTTTTAACGTGCATTATGTTTTAAAAAATAAATCAAAGAAAGAACAATTTAGTCTTCCTTGGAGAATTTGAAAACACAGCCACAATCCGAACTATGTAAAAATTCGAATATCATAAATTTTAATTTCAGGAATACTGCCTGAATCGTTATCGAAAATAAAGATTTTTGAACGTTGAATCTAAATTTTTAATATAGTTCTGACTTAGAAATTGTTAGTTGATCAAAAAATGGGATTTTGTAAAATTCTGATGATGTGTGTGTTTGTGGGCCTCGAGATCGTGGTCGAGTCTTGCTGGAAGCTTGGAGTTCGTCGGAAAAATGTTCAAAAAAATTTCTATTCGTCGTGGCTATTGCGCGGCAGCGAAGTAGGGTTAAACCCATACTTGAACGTGGTCGACCAAATTTGTATGCCGCGAGTTCGTCAGAGGACCGGGATTGATCGCACATGCGCCATTAGAAGCGTTAGTCATCATTGATGCTTCGGGTACGATCGCACGACCTCTGATGGTCGGAGGAGGGAAGACGTGGCGTTTTTAGGTGATCAGTGTTTTGTTCAAGTTGGGTTCAGGGAGGAATTTTGATTTCTTCGATAATTTGGTGTTCTGGGTGTTTGGATGGTGCGCGGAGATCATTGTCGTCACGTCAATAACAGTAGCACCGATCGTAGCCGGCCGGAGGGGTTGTGCATGTGCACAACGACGAAATTGGTGTCAGGTGGCAATAGTTGGGGAAGAAGCCTCGGACTCGAAGTGGCATTAGTGAAATTCGCGTGTTAGCTCGAGTTATAGCTCGAATGAATTTGCGTATGTGCCGAGTCGATTCAAAACTTAAACAAATTTAAGTGGAAATGTTTTTTTCACGGGTTGATCTTGGTAAAATTCGAAGTAATGAGCACTTTTGCTCGCGTGTGACTCAAGATAGCCTCGGGTTGGTCATTGAAACAACATTTCAGGTTTTAAAAATTTTGGGAAAAAATAAGTTTAAATGATTTCTAAATTCATTCTTTATAGAATGATGATTGTGTTGTCATGTGGAATGTGAAGTTAATGGTATTTGAAGTTAATTTTTGAACATTGGATTTCGGGTCATGACAGAATCCATCTTACATGTTCCATATTAAACATTTTAATAAGATGTATTTGCATATCGTTTGGGACAATCTTAACATCCTTTAAACTTATAATAAAATATATAATTTACAAATCCAATAATGAATTTTACATGACCAAATTATTACTGGTTTTAATATAAGTACATCATTAACAATCAGTATTATGTTGTTTACTCTTTTAGAAATATTTTAGTACCTTTAGTAGTTATTTCTTATGGACATATGCTTCCTCTACATTTTGTTCGAAAATCAAACTATTTGACATTTCTGTCTTAATACATACTCAATTCTGATGCTTATAAGATGATATTTTCGAATCATTCCTTGAATCATATTCAAAAAACCCACAAACTCAATAACACTCCCACTGACTTAAAGATACTTTGGCTGTTATGTACAGACAGTCAATTCTAAATCATTATTTAGAATTTTCCATTTCAAAACATATTTACCAAACACAAAGTCACCATAAGTGATAATTTTGTGAGTAAATTTGATTTAACTTGAGTATATTGAATGAAAAATATATTAAGCATATTTCAACAATTGAAATTTATGAGTTATTCTTATCAACATTGCTCATTATATTCCAACAACGTTAGTCTTTCGATTGAAGACGCATTTGCGAACGATGGATCATATCCCTTCGGTTATAACTACCAAAATCATTTTTTTATAATGTACTTGGAATACACTATTGATTTGTGCGTCATAACATATCGTAGGGTCAACACTCTTAATGGTTTAATTTGATAGCTGAGGATTATCATTCTAGTATTGATAAGAAACCCATGCTTTAACTTTAGTATGCTAGAATATTCAATACACATTCTAATGCATTGTGTTAATTTTGGTTCGGTTAATTTCATTTCATCGCTTATGGTAGTTTATTCTTGGATCGTATCCAAATCCATTTTGCCACCAATAATTTCCGAAAGAATTTTTTTCACTATGAAGTTGGTATTTCTTAAAACAACAATCGTTTCTTAATGCAACGAAACTGATATTCGTAGACACTTTATGAATTATCATATATATAAAACTGATTTTTTTTTCTAATTTACAGTATTTATGTTCAAAACATGAATAGGTCATCTAATTAAAATCATTAATAAAATTCTTTTGGGCCAGTTCATAAAAGATCTCCTACATAGAATTATTACATGCAGTCTTTTGACTCGCATAACCTGTCAACTCCATGTGTATGATATGTTAGGTTTCTTATAAACACTTATCTTGTAAGCTTTTGTAAACTATTCTTCTGACGAAATTAAAATTAATCTGGTGTACTACTCTAAAGTATACGACCTTATAGAAGAAGTTAACTCAACTTCCCTCATCATTAATCATACTGTGTTCAACAATATTTGATTACCTCTTATCAATATATCATCATGTATCAAAGGAAGGAATGATTTTTGAGATTGAATCTCTATTCATATTGGGTACATTCAGAACTCTTTCGAATATACTCATTTATGCGATCAAATCGAATCAATTTTATTTTCTATTGCACATTATTTCATTTACTTTCATTTTATACTCCATAAGCTTATCATAGACATAGTACATGTTTATCAAATACACATGTCCATTTCGATGAAAACTCATTCGTGAATATATCAAAGTACGTGGAATCGTGTTGATATTAATAGACTTGAGATTGCATACATTTATATATCCAAATAGTTCATTATCTCTTACCATGCTTCTAATAAATGGCATTTTACATTAATTGTTTGAAATGTAATTAACTAGCATCATACGATTCATAATCATAAAATCAAACTATTTATCGAAACCAAAGCTTAGTCTACAATTCCAGAATAATTAAAAATAATTTTATGTACTTCTATATTCCAATGCACCATAAATACCACCACTACAGTTTTATTTTAAAATGGATATTCGTAATATTCATATTGAAACAAAACTATCTATTTATTTTAGTCAATACTGAAAATAATTATTATTTCATAAATAATTTTGGTATGTTTTACGAAATAATTTTCTTAACTTGATTCGACAAATAAGTGTTACATGGCATGCTTCCGCTATTTCCACCAATTATTGTAGTAGCATACAAAATATAGACCCATTCAACTACTTAATATAGGATATTTTTCCATCTACTATTACCGCTTTATAGTCGAGAGTTTTTAGAACAAATATCTTGAACTCAAAGGAATAAATTTTATAGAAAACAATTTTCTATATATAAATTACATGTGGAATGGAAATCATATTTCTCATTCCAATATTAAGTATCAATTATTGTTTTACAGTTCTCAGTTTCGATGTTCCCTTATGACGCAGAAGTGGTTGTTCACTCTCTTTATCCCAATTTTACTTTAAGTTACATCTACCTTCATACATTCACTTTCCTTTCAAAAATGGTCGAACCATTCAGAGGAAATATTTACTATAATCAATCATACCGAATACACGATCTTGCATTATGATTTATTTCCTTGTTCCAAATGAACCAATTTCATCAAAATTTCATATATTATGAACATTGAATTTCACCATTCAACCTTATTTGCGATTGAATATTGATTAACTACCCATTTTCTTATATTGCTTATGGGTTCAAAAATCAAAAGACGGTACATAGTCCTGGGCAAATAAACCTTCAAGAGACCAGGTTACAAACATATTTACTAGAAGAATTAGGCTCTTACATTAGTCTTGAAATAACAACTTGCCAAAATATTTATTATGAGTAGAATTTATGTTTCTATGTCATCTTACTTTAGCTTATTAATATATTTATGGATAAACATTTTATTAGTTGCACAAATTTATTGATGTAGTTTATTTTCACTTTATATAACAAACGTTCTTACAATATTACGGAAGTTAAATGTTACCATTTCTATAATGATCCGGATTTTCCGACCATTTATTTTGAATATTTAAATGGTTTTAAATATGAATTTGGAATATAAATTGATTTTTGAGTGTGAAGATTTTGGTTGAAATTATAGAATGAATTTAAATTTCAAATATACCGATTTATCATAATTCGAAAATGGTAAATTATTAAAATTTGAGTTGAATATGAATCAAAGTGATTTCTAATATTGATATAGATTATATTTGAATTAGAATTGAGTTAGTAAGTCTTTAAAACTGAAAATTTTAAGTGATTTCGTTAATTTTTGAAACCGTCCATTTAAATCGCCACGATAAAATAGCGATCTGAGGCACAGTCACAGAATTTGATGAAACCAGTTCCATTGAATCCGTAATAATCTATTATTATCAGATTTCAAATTTCATAACGTTTAGAGTTACCGTTTGGTCACAGAATAGAAATGCATTGAAATTAATATTGAAATTTTAATATTATAATTAAGTTAATAAAGCTATCTTCTCCATAAAATTGAATTGGGGATCGGGACTTGTTCCATTGGATTCAGAATAGGGGTATAACATTATGAATGCCAAACGGCATGCCTCGATAAGAGTTTGGGATTTCCCTGTATATAGTATGGGATATTTTGGAAATTTAATAATATTTTTAATTGGCAAAGTCAAACCTTATACTCTTAGACTCGTACAAGAGCCACCCTATTATCTGACTATGTCACTTCCACTTGTTTATAATCACGTCTTCCTCCTATGAAAGGAATTAGTTCGAAATCAACTCATAGAAAAAAATCAATTTTCTATCGTGATTGAGAGGGTTGAGGGAGGTCGTTCTCCACAAGCATGCTGGGTTAGAGACGCACTCGCATGCGACAATGGTGGGGGAGGCGCATCGATCAAGCAGCTATCTGGGAGAGGTCGAAGTCGCGTATAGGTGTGGAGGCGTGGTCACGAGTGCGAGAGGAGTGTGAGGGCATGTAGTTAGGTGGTCGCGTGCTATCTAGGGCTTCGATCGCGATAACATAGGAAGGGTGCATATAAGGTCAATGGTTATGAGAGAGAAGAGGAGAGGCGCAGTAAGGAAATGATGAAGTCAGCTCGTAACTTCTTCGAATGATGGGCGAGTTTGTGGTGAAGATTTCGATCGGCAATGGTGATTTAAGGCTCTTGATTGTAACTAGGGAAGAAGGTTATTTACTATTAATGATTTTAATTTAATAATTTTATTTTGTTTAAATTTGAATGTTTAAATTTTTATAGTTTATTCATACGTGGTCCAAAATCAATGAAACAATTTGTATTTGGTTTGTAGGTGTGAAATCTACGCAATAGAATTAAAATTGGAATGGATTGCAATCAAAAATCAAGGTGAGTAAATCTCACTCATTTGGATTGCTGTTTTTAATTTGAAATATTAAAAATTATTTATTGATGGATTGGATGAATTAATAATTATTATTATCAGTTGGATGTTATATTATATACAGCAATATACATATTAGTAATTGGATATATTCTTGCCTGTTGGAGCGGATGAGACACCATGCGCCACGCTTAATAGCGGATGACCCTATATTACCGCGATATCCCACCTCGAAGTGAGATTGATATTTTATGTTATATCAACATCTTTGGATGCAGGGAAACAGGTTGGAGGGATCCAACCGGATTCGTCAAAAAAAATATTGATTGCTTTTATATATAGCAATATATGATGTGATTGGATGAATCTGTTATGTATTGTTTTATGGTTTGTTTATTGGATGCTATAGTAGCACTGGCCTTAGATTTTGGTATTTTAAATACCATAAATTTTATTTTTAAGAAATTAAAAAGTGATTTTGAATATAAAGATATTTATATCAAAATTTCGATTATTTTAAAAGAGATTGATTTGGATAAAGAAATAATTGATTTTAGGTTGTACCTAACTATTCAAAAAAAAATTTTGAATAGAGATTTGAACATAAATTATATAGAGGATTTTAAACAATGGATTTTAAATTATATTTCTAGAAAAATATGGGAAAGAAGTTGAAATCGATATTTAAAATAGATTTGCAAAATAAATGGAATTTAAAAAGGAATGGATTTATAAAAAGAAATTTTGTAAATGAGATTATATTTGTAAACAAGTAAAACCCAAACAAGTTTATAAATTTTTAAATGTTGTTTATAAATAAGCAAAATGATATCAGTTGATAAATTAAGAATACAATTTTACAGTGTGAATTTATACCGAGATATGAAAATAGGTTTTTGGGAAAATTAATGGATTCTATTTTTAAAAGTGAGAATGATTAGGAAATCGAAATGAAATCGATGTGTTGTGAATCAAGAGGGATTTATAAATTAAAATTGGTTATTGGGATTTAAAAAAAAATTACTAAGAAGTTACGTTTGTTTTAAAAGGAAACTTTTATTTATTAAACAATGTAATTTAAAGCTTTTGGTATTGAAATATTTCGAAAGTGAAATTTTCAAATATCTAATATTAATTGAAATAAAATTCTAATTTTTATAATCAGCTTTATAAATTGATTAGTTTTATTTAAAAATGGATTGGGAATGAGTTACCGATGTTTATTTTAAGTTTTTGTATATCTTAAATAACTACTTAAATGTGTTTTAAAAATAAATTATTATTATTTATAAATACTTATTATATATATATATATAATTTTGAAAAGATTGTAATTTATTTATAAATTCTCTCAAGATTTGTAAACAAGTTTATTTTAACGGATATGATTTTTATAAGAGAAATCTTATAGCGGAATTTTGGAAACTTATGGAATTTCTGAAATGCATAGATATGTGAATTTCGAGAAATTAATCTGAATTCATAAATGACGTTATAAATTGGTGAATGAGATTTTAAACAAGAAAATTGATTTTTTAAATTGTAGAAGGGATTATGAAAATTCCGGAGATTGTAAAATGAATTATAATGAGTTGCTACTTTACAGAAGGGTTGTAAATGGTTTTATAATATTGGAATAAAAAGGGAGATTTCCTCGTTTGTGAATATACCTATAAACTCGATAAAATATACTCATTAATATTTCCTAAATTTTGGAAATAAAATGATTTGGAAAAATTTACTTACAAATATTTCTTAAGTGTTGGAAATAAAATGATTTGGGAAAATATACTTACAAATATTTCCTAAGTATTAGATTGGAAGAATTTGAAATATTTTAACTAAAAGATTATTATTATAGATTTTTCAAAGTGTTGAATTGTAAAGGGAATTGGAAGAAAATATTTTTAAGTATTGGATGGGTTGAATTATCCTTTTATGGATATAAGTATTTGAATTTCTTTCCAAATATTGAAATATTGGAAGAGATTTGGATATATATTAGTAATGATATTTTGAAATAAATATTTTAGAAAATTAAAATACAGGCCTAGTGACTGCTTATGTGTGTTATTTGATAGTTAAATAATCGACTATCAAATCTAGCCAATTTCGTTAATCGTTTCGAAGAGACCGGGATCAGATTTTATTATCCGAAAACCACTTCGATCCGATTTGTGTGTTACGAATTGTGATATTGTGAAGGTAATAAAGATAGAGATTTGGAGATTCGGTTTGTTCAGACTTAGAACAACTTGTATGGATGAATGCTATCATTTTCATCGTTGCCCGGATGGAAGTATTATCATTCCAGGTATGAATGCAAGTCTAAAGGTAAAACTTAGCCCCAAGCCTCATCAACCGGGAATGACTAAAATAGGGGAGATGCAGCAAAGCTAAGTGGGTCGCACCCAAGCAGGGTATGTTATCACTTTTCTAGATACCCTTGGCTATATATTATAAATTATGGATATGGTTGTGTATGAAAAAGAGAGCGCTCGATTAGGGTGGGAAAACCCAGGTTGATAACATATTCGATACTATCTAGTAAGGGGAAGGCTAGTCTTGTGTTGGAAGGGATCGTTAGGTATGATCTCGATACATTTTTCTAGAGGTGTACTGTGATAGGCAGTACCCCAGTAGCCCAGTTAATGTATGGAATCCAATATCCAATACGGGCCTGTATGGTTTTATTTGTATATCAACTATTGTAAAACATGAGATGCAAGCATTTCAGCTATTTTCTATTTATTTTCAGTAGACACTATTATAATATCAGATGATTTTGATATAAAATGTTTTGGTTATCGTAAGGTAAAAACCCGTCGTGTTTATGTGTGGCATGCTCTTATGAGATACCTTTGTTTTCAAAGGATTTTGATAGCAGTAATAATCCAAATTGAATGTGTTTTCTCATGCTGGTTTTCCAAATTGACTCGGATGTTATTTTATTATAATGCTCGGGTCAGACTGAGTACTATAGATTCGAGTTAGGATGCTATGGAGCTCAAGGGATGAGCTGGAGCATTTCAGACATACAGCACGTTCTTGATTATATTCCGCTGTGTGTTTTAGGCCGTATAGTCAGCACTGGTGAGGACAAGTTATAATAAATGTCCATATTACTTTATTGATTGTTGTACTCTAATGATTATATGAATATTAATAGTTACAGATTCTTTTTATAAAAATCTGTTATTATATATTATATTTTTTTCAGCTGCGATTGTGAGATTCTATGTTGTTATTTTCTGTTTTATTCTATCATTTTCTTCTTCACCCCTAATGATTCGTATTTCTGTTCAATTTGAGTTGGACACATGTTATTTATTGTCGACTCAAAGGCTGTGGGGATATGGGCCATTATGATTTCAATTTTCTAATAAGGCTTTAACTAGGATTTTATGTTTCTCAAAACTTAAAGAAGAAAGCATAGAAATCTTTCAATTTCTCTAGTTGGTGTTAGAACTCGTATGACTTGGGATTTTGACCTTAAGGAAAGCTCAACAAATCATAGGCCACATATGTCGGATAACTCCTTATCAGTTGTATCATATACAACTCTTAATCCATGGTTCGTCCTAATCTCATCTTTACCTTATGGAAAGCTCAATAAATAGAGATATACCATTCAGCCGTACCTACCATTTTGTGACAGCCTAAGTATAGTGCACATACCTTGAAAAAAGCTCAAAAAACTTGTGTAATTATCTTGTCTCATCTATTCAATGTATTAATAGTTCTACATATAACATCACTAGCTTGATGAAAGCTCAACAACTAAGCATTATGTAAGTAATCTATTAATATATAAATGGTAGGTGACAACTTTATGTTAAAACTTCATATCTTTAATATATTATATTGAGTGATATCGACTTATGGAATAATATATTTCCTATGATATCCCCTTATGATTCAAGTGTTGGACACTACAGAAATCACAGTCTACATACTACATTAGTATATATCCTCTAAGTTTGTTTGTGCTTTTTCCTCATAATCTTATACATTCATGTTATGTGAGTTTATTTTATTATATAACTTTTATAATTTAATTAACTTATATAATAGTCTTATGTACGTTACATCAATTAAATCTTATTTAATTAATTAACTAACTAACATTTTAATTATTTTTACATTATTTAGATAAACATTTTAATTGAATATGTGTACCATAACATTTGTTGTTACAAATACACACCTACATACATACTTATATATATATATATATATATATTTATATGTATGTATATGTATTTGTATGTATGTATATGTATATGTATATGTATGTACTTATCTCTGTGTGTGCTTGTATTTTATATTTTTTAATTAACTTATTTAATTAAACAATTTAATTAAATATTAGTTTCAAAAATTTCTTCTGTATACATGTATACTATTCAAGATAGTGTAACATATATCTATATATTGTAAATGTATATACTTTAATTAATTAACTGTATTATTAATTAATTTAATTTATTAATCTTATTAATAAATATTAAAAAATTTAAAATATGCTTATTATATTTTCAAACACTATTGAAACTTTATTATAAAATTTGTAATATACATTGTTTACAAACAAGATTTGAAAATTATATTATAATGTTTATAAGGTGATTCTTATTATAATTAAAAAAATTAATTCCCATTAATTAAAATGTAATTCTTATTTTAAATTTAGCTTCTAAATGTTAAATCTATAATTTCAAAGCAATTTTGAATTCACATTATAGCATTCATAATATGTTTCTTATTTTATTTAAAACTTTAATTTTAGTTTCAAAAACAATTTTTAAACGTAGCCCGAGGCCCAATTGAAATTTGGCGTTTTCTATAAGGGGAACCTTTGGGCTCACTTCGCTTTTAGGACCAGTCTGGTAGCAAGGAATGGTCGGTTAATAAATTACCCAAACTCAAGCCTTGACAATAATTTTCTAGACATCTATTGAATTCATAAGCTTAAGTGGTTAGCCCTAACATGACAAATTTAGATCGCGTAGATTATTTGGCTCTGATATCATTGTTGGATTCAAGCTAGTTGAAAGTGGGTTAAATGGGTGAATTAAAAAAATCCCTATTTAGATCATAGTGAGCCTATAAAGTCTAATGTGGAACACTAGATCCTATCGTCTTGTTTTAATAAATTCTAATTTTATTTTAAATATATATTGCCTTATTGGATTATTCTCATTAATCAAATGCATTTAATGTGAATCAAATTTAATTAAATGACCAAAGAGAGGTTTTTTTCTGTCTATAGAAAGAAACCTACATTTCTCTTTCTTAATGCCCCCTCATTAACCAATGAAATGTTTTATTTTATTTACAGAGTGAAACTTTTCGTTCCTTTCTCTTAGTTAAATTGATTTACTAATTTTATACTTGGTGTATTTTTTAAGCTTATTTAAATATACTCGAGTTTATATAATGCAAGTGCTAACTTTCACATTATGTACGTAGTTGATATATATGTATTTGGGTGCTGGAATTTATGTTACAAGAACACATTCGCCCTTTATATGTATTAACCGTACAAAACATTACTTGTAAATAAATGAATACACACACAAATAAATATATACATGAATTTTCAAAAAAAAATCTTCTTAGTTAAATCTCTAAATTATTTTGACCAAATCAACAAATTCAAATATATAATTTTATTTCTAAAATATCATGTTGTCGGATTGTATAATGCAAATGGAAAAGGAGAGATTAGTAAATAATACACATAAATAGTAAATTTACTTTTATATCTAGATTTAAAATGACAATAAAAAAATAGAAATTAATGATATAATTACAAGTGGAAATCATCATCATAAATTTCAATCCACAATCAAATTTTGACAGCCTACATATACATATAAAAGGGATGACGAATGCGTATATAAATTCATCAAAGTATATAAATTGTTAGATATGAAGCATAATAATGTTTATCGATAAATTAAATGGAAAAATACCTGGTTATTATTGCCCTTTTAATTAAACCTTGATTAAAAGATTTTCTAGATCTTATCTCCTAGCTGCTAGCTTTGCAACAGCTTAGAGTACTGCATTTTATTTGATTGATGTAATTGGATGCCATTCAAATCATTTTTTTCCTTTTATTTCCTTGAAAATTTCAACCATGAAAGTGGAAGAAAGAATACGTGTGACTAGGGTTATGAAAGAGAATGATTTTCTTTGAGAGGAAAGTGAATGAAAGGCAAGATATTCATAAAGTTAACCTTCCTTAACCTCCTTCCTTCATTTTCTAGATCTAACCATTAGATTTCAAGCTTTTTTCCTCATATGGATTGTAATGAACAAGTAGTTGTTGCCTTTTAATTTGTTCAAAATCATTTACCAAATAGTTACATTTAAATCTAATTTAAACATCCATCAATATCTTATATTGATTTGTACATATACAACTTCTATATAAACATCTCAGTAAATATTGAGGACATAAAAAACATACCAAGAGAATACAATATATCAAATAAATAAATAAATAATCTTTCCAAAAAATATTACTTAGTTTCTGACAATTTAAAAGTCAATTAAATCATATGGTATTTAAGAGAATCTATAAATGTAGTTGTGCAACTCGCATGTGTAAATTTTGTTAGTGATTAATACCAACTATTGGAATATTAACATTCACTTGCCACCGTGGCTAGCGGAGTGATATTTTGACCGAATTTATCACTTACACGTCTTTTCATTAAAATCCAATTTCACTTATTTAAGCCTAACCCGGCATTGACAATTATTTACACCAATTCTCTTCATCAAAACTATATCACATTAGGACTCATGGAATTTGGTTTTGGTCAAAATTCAAACATTGTCTATATTCAATTTATAGTTGCAAATACAAAATCCTTAATTAATTAATAATAATTATTATAAACCGTACCGTTGTAGCCAAAGACTTTTATTTTAATTTGACATTAGTTAACATTGTGTTATTAAACCCATATAACCAAGGAGACAAATTACTTCCTCAATATTGTTTCACGTTCAGTGCTTTTGCTGGACCCAACTATAATCGTTCGATGGACGTCATGCTAAAATTTAACTATAGTCAAAGTAGAGTTTCTATAACGTTCCGCCTTTTCGCATGCTCTAAATCGATGATAAACCACACACGTCATACTTAAACCATACAAAAGGGCGAATTGTTATGGGGTAAATAAGAAAAAGCAGAGAAAGAAAAACAAAATAGAATCTTGCAGCCGAACGATAAAATATAATAATCAAATATACAGTTCATGAAGCGGTTTTACAAAATATTTGATTATACATATACAACACATATCAGAGTTACACATACTAGAGAATAATCAATAACAATGCAGTGGAACAGTATGACTGTAGTGGAATAATATAATAAATAATAGCAATAAAATCTTCGTCTTCGTCTTCCAGAAATAAGGTCTTCAAACCTGAAATGCTCAGGCTGACCCAAGCGAATTGAAAAGACAAAACACTTGAGTCAGAACTAAAAGATCTTATGTAAGTTAAATCAACAGTAAATAATATGAGTGGAATGGCGTCAGAGATGTTTACGGGATTTGACATCTCCTACCCAGTGTCTAACGTGAGTGCAGTAACTTAAGAGGTGCTCGGGATTCACATCTCCTAAGGATCCGTTAAACTATTTACTATGTAGTAAAATACGCTATTATAATAATGTCTAAAGTAAAGTATAATATATTGAAAATATTGTTAAGGGGTTACCCATATAGCCCTTAACACACTTTTATATTCCCATAGTCTATACAGCACTGTAATCTCCCCCGTACTGGACGTCGTCAGAGGGCACTCCATAGGTATGGTACAAAAAAAATCGTATAAGGCGCGCTAGGGTAGGTGACACGGCACAACTAGGCAATGGAAGGGTAGATATACCAATTACGCTTACGGGCCGGTGGTAACACATAGCGCGCAGCTACCGCCCACCTCGAGCCACACCCCCAAATCAAAAATCAAGAGTGGCCAACGAATAAATCCAAAAGTCAGAGTATAATATCGAAGGGATGTGTCCGATAAAAGGTGTGTAACGACCCGTTAAATTTATGATATTTAATAAAATGAATTAATATAATTTCTAATTTGGTTAAGAATGAATGTAGAAATTTGGTACAGTGGTTGCAATTTAGTGTAACTATAAAATTTTATGATAATAGATGTGGATAATGTAAATTTTCACAACTTGATTTAAAGTAATTTTGAAGAAACAAATAAATGTTGAATTTGTGAATGTTAGTATAAATATTAACTTAAATGGTGTTCATTAATACAAAGATGTAATTAGTGTAGATAGTAATAATTTATGCCTGTAGTGAAAGGAAAAGAAAACTAATAGAAACATAAAATTTATTTTATGCAAACAAAAGTATAGTTTTGAACAAACTTATGAAAATTGATAGAAACAGTGTTTGTAATCAGTTTGGTTATTTTATATTTGAAAGATAGAGATGTGTAAATACGTTAATGAATATAAAATGGGAAGGAATGGTAGAATGAAAAGAATATATATAATAATAAGCATTTGATTCAATTAAGGGAATTAAATTATAATAAATGGTCATTTAATAAATTCAACGTTTGTGAGAAATCATAATAGTTGTGTAAAATGTGTACAAACTTGGATTTGGAAGTTTATTGGATTTATAACGGTTTTGTTATTAAGTGTATGAGTTTAAAAGTTATTCCCTTTTGTAAAGTAATAGAAGAATGCATAAGATATAAACAGGGCTTAATAGAATTGACACTTAATGAATTGAATAAATTACCCATTTATGTAGATATGTATAGTGGACTATAAATGGCCTAAGCAAATATAAAATGGAATAATCATTAAGATTTGTACTATGAAAATAAATAGTAACATTTATTTGCAAGGAATAAAAGACTATTTAGGTGACTAGAATTTGGAGTAATGACTATTGTATGTTACCTACCCTTGTTTCTTGTTAATTTAGATTTTGGGAATCAAATTCAATTTATCTGCCAATTTACCGCAGTTAAAGTGAAATGAATTGGTGATTGAGAAATGTTAAATACAAATAAGATGTAAACCAAAGAAAATCCCATTTGTAATAAATTATGTAGAATAAAGTAAAGAAACTAGGAAATGAAAATGTGAAAATGTGGATGCAGTGAGATCTTAAGTGATAATAACCTTGTTAGGCAAGTGATAACGGAATTTTGTGTATATGTAATATTTATTGGGGTGTCAAGTAATAAACACATAGATGCAAGAAAAGGAAAGTTGGTAGCAATCTATATATGTTATTTATCTTACTTAGTATATTAAATAAGGTTTGGAATTCAAATTTTAATTAAAGGAGTTGGTAGCACGTTAGTAGGAAATAATTGTAAGGGTGGGATAACAACTACTATAAACTACCTAATTTAAATGAGTCAATGAACTTATTTGAAATAACGTTCATCTAAATATGAGTAATTAAAATGGCGGGGTCAACAATAAACGTTACTTTAGAATTAATTTATATTTTAACGGAAGTGTGAAAGTAAAGCAATAGAAGCGTAAACTTATCAAGGTAGAATTTAGTAGTGTAATGAAAAAATGTTAAGAATGTTATAGTATAATGATTGATTGGAGATCAAAATTTACTTGTTTGAACGTAACTTTAGGGAAATTGGATTTAATTAAAATAAAAAGGAAGAAAAAAAAATTGGATGAAATTTAATGTTGGAATATTATGTAAATATAAACTTAGATAAAATTTAAGGATATCTACGTAATAGAGTGTAAAACCAATGTTAATTTCATCTATTTAATACTAATAGGTTAATAATAGAATGAAGAGTAAATTTAATGTTAAGTTAATATGAATTAAGGTAATATTGGGGAATAATGTGAATTTTCTTCATAATATGATAAGTTGTAGAATACAACGTAAACTTAAGTATAACCTTTGGATTGAAAACATTGTTAAGGGTTACCTGTTAAATTTGGATGGAATTGGCAATAAATGTTACACTTATGGGTAAGGAAATAAAAATGTCCAGAATTTGAGTATATTAAGAAATGGGGATTGAAATTGAAATCTTGCAACGAATCTAATAATACGTTACATAAGTGTTAAATTAAGGTAACATTTGGAAAATATGATAATGATTTTCAAATTGAACAAGTTGTGGAATTAATAAGGATGGAAGAAAAAAAAAAATCAAGATTTATTTTATTTATTGGAATGAAAAATTTATAATTTGATTTATTGCGAATAATTGAAATTTAATTTGGTAATTGGCGAAATGATTAATGATTGAATTAACATAGAACTTGTTGTTAGTTATTAAAATTGTTTAAGAAATCAAAGGAGAGAAATTTTATAAAATTTTAAATTTTGTAATTGGATTGGCTAAAGTGGGAAAGTGGAATTAATCAACGTTGTTACTTTTATCTCCTTCCCTATTAGATCCTTATGTGATTGCATCCACATTTATTGTTGATTATTCCTATATATTGTCACCAATTAATCGTACTTGATGTATGTTTAGCAATTTTGTCACACAGTTAAAGTATGAATATATATATATGATGTATTCAAATTTTTCTGTATCTAGCACTTAATTAATTTAGAATCAAACTAACGAAACGTGTCATTTATTTTTGTCCCTCCATTTTCATTTTCTTTCTAATTAATAAATACCTCTTTTTAATACCTGCTACTTTAAAAAAAAAAGGACTGTTCATATTTGCTATATTTCAATACCAAGTGTTCATATTCACTTTATTTCTAATTAATAGCAGCCTCTCCTTTCAAATCTATTTGTCCCTAAACCTAACTCTAACCTTATAAATAACCTACTTCTTATTCTTCTATTACATTTTGTTTCTCCTAACTCTAACCCTAGCCTCCATGCTATTCTTCTTCTTCTTCTTCTTCTTCTTCTTCTTCTTTTTTCTTGTTTTTCTCAAAGCTCCTTATTATCTCTCATTTTAATTTTTTTTCTTTCTCTTCAAATATTCTTCTTCTTCTTCTTCAAATTTACTTCTATTTCAAACATTCTTCTTTTCAAATCTAGATCTTCTCTTCCGTTTTCAGTTCTTATTTTAATCATTTTTTTTCAATTCTTCTTTTTCAAATCTTCGTTTTCTTTCAAACCTTTTAAAATACATACATTCATATAATAATGAGGAAAATTAAAGTAAATCGAAATAAAAGAAAAATTACGGAACAAAGTTAGCAATCAAGAAGAAGCATATGCGTTTTTCACGAGGGAAGGTGGATGCGGCACGGTATTTTATTTTTGTTTTGTTTATTTTTAATTTTTTTTTTCAATTGCAAATCATTTAATTGTAATAACTTTCACATATGAACTCCGTTTCACACGAAATTTCTTTTGTTAGGATCGTAATTAAATTCCGGATCTGATGACGCTGGTTTGGATAAATTTAGAGACCATCAAATTTTGGGTTTAAATCGGATTTACATTCGATTTAAATTCAAAAGGTGAGTGTTTTAACCCACTCACAACTACTAGAAGCTTTTATGTTTGTTAAATAAATTTTAGAAATGAATAGAAATTTATTTATGAGTATTTGGCATGTTTATTTCATTCATATCTGTTGAATTGCATTTTATTAAATTTAACTGTTAATTTAATTGATTTATTGTGTATTAATTGACTGTTGGAAATTTTTGTTGCATATGAATTGCTAGTTAACAGTTGTATAAATTATTACTGAATAAACTGTTAGATTAATAGTTGATAAATTTAATTTGAATAAACTGCCAGTTATCACCTGTTATATATGATCATATATATAATTGTTATTGATTGATATTGATCGATGTTGTGATTGGATGATGGATGTGTTGTTGAATGAATGTTTTATTTGGATATCATTAAACTGCAAGTTAGTATGCATTTACATTTCATTCGGGATTGCGGTTTGAAATGATATACAACCGCAGTTTTATTTTTTTTAAATTGCGGATTGAAATGATAAATATCCGTATCACTTGACCATAGGATAGAAAACTATATACAGGCACCGCGGTCTATATATAACTATTTTTAATGTGATTTCTATGGTTTGGATGGAATACGGTTTATAAAAAAATCTTAAATTTTATACTGAATAAATGTTTTCTTCCATATTTATATACATATGAAGTTGAAAAATTTGAAATAAAAAGGTGTATAAATCTCTTTATTAAAATGGAAGAAAATTTAGTAAATGGAGTTTGATAATTTATATCCTATGTTTAAATGTTAAGTTGGAAATTTTAAGATATGATATTTATAATTGGATTTTCCCAAAATAAATTAAATGAATATTCTAGTATAACTTGAATTGGAAAATATATATAATTTATTACTAGAAATTGAAGTCTTATAAATTATGGATTCTATGTGAATATTCAAGGCTAATTAATAGAACATTTGATTTGAAAGAATAAAATCCAACTTTAGTTGAAATATTTATACTCAAAATGGATATACGTATATATATGAATTTATTGAAATGGTTTTGGAACTTGAAGCGATATTAAATTTTGGTTTTAACTTTAAAAAAAGAAATGTATTGTAAAGCCACGAGAAATATTTCTTTTCAAAGTAACATTTAAGTTAAACCACTTATTTTATATACTGTTGAATATCCAAACCATTTAGTTTTGAAAGTAATGGTTTTAAAAACTATGGATTTCGAAGTATTATGTTGAAAGTTAATATTCAAATATTTGGTTACAAGGAATTATAAATTTTAAAAGTGGCATAATTTTTGGAAAAGATTTATATTTGGGAAATGATATCATTGATTTGGGTTTTATAAAATAATATCAAAATGAATCTTTTTGGGTTTTAAAGAAGAAATGATATCGTAATATTATGGTTTTGAAATGGATTATATTCTGGTTTTAAAGTATAAACTATTTTTAAATGACCGCGGTGTTGTAATAACGATTGGTTGGCAAAGAGACCGGGATCGGATATGGACATACTCTCTGTCGATACCGAAAACCACTTTGACTAACCGTGTACGCGGTGGAGATTCCAGAATGAAGTAGGTTGGGGCGACGTTTCCTGTAAGGTAAATACGTGGACCCGACTCCCGTGAGTTGGCATAAGGTGGCTAAAACAGGAGCGATTGACGGGTTAATGAGGTCATTCCTCTGATCGGACACTCCTCTTCGATATTATACTTCGACTTTGGATTGATTCAGTGGCCACTTCTATTTTTGATTTTGGGGGAGTTTGTTCGAGGTGGGCGGTAGCTGCGGCTATGCGTTACCATCGACCCGGAAGCGTAATTGGTATATCTACCCTGGCATTGCCTAGTTGTGCCGTGTCACCTACCCTATCGCGCCTTATACGATTTTGGTTTTGTACCATACCTATGGAGTGCCCTCTGACGACGCCCAGTACGGGGGAGATTACGGTACTGTATAGACTATGGGAATATATTCTGTGTTAAGGTGGAAAATGTAAAGCCTTAACGCTATTTAAAAGTAAGTTTATTTTACAATTAGACACTATTATAATAGCGCAATATACTACATAGTAAATAGTTTAACGGATCCTTAGGAGATGTAAATCCCGAGCATCTCTTAAGTTACAGTACTCATATTTATTTCTGTAAAATTTAACTTGCATAAGATCTTTTAGTTCTGACTCGAGTGTTTTTGTCTTTTCAAATTCGCTCGGGTCAGTCCGAGCGTTTCAGGATTTGAAGATTTAGCTTTGGAGGACGAAGACGAAGATTTGTATTATTATAATTTATACTAGTGCACTACACCATTTAATTCCGCTGCATTGTTGTATTGGTATGTGTAACTCTGATATTTATTGCACAAGAAAAATAAATTATTTTGTAAAACAGTTTCATGAACTGTATATTTGATTATTACATTTTATCCTTCCGCTGTGAGATTCTGTTTTGTTTCATTTCTTCTCTATCTTTCTCATTTACCCCATAACAATCCGACCTTCCGTATGGTTTGAATTGGCACGTGTGTCGGTTTAAATCGTGCGAAAAGGCAGGATGTTACATCTGGTATCAGAGCTTTGGTTTAACGATAAACCTTGGCTTTGTGGGGTTTGACTCTTTGTTAATAGGGTAGAAATATCCTATGGGAGTCGCTGAGTGTATATATATGAGAGAGCGTATTTGTTAGTATTAATAAAAAGATTTTTATATTGTGTTAATCTGTTCCACTTTGTATTTATAAATTCTGGTTGATGCATGGGACGCTATGTCATCAATAGGGATTTCTAAACACTTAACAGGGCAGACCAACATAATATTTGTTTTAATATAGGTGAATGAAAGAATTTTGCCTATTATATTTTCTATATATAAAAATATTTTTATAAAGATATATATATATTTGGTTGCTATAGATTGGGTGTTAGGAAATAAAATATTTATAATAACTGAAGCTAAGTTGAAATTTTGATAAATCAAATTGGAGATTTTAGAACTTAAGTCCGGGATTTTTTCCAAATCTGCTTTCAAAGAATTTGTGAAATTTATTGATTTGGTTTATAAGTAATTTCTTATATAAATATTTCGTATAATTTGGAAGAATTGTTTTAAAGAAGATTTTGGGAAAAAAAAAATTAAATTCTGTACTTTCCTCTCTGTCACTGGAAAATAAATTCGGTGATGACGGCCGCATCATCGACTTTCATTTCGAGTTTCGAAGGGGAAAGGCCACTGTAGTAAATTCTACTGCAGATTTATTATGAAATTTTCTAAAAAAAAAATTTCTTTTATTGTTCTAACTATAATTAGAGATTTTGAGTTGTAAGAACTTATTTATCTATTATTTTGAAATAAATTGAAATCTGACCCGGAATCCAATTCTAAAATTCTCCATTAATTAATCAATTGTTAAATTGTAGTGAAATAAAAGTTAAGTAATAAATGAATTGAAACCTCTAATTGAAATAAGAGAATAACTGCAAAGCTATAAAGAGGAATTTGCATACATATGAGACAAAGAGTAATATGGATAAACATTAAATTTAATTAAAAGAATGGAGATTAAACTTGTATAAGTTCAATTGCAATTTCCTTAACATAAATAACTTACCCAAATATAAAAGTTGAAGTGTTAAATGAGAAACTGGAATTGAATATTTTACAAGTAGGAATTTAGGAAAAACGAAGTATTCAATAAATTACTGTTATAATAAGAATTTAATGGTATAAACTTAGGTTATAATTGAAATTTTACTGAAAAAAGGTTAAGAATTATTAATAGATGATATGAACCTAAGTATATAAAATGAAATTCAAAATAAGAATTGATTGTATGATTATTGACTTAAGTATGTTTTAATCTTCCCTATTCTAATATAATGGAAAGTAGGAAAAATTAAATGACTGCAATTCATAGTTAGTGGATAAATAAAAACTTCCACTTATAAGAATGAATGTTAGCAGATTAAGAATTTAAGGGAAATCTTACAAGTGAAGAGTAAGGAAATGAAGATATTCAAAATATTTGTTGTTATTAATGAGAATTTATTTTATAAACTTAGGTAATAAAAGGAAACTTAAGTAATAAAAGGAAATACAAATATAATGAATTTTGGGATAATTGGAAAATAAAACTTGTAAGAAACAAAGAAGTTCCCCCATAAATGAAGGAAAGAAAATCAAACCACTGAATTATGAAATAAATGTAAATAAACTATTTTGGTGTTGGTTTGGATTGTTTGGTTGATGTATGTTTGTTGGGTAAGGAATTTTGGAGTTATGGGATGAACAAATAATCTATCTTTGTTCCATCTAAGACTGTTGAGTAACGGATGCAATTGATAGTTATTCTTCATTCCGTACAATTTCAGAATTTGAACCCGAACAACAAATTGATTGTTGATTTAATGGTTGTCTGTTGGTGGCATGTGCTGTTTGTTAAAATTTATGGTTGTTGCATTTGATTGGATATGAATGATTGAATCTACCCAAACATTTCACTGTAATATAAATATTTAACTTTTAAACTATATAAGTGAATACAGGTGATGGAAGCAACTGCTACTGCTTTTGGTTCCAAAATAAAAAAAACGTATAGTGTCCGACAAATAGGTACGTTTCCGGATTACGTATAAAGCGCTATTTTATATATTTTCCCGTGTTGGGATATTTTATTTTGGATATATATGTAATATATTGTATATTTGGATATTATATTTTCTCCAGAGTCCCTCCGTACAAAGGAGACTCTGCCAAAATTTTTCGTAAATTTTGGACTTAGAATTTTGTGAAAGTATTTTCCCAACTTTAATAATTCAAGTATTAAAGGATATAATGATTATAAAACAAGTATATTTCATTAAAGGAAATTAATCCAGTAAAATATTGTTTATAAGTTAATATTTGAAATAAGATGCACTGTAAATCTTCCTCCTCCCTTCTTTTTCCTTTTTGGGGACGAAAAGTTTTGAGTGGGGGAGATTGTAACGACCCGTTAAATTTATGATATTTAATAAAATGAATTAATATAATTTCTAATTTGGTTAAGAATAAATGTAGAAATTTGGTATAGTGGTTGCAATTTAGTGTAACTATAAAATTTTATGATAATAGATGTGGATAATGTAAATTTTCACAACTTGATTTAAAGTAATTTTGAAGAAACAAATAAATGTTGAATTTGTGAATGTTAGTATAAATATTAACTTAAATGGTGTTCATTAATACAAAGATGTAATTAGTGTAGATAGTAATAATTTATGCCTGTAGTGAAAGGAAAAGAAAACTAATAGAAACATAAAATTTATTTTATGTAAACAAAAGTATAGTTTTGAACAAACTTATGAAAATTGATAGAAACAGTGTTTGTAATCAGTTTGGTTATTTTATATTTGAAAGATAGAGATGTGTAAATACGTTAATGAATATAAAATGGGAAGGAATGGTAGAATGAAAAGAATATATATAATAATAAGCATTTGATTCAATTAAGGGAATTAAATTATAATAAATGGTCATTTAATAAATTCAACGTTTGTGAGAAATCATAATAGTTGTGTAAAATGTGTACAAACTTGGATTTGGAAGTTTATTGGATTTATAACGGTTTTGTTATTAAGTGTATGAGTTTAAAAGTTATTCCCTTTTGTAAAGTAATAGAAGAATGCATAAGATATAAACAGGGCTTAATAGAATTGACACTTAATGAATTGAATAAATTACCCATTTATGTAGATATGTATAGTGGACTATAAATGGCCTAAGCAAATATAAAATGGAATAATCATTGAGATTTGTACTATGAAAATAAATAGTAACATTTATTTGCAAGGAATAAAAGACTATTTAGGTGACTAGAATTTGGAGTAATGACTATTGTATGTTACCTACCCTTGTTTCTTGTTAATTTAGATTTTGGGAATCAAATTCAATTTATCCGCCAATTTACCGCAGTTAAAGTGAAATGAATTGGTGATTGAGAAATGTTAAATACAAATAAGATGTAAACCAAAGAAAATCCCATTTGTAATAAATTATGTAGAATAAAGTAAAGAAACTAGGAAATGAAAATGTGAAAATGTGGATGCAGTGAGATCTTAAGTGATAATAACCTTGTTAGGCAAGTGATAACGGAATTTTGTGTATATGTAATATTTACTGGGGTGTCAAGAAACACATAGATGCAAGAAAAGGAAAGTTGGTAGCAATCTATATATGTTATTTATCTTACTTAGTATATTAAATAAGGTTTGGAATTCAAATTTTAATTAAAGGAGTTGGTAGCACGTTAGTAGGAAATAATTGTAAGGGTGGGATAACAACTACTATAAACTACCTAATTTAAATGAGTCAATGAACTTATTTGAAATAACGTTCATCTAAATATGAGTAATTAAAATGGCGGGGTCAACAATAAACGTTACTTTAGAATTAATTTATATTTTAACGGAAGTGTGAAAGTAAAGCAATAGAAGCGTAAACTTATCAAGGTAGAATTTAGTAGTGTAATGAAAAAATGTTAAGAATGTTATAGTATAATGATAGATTGGAAATCAAAATTTACTTGTTTGAACGTAACTTTAGGGAAATTGGATTTAATTAAAAGAAAAAGGAAGAAAAAAAAATTGGATGAAATTTAATGTTGGAATATTATGTAAATATAAACTTAGATAAAATTTAAGGATATCTACGTAATAGAGTGTAAAACCAATGTTAATTTCATCTATTTAATACCAATAGGTTAATAATAGAATGAAGAGTAAATTTAATGTTAAGTTAATATGAATTATGGTAATATTGGGGAATAATGTGAATTTTCTTCATAATATGATAAGTTGTAGAATACAACGTAAACTTAAGTATAACCTTTGGATTGAAAACATTGTTAAGGGTTACCTGTTAAATTTGGATGGAATTGGCAATAAATGTTACACTTATGGGTAAGGAAATAAAAATGTCCAGAATTTGAGTATATTAAGAAATGGGGATTGAAATTGAAATCTTGCAACGAATCTAATAATACGTTACATAAGTGTTAAATTAAGGTAACATTTGGAAAATATGATAATGATTTTCAAATTGAACAAGTTGTGGAATTAATAAGGATGGAAGAAAAAAAAAATCAAGATTTATTTTATTTATTGGAATGAAAAATTTATAATTTGATTTATTGCGAATAATTGAAATTTAATTTGGTAATTGGCGAAATGATTAATGATTGAATTAACATAGAACTTGTTGTTAGTTATTAAAATTGTTTAAGAAATCAAAGGAGAGAAATTTTATAAAATTTTAAATTTTGTAATTGGATTGGCTAAAGTGGGAAAGTGGAATTAATCAACGTTGTTACTTTTATCTCCTTCCCTATTAGATCCTTATGTGATTGCATCCACATTTATTGTTGATTATTCCTATATATTGTCACCAATTAATCGTACTTGATGTATGTTTAGCAATTTTGTCACACAGTTAAAGTATGAATATATATATATGATGTATTCAAATTTTTCTGTATCTAGCACTTAATTAATTTAGAATCAAACTAACGAAACGTGTCATTTATTTTTGTCCCTCCATTTTCATTTTCTTTCTAATTAATAAATACCTCTTTTTAATACCTGCTACTTTAAAAAAAAAAAGGACTGTTCATATTTGCTATATTTCAATACCAAGTGTTCATATTCACTTTATTTCTAATTAATAGCAGCCTCTCCTTTCAAATCTATTTGTCCCTAAACCTAACTCTAACCTTATAAATAACCTACTTCTTATTCTTCTATTACATTTTGTTTCTCCTAACTCTAACCCTAGCCTCCATGCTATTCTTCTTCTTCTTCTTCTTCTTCTTCTTCTTCTTTTTTCTTGTTTTTCTCAAAGCTCCTTATTATCTCTCATTTTAATTTTTTTTCTTTCTCTTCAAATATTCTTCTTCTTCTTCTTCAAATTTACTTCTATTTCAAACTTTCTTCTTTTCAAATCTAGATCTTCTCTTCCGTTTTCAGTTCTTATTTTAATCATTTTTTTTCAATTCTTCTTTTTCAAATCTTCTTTTTCTTTCAAACCTTTTAAAATACATACATTCATATAATAAGGAGGAAAATTAAAGTAAATCGAAATAAAAGAAAAATTACGGAACAAAGTTAGCAATCAAGAAGAAGCATATGCGTTTTTCACGAGGGAAGGTGGATGCGGCACGGTATTTTATTTTTGTTTTGTTTATTTTTAATTTTTTTTTTCAATTGCAAATCATTTAATTGTGATAATTTTCACATACGAACTCCGTTTCACACGAAATTTCTTTTGTTAGGATCGTAATTAAATTCCGGATCTGATGACGCTGGTTTGGATAAATTTAGAGACCGTCAAATTTTGGGTTTAAATCGGATTTACATTCGATTTAAATTCAAAAGGTGAGTGTTTTAACCCACTCACAACTACTAGAAGCTTTTATGTTTGTTAAATAAATTTTAGAAATGAATAGAAATTTATTTATGAGTATTTGGCATGTTTATTTCATTCATATCTGTTGAATTGCATTTTATTAAATTTAACTGTTATTTTAATTGATTTATTGTGTATTAATTGACTGTTGGAAATTTTTGTTGCATATGAATTGCTAGTTAACAGTTGTATAAATTATTACTGAATAAACTGTTAGATTAATAGTTGATAAATTTAATTTGAATAAACTGCCAGTTATCACCTGTTATATATGATCATATATATAATTGTTATTGATTGATATTGATCGATGTTGTGATTGGATGATGGATGTGTTGTTGAATGAATGTTTTATTTGGATATCATTAAACTGCAAGTTAGTATGCATTTACATTTCATTCGGGATTGCGGTTTGAAATGATATACAACCGCAGTTTTATTTTTTTTAAATTGCGGATTGAAATGATAAATATCCGTATCACCTGACCATAGGATAGAAAACTATATACAGGCACCGCGGTCTATATATAACTATTTTTAATGTGATTTCTATGGTTTGGATGGAATACGGTTTATAAAAAATCTTAAATTTTAAACTGAATAAATGTTTTCTTCCATATTTATATACATATGAAGTTGAAAAATTTGAAATAAAAAGGTGTATAAATCTCTTTATTAAAATGGAAGAAAATTTAGTAAATGGAGTTTGATAATTTATATCCTATGTTTAAATGTTAAGTTGGAAATTTTAAGATATGATATTTATAATTGGATTTTCCCAAAATAAATTAAATGAATATTCTAGTATAACTTGAATTGGAAAATATATATAATTTATTACTAGAAATTGAAGTCTTATAAATTATGGATTCTATGTGAATATTCAAGGCTAATTAATAGAACAATTGATTTGAAAGAATAAAATCCAACTTTAGTTGAAATATTTATACTCAAAATGGATATACGTATATATATGAATTTATTGAAATGGTTTTGGAACTTGAAGCGATATTAAATTTTGGTTTTAACTTTAGATAAAGAAATGTATTGTAAAGCCACGAGAAATATTTCTTTTCAAAGTAACATTTAAGTTAAACCACTTATTTTATATACTGTTGAATATCCAAACCATTTAGTTTTGAAAGTAATGGTTTTAAAAACTATGGATTTCGAAGTATTATGTTGAAAGTTAATATTCAAATATTTGGTTACAAGGAATTATAAATTTTAAAAGTGGCATAATTTTTGGAAAAGATTTATATTTGGGAAATGATATCATTGATTTGGGTTTTATAAAATAATATCAAAATGAATCTTTTTGGGTTTTAAAGAAGAAATGATATCGTAATATTATGGTTTTGAAATGGATTATTGTAACGACGCGGGTTTTCGTTGCCGAAAAACCGAATAGTTAGGGGTTTTAAAAGAATTTTAAGAAAAGAAAAAGAGAGAAAGAAAAACAGAGAACAGAACAGAACAACAGAACTACAACAGAATCTCACAATTCGCAGCTGAACAACATATATAATAAATGAATAATCTTTAAATGAAGAACTATATCAGTTATTACATCACATTATATTACATTACATCAAACCATCAGAGTGTACTACAACAACAATAAACAGCGGAAAAGAAATACTATATACTCGTAATATGCTACGCCATCCAGCTTGCCTCCTGCAACTTCAGAATATCCAGAATATCCTGATAAACCTAACTCTTAACTGCCCGTGTGGAAATTGGTGGGCACCCAGAGTTTAGGAAGGAAAACAATAAACTCCGAGTCAGTCATGTGACTGGTGTGAGAACTCAAAACAGTTTATTTAACTTTAAAATCAAATAGAGGAATATTTTTAAATTCAATTCGCAATGCTTTTTAAAAATGAGACTACCATAAGGCCTCCCGCACACACACACAATGCAAACGCAGAATCGGAGGAGATTTCTCCTTATGATAGTCAAAGATGCTTGATACACATTTAAAGAACATTTCATATTATTATTAGTGCATAGTGTAGAGAAATATTTCGAAAGTAGAATATAAATCTTAGCCAACATAGACATTTCGAACTATGCCTACTATAGCTACTATCCAAACAGTGGTGACCACCATAAGTGAATAGCAGGTTCTACAACTAATACCGTAAAAGTTTCGTATTGGGAATTGGATTTCCAACAAATGGTCAGGCCAAGGAACTTCCCATTGCCACTGAGAATGCCTCTGGAAAGACACCCCCGAGAACCAAACCGGAACTCTGCCAACACAAGGCCGGGTTACCCCTTAACTGGGTAACTACTGACACGAGCACGCCATTCCCCGGTCCTTTAGGACCTTTTCAACCGAGCGCTCGATATCCAACATCACACCATAATAAATAGAGTGTTTTCAACATGAGTAAGTATCTGGGCTCCATACCATGATACCACCCCTTTCCAGAAGGAAATGCACATACCCTAAGGGGAGCTACAGCAACCCCTAATAACCTTGCCGCATCTTTTCCTGTTTTGACCATTTCCGGGATGTGAGGCTCGACGAATTCACGTCCACAAAAACATACTTTATACAAAAGCCATGCTTTGGGTCAATAAATGATCAACACAATGATCACTAAGATAGACGATCAAATAAATGATCCTATCACAAATAATCAACACAATGATCATTTCAGCATCACTCAGCATGTCACATTACCAAAATGGGATATATTGCTGATAACTTCAACTATATAACCTTTGAGCTCGTACGTCTCAAAGAAGGGTGTTAAGCAAAGAATAAATTCTCCGCCACCAACAGAAATATATTTGAATGAAATCGGCTTAATATCTCAAATTGTAATGTCAGGCATACAATCCATACAAGTCTGTTCAGGGTTCGAACAGAACCGAAGGCACTTACAAAGAAGTCCTTGCAATCCGAATAATTTCTAATCACGTTCGGATTTCCCATCACTTATGGAGATCTCTATACCAGGGATCAGCCAGTGCAGAGACAATCAACAAGAAATCCTTTAGCTTTCGAAAATATCCGGTCTTCAACACCGGTCTTCGAATGCAATTCATAACGACGTATCACATGTTCGGAATGGGTTATACGACCCCATGGTCCTTTCCCGGTTAATCCGAATAGTGAGCGCTTATTTTAAAAATAAGTGTGGCATCCAATTCAAGCAATCACAACAATTACTCATTCAAGGGTAAATATTGATAGTCGGTTATTTAACTATCAATAAAGATGCGCCACATCATCAGATTCCAAATAATTCTCCAAATTATCTATTTTTCCAAAAATATCTATACTAGATATAAAATCTCAATACTTCAAAAATAAACCAATGTTTATTTTGAAACCAATTTCCCTTTTTCATTTATAAATTCTATAGTGAATTTATATTTCATATTTTCTATTGATTTACCGTTTCAATAGATTTCACATATTCAATTCCAATTTATCTTCAGAAAGATAAATTCTTAAAATCGTTCCATTCCATATTGGAAAAATAATTCCATACTTATTTAAAAATAAGTAATTCAAAAATCTTATTTATTTTCAACAATTTGAAAATATTCAATATACTTAAACCATAGTTAAGTATATATTTCATTCGTTAAGAAAATCATACTTTTATTCACATTTATTTGGGTCAAAACGAATGTTGCGTAAAACATCGTTACAACAACCCAAAATCACTAGTATAGGGATTTGAATTTAAATAGATATATAAATCCCAATACTATTCAAAACATTTCCTTTCGGAAATTATTTACTATAACAACAGTGTTATAGTCCACCATTTCCTTCTATTTCTCGAGAACGTCTATTTCAACAATAAATGTTGAAATCTATGTTCTCAATACTCAATGCATTTTAAAATATCTCTAAACCGTTTTAATTTCTTTTTAACACATTCTTTCCTCAAAAGATATCCATTTTATTCAATAATATATTTACCGTTCAAAAACGTGAATATAACTTCTTTATAAACTTCTATATTCAATTCATCAAATTCAATTGGTTTCGGTTATAAATTCCATTTCTATTTAAAAGCTTCGATTTTTGTAAATCTCGTTTATTAACCCAATTCAATTGATACTACTCAATTTTAATACCAAAGGTTTATATTATAAGTCAAGTACTTATAATTTATTTATTTACAAATCGTTCCTTTGAACTTCACCAATTATAAATCTTATTACTTATAAGTTTTCTTTATAAATTTCCTATTTCCAACTTATCAAATTCGATTTGATTTCGGATTTATAAAACAACGTTTATAAATCCCATTTATAATTTCATAAACTTCTATTTACCAAAAGTCAATTTATTAGCAAATTCCATTTATCTTCCACATAAATGACAAGGTCCAATTCATAAGAAATTTACTTATAGACTTTTGTTTTACAAATCTATACATTTTCTAACTTCACACTTTATAAATTTATAAATTTTCATTTACTTATAAAAACAATTTATACTTCATTTATAACATTTATAAAAACTCAATTTATAATTCCAATCATTTTAAATTTATAAAAATCAATTTAAAAATCTTTTATATACATTGTTTTTAATAATTCAAAAATTCCAATTTAAACCAATTTCAATTTACTTAACTATTTATTTCCAAAAATCTCAATTTGATTTTATTTTATAAAAATCTTAAATTCTATAACTTCAAAAATTAAATTTTTAATTTGGTTTAAAATGAATCAATTCAAAGTTTTACTAAAAACATATATTTGGAAAATCGATTTAAAAATCCCTTTAAAATCAAAAATCATTATTTTTAACTTTAAAAACGAATCCGATGATGCCACAGCATCAATTGGTCAATCACTACACAAATATCATATATCGATATGATATTCACAATCATCAAAAATATTTATAAACAAATAAATATTTGTGAGGGGTCCAGTTGGATCCCTCCAACCTGTTTCCCTGCATCCAAAGAGTTAGCACAATACCCATTCCACTTCGAGGTGGAATATCGCGGTATATGGGATTTTAGAAAATATTCCGCTTACTAACGGCGCAATAGGGTCTCATCCGCTATACGAGGCGGGAAATCAATCAACTGCAATATATACATATGCCAATATATATATATTGCTATATATAGATATATCCTAAAATATCTACTATCGCAATCAAGCAAACAATCAATCAATCCATCAACAAATTTTAAATATAACTATTTAAAATTTAATAAACCCTTTTTGAGTGAGAAGTTCTCACCTTTGCTTTCTATTTCGCAGTCCATCCATTTCCGCTTGTTTTCCTTGTTTTATACCTCACTGGAACAACTCAGCACAGGAAGCATCAGCTTCAATCTCACGCGTGCTCCTCCCCAGATCTGCCGTTCACGTTCCACGGCGCCACCCTAAAATCCAACTCGAACCCCAATTTTTTTGCGGCGCCAAGGCGAGCGCCTCCACCTGCCGTTGCTGCTGCCGTCCTTCATCGTGAGATCCAAAGCCCCTCAATTTTCTTTTCCCATGCCTCCTTCACGCGCGAGTCGCCCTCGTCCCTAATCGCGACTCGAAAACACTGCATCCACCTCCACGAAATCGCGCCTACGTCCCTCCCTCCATCGTGCGCCGCGATCCCCCACTTCAATCGCGCGACAGCGCCGCCGCAGTTCCCCTCACGCGAGCACGAAACTGAATTTGGGGCTTCGGCCACCATTTTTATTTCTTTTTTCTTTTTTTTCTTTCAGAGAGGGGGAAATGGAATTTGCGTTCGAAGAATGGAACGAGTATCGGCCATGATTTAAAATTCGAACGAGATGGGCTTCGATTTTTTTTTTCTTTGATTTCGTTCTGAGATTTTTTTGTTTTCGGTTATGAATGAGAGAAGGGGAAAGAACGAGGTGATTTAAGGACGAAGGGGAAGACGTGCTTACACGATTTTCGTTCGTGATGTTCAGCGTGAATTTAGGCTGAGACCAAGGAACGTGTTTTAAGGGAAGACAACGTGTTTGTTAATTAATTATAATTTAAATTTTTAAATTGAATTCAATTTGATCTCGACGCGTTTATTCGTCGTGTGTTCACATAACAGCTCAGAAAAATACGAAATTTGAAATCCGGCAATAATTCAATATTACGGACCCAATGGAACTGGTTTCGTCGAATTCCGAGACTGTGCCTCGGACGGCTATTTTAAATATCGATTCGAACGATATAAATTCAAAACTGAACAAACTACTTTTAAATTCGATTCTGAATCTTCTATTATCTTCAATATTATCGATATGAATTTTACAAGCCTTTGAAATATTTTTTAATCGGCTTAAAATTGAAGATTCAAATTTTTATTCAACCTTCAATAGATTAAATTCTAAAATTAGATCGTTAAATTCAAAGTTATATTGAAAATTAATTAAATTCGATTCAAACCATCATTTAAATATTTAAAATTAATTAAATATTCCCAAATTAAATAGTTCAAAATTCAGGGTCGTTACAATCTTTCCCTCTTAAAAGAATTTCGTCCCGAAATTACAAGTTAAGAAGAATGCCCTTTATCCCGTCTATTATTTTTCACAATCCAAATAGTTTTAACAACTTACCAGCCTAAATCTTTTTTTTTTTTTTTTTACTAGAGATTCATTATCATTTCAACTAGCTTTTCCAACTCCAATTATAGGTTTCAAACAATATTGTTTTACTAACAATTCAAATTTAAATTCAAATTCAAATTTCAAACTTTCAAATTTTCTCAAAATTTTTCTAACACCCTAAATTTTCGAAAAATTTCGCCAGCGTCTCCTTTGCGCGGCTAGCTCGGTACGACTACAAAATGGCACCACGGCCCCTCAGAATCAAAAAGAAAAGAGAAAAGCCAAGTGGCTAGAGAAGAAAGTCATCAAATCTCATATTAAAATTGAAATACGTACCTTTTTGTCGAGCTATTCAATTTTATCTTTGAAATTAAAATCTCAATTTCTTTATATACCTGTATAACCTGTATAGCCTGCTAGTAGTAGCATCCATAATATCCAATTTATTTGAATTCAATTCACAATTTTAAATCTATTTGAATTAAATTCTCAATTCTAAATATTGAATTCTAACGATTAACTTTCATTCAGTAATTCACATTACTACATTGAATTAGTTTTATTCACTAATTCATTTCAATATTCAATTTATCTCAAATTTACTTAGAAATCCAATTCTATTTTACATTTCAAATTTCATTCACATTCCATATTCATTTGTCCATGAATTACTAATTTATCAAGTTAGTTTACTTGAATTCGATCCATTTTATTTTATTCCATTACTAATGATAATAATTCAATATTATCACTTCCTAACAATCATGCAACCATATACTATAATAATTCATAGAAAATCATTTCTTTTTCTATACAAAAATAGTTTTGGGCAAAATTATCTTATAATATAAATCAATTTTATATTCACTAACAAATACGCGCTCATATCTATTATTACACTCAAACTCATTCTAGAGTACTGCTGACTCTATCTCTAACGAGTAATACCCATCAGAACCATGGTTGTCGCTTAACCAACAGCTCTGATACCAACTGTAACGACGCGGGTTTTCGTTGCCGAAAAACCGAATAGTTAGGGGTTTTAAAAGAATTTTAAGAAAAGAAAAAGAGAGAAAGAAAAACAGAGAACAGAACAGAACAACAGAACTACAACAGAATCTCACAATTCGCAGCTGAACAACATATATAATAAATGAATAATCTTTAAATGAAGAACTATATCAGTTATTACATCACATTATATTACATTACATCAAACCATCAGAGTGTACTACAACAACAATAAACAGCGGAAAAGAAATACTATATACTCGTAATATGCTACGCCATCCAGCTTGCCTCCTGCAACTTCAGAATATCCAGAATATCCTGATAAACCTAACTCTTAACTGCCCGTGTGGAAATTGGTGGGCACCCAGAGTTTAGGAAGGAAAACAATAAACTCCGAGTCAGTCATGTGACTGGTGTGAGAACTCAAAACAGTTTATTTAACTTTAAAATCAAATAGAGGAATATTTTTAAATTCAATTCGCAATGCTTTTTAAAAATGAGACTACCATAAGGCCTCCCGCACACACACACAATGCAAACGCAGAATCGGAGGAGATTTCTCCTTATGATAGTCAAAGATGCTTGATACGCATTTAAAGAACATTTCATATTATTATTAGTGCATAGTGTAGAGAAATATTTCGAAAGTAGAATATAAATCTTAGCCAACATAGACATTTCGAACTATGCCTACTATAGCTACTATCCAAACAGTGGTGACCACCATAAGTGAATAGCAGGTTCTACAACTAATACCGTAAAAGTTTCGTATTGGGAATTGGATTTCCAACAAATGGTCAGGCCAAGGAACTTCCCATTGCCACTGAGAATGCCTCTGGAAAGACACCCCCGAGAACCAAACCGGAACTCTGCCAACACAAGGCCGGGTTACCCCTTAACTGGGTAACTACTGACACGAGCACGCCATTCCCCGGTCCTTTAGGACCTTTTCAACCGAGCGCTCGATATCCAACATCACACCATAATAAATAGAGTGTTTTCAACATGAGTAAGTATCTGGGCTCCATACCATGATACCACCCCTTTCCAGAAGGAAATGCACATACCCTAAGGGGAGCTACAGCAACCCCTAATAACCTTGCCGCATCTTTTCCTGTTTTGACCATTTCCGGGATGTGAGGCTCGACGAATTCACGTCCACAAAAACATACTTTATACAAAAGCCATGCTTTGGGTCAATAAATGATCAACACAATGATCACTAAGATAGACGATCAAATAAATGATCCTATCACAAATAATCAACACAATGATCATTTCAGCATCACTCAGCATGTCACATTACCAAAATGGGATATATTGCTGATAACTTCAACTATATAACCTTTGAGCTCGTACGTCTCAAAGAAGGGTGTTAAGCAAAGAATAAATTCTCCGCCACCAACAGAAATATATTTGAATGAAATCGGCTTAATATCTCAAATTGTAATGTCAGGCATACAATCCATACAAGTCTGTTCTGGGTTCGAACAGAACCGAAGGCACTTACAAAGAAGTCCTTGCAATCCGAATAATTTCTAATCACGTTCGGATTTCCCATCACTTATGGAGATCTCTATACCAGGGATCAGCCAGTGCAGAGACAATCAACAAGAAATCCTTTAGCTTTCGAAAATATCCGGTCTTCAACACCGGTCTTCGAATGCAATTCATAACGACGTATCACATGTTCGGAATGGGTTATACGACCCCATGGTCCTTTCCCGGTTAATCCGAATAGTGAGCGCTTATTTTAAAAATAAGTGTGGCATCCAATTCAAGCAATCACAACAATTACTCATTCAAGGGTAAATATTGATAGTCGGTTATTTAACTATCAATAAAGATGCGCCACATCATCAGATTCCAAATAATTCTCCAAATTATCTATTTTTCCAAAAATATCTATACTAGATATAAAATCTCAATACTTCAAAAATAAACCAATGTTTATTTTGAAACCAATTTCCCTTTTTCATTTATAAATTCTATAGTGAATTTATATTTCATATTTTCTATTGATTTACCGTTTCAATAGATTTCACATATTCAATTCCAATTTATCTTCAGAAAGATAAATTCTTAAAATCGTTCCATTCCATATTGGAAAAATAATTCCATACTTATTTAAAAATAAGTAATTCAAAAATCTTATTTATTTTCAACAATTTGAAAATATTCAATATACTTAAACCATAGTTAAGTATATATTTCATTCGTTAAGAAAATCATACTTTTATTCACATTTATTTGGGTCAAAACGAATGTTGCGTAAAACATCGTTACAACAACCCAAAATCACTAGTATAGGGATTTGAATTTAAATAGATATATAAATCCCAATACTATTCAAAACATTTCCTTTCGGAAATTATTTACTATAACAACAGTGTTATAGTCCACCATTTCCTTCTATTTCTCGAGAACGTCTATTTCAACAATAAATGTTGAAATCTATGTTCTCAATACTCAATGCATTTTAAAATATCTCTAAACCGTTTTAATTTCTTTTTAACACATTCTTTCCTCAAAAGATATCCATTTTATTCAATAATATATTTACCGTTCAAAAACGTGAATATAACTTCTTTATAAACTTCTATATTCAATTCATCAAATTCAATTGGTTTCGGTTATAAATTCCATTTCTATTTAAAAGCTTCGATTTTTGTAAATCTCGTTTATTAACCCAATTCAATTGATACTACTCAATTTTAATACCAAAGGTTTATATTATAAGTCAAGTACTTATAATTTATTTATTTACAAATCGTTCCTTTGAACTTCACCAATTATAAATCTTATTACTTATAAGTTTTCTTTATAAATTTCCTATTTCCAACTTATCAAATTCGATTTGATTTCGGATTTATAAAACAACGTTTATAAATCCCATTTATAATTTCATAAACTTCTATTTACCAAAAGTCAATTTATTAGCAAATTCCATTTATCTTCCACATAAATGACAAGGTCCAATTCATAAGAAATTTACTTATAGACTTTTGTTTTACAAATCTATACATTTTCTAACTTCACACTTTATAAATTTATAAATTTTCATTTACTTATAAAAACAATTTATACTTCATTTATAACATTTATAAAAACTCAATTTATAATTCCAATCATTTTAAATTTATAAAAATCAATTTAAAAATCTTTTATATACATTGTTTTTAATAATTCAAAAATTCCAATTTAAACCAATTTCAATTTACTTAACTATTTATTTCCAAAAATCTCAATTTGATTTTATTTTATAAAAATCTTAAATTCTATAACTTCAAAAATTAAATTTTTAATTTGGTTTAAAATGAATCAATTCAAAGTTTTACTAAAAACATATATTTGGAAAATCGATTTAAAAATCCCTTTAAAATCAAAAATCATTATTTTTAACTTTAAAAACGAATCCGATGATGCCACAGCATCAATTGGTCAATCACTACACAAATATCATATATCGATATGATATTCACAATCATCAAAAATATTTATAAACAAATAAATATTTGTGAGGGGTCCAGTTGGATCCCTCCAACCTGTTTCCCTGCATCCAAAGAGTTAGCACAATACCCATTCCACTTCGAGGTGGAATATCGCGGTATATGGGATTTTAGAAAATATTCCGCTTACTAACGGCGCAATAGGGTCTCATCCGCTATACGAGGCGGGAAATCAATCAACTGCAATATATACATATGCCAATATATATATATTGCTATATATAGATATATCCTAAAATATCTACTATCGCAATCAAGCAAACAATCAATCAATCCATCAACAAATTTTAAATATAACTATTTAAAATTTAATAAACCCTTTTTGAGTGAGAAGTTCTCACCTTTGCTTTCTATTTCGCAGTCCATCCATTTCCGCTTGTTTTCCTTGTTTTATACCTCACTGGAACAACTCAGCACAGGAAGCATCAGCTTCAATCTCACGCGTGCTCCTCCCCAGATCTGCCGTTCACGTTCCACGGCGCCACCCTAAAATCCAACTCGAACCCCAATTTTTTTGCGGCGCCAAGGCGAGCGCCTCCACCTGCCGTTGCTGCTGCCGTCCTTCATCGTGAGATCCAAAGCCCCTCAATTTTCTTTTCCCATGCCTCCTTCACGCGCGAGTCGCCCTCGTCCCTAATCGCGACTCGAAAACACTGCATCCACCTCCACGAAATCGCGCCTACGTCCCTCCCTCCATCGTGCGCCGCGATCCCCCACTTCAATCGCGCGACAGCGCCGCCGCAGTTCCCCTCACGCGAGCACGAAACTGAATTTGGGGCTTCGGCCACCATTTTTATTTCTTTTTTTTTTTTCTTTCAGAGAGGGGGAAATGGAATTTGCGTTCGAAGAATGGAACGAGTATCGGCCATGATTTAAAATTCGAACGAGATGGGCTTCGATTTTTTTTTTCTTTGATTTCGTTCTGAGATTTTTTTGTTTTCGGTTATGAATGAGAGAAGGGGAAAGAACGAGGTGATTTAAGGACGAAGGGGAAGACGTGCTTACACGATTTTCGTTCGTGATGTTCAGCGTGAATTTAGGCTGAGACCAAGGAACGTGTTTTAAGGGAAGACAACGTGTTTGTTAATTAATTATAATTTAAAATTTTAAATTGAATTCAATTTGATCTCGACGCGTTTATTCGTCGTGTGTTCACATAACAGCTCAGAAAAATACGAAATTTGAAATCCGGCAATAATTCAATATTACGGACCCAATGGAACTGGTTTCGTCGAATTCCGAGACTGTGCCTCGGACGGCTATTTTAAATATCGATTCGAACGATATAAATTCAAAACTGAACAAACTACTTTTAAATTCGATTCTGAATCTTCTATTATCTTCAATATTATCGATATGAATTTTACAAGCCTTTGAAATATTTTTTAATCGGCTTAAAATTGAAGATTCAAATTTTTATTCAACCTTCAATAGATTAAATTCTAAAATTAGATCGTTAAATTCAAAGTTATATTGAAAATTAATTAAATTCGATTCAAACCATCATTTAAATATTTAAAATTAATTAAATATTCCCAAATTAAATAGTTCAAAATTCAGGGTCGTTACAATTATATTCTGGTTTTAAAGTATAAACTATTTTTAAATGACCGCGGTGTTGTAATAACGATTGGTTGGCAAAGAGACAGGGATCGGATATGGACATACTCTCTGTCGATACCGAAAACCACTTTGACTAACCGTGTACGCGGTGGAGATTCCAGAATGAAGTAGGTTGGGGCGACGTTTCCTGTAAGGTAAATACGTGGACCCGACTCCCGTGAGTTGGCATAAGGTGGCTAAAACAGGAGCGATTGACGGGTTAATGAGGTCATTCCTCTGATCGGACACTCCTCTTCGATATTATACTTCGACTTTGGATTGATTCAGTGGCCACTTCTATTTTTGATTTTGGGGGAGTTTGTTCGAGGTGGGCGGTAGCTGCGGCTACGCGTTACCATCGACCCGGAAGCGTAATTGGTATATCTACCCTGGCATTGCCTAGTTGTGCCGTGTCACCTACCCTATCGCGCCTTATACGATTTTGGTTTTGTACCATACCTATGGAGTGCCCTCTGACGACGCCCAGTACGGGGGAGATTACGGTACTGTATAGACTATGGGAATATATTCTGTGTTAAGGTGGAAAATGTAAAGCCTTAACGCTATTTAAAAGTAAGTTTATTTTACAATTAGACACTATTATAATAGCGCAATATACTACATAGTAAATAGTTTAACGGATCCTTAGGAGATGTAAATCCCGAGCATCTCTTAAGTTACAGTACTCATATTTATTTCTGTAAAATTTAACTTACATAAGATCTTTCAGTTCTGACTCGGGTGTTTTTGTCTTTTCAAATTCGCTCGGGTCAGTCCGAGCGTTTCAGGATTTGAAGATTTAGCTTTGGAGGACGAAGACGAAGATTTGTATTATTATTATTTATACTAGTGAACTACACCATTTAATTCCGCTGCATTGTTGTATTGGTATGTGTAACTCTGATATTTATTGCACAAGAAAAATAAATTATTTTGTAAAACAGTTTCATGAACTGTATATTTGATTATTATATTTTATCCTTCCGCTGTGAGATTCTGTTTTGTTTCATTTCTTCTCTATCTTTCTCATTTACCCCATAACAATCCGACCTTCCGTATGGTTTGAATTGGCACGTGTGTCGGTTTAAATCGTGCGAAAAGGCGGGATGTTACAAGGTGCTACCTTCGTAGCCCGTCAATCGCTCCTGTTTTAGCCACCTTATGCCAACTCACGGGAGTCGGGTCCACGTATTTACTTCAAAGGAAATGCCGCCACCATCCTACTTCATTATGGAATCTCCACCGCGTACACAGTTGTTAAAGTGGTTTTCGGAGTTGGCAGAGAGTATGACAACTTCCGATCCCGGTCTCTTCAACAACCAAAACGTTATTATAACACAGCGGTTATTTCAAAAATAATTTATACTTCAAAACCAGAATATCATATCCGTTTCAAACTATATAAATACGATATCATTTCCGTTTCAAAACCCAAATCAATATGATATCATTTTTATTTCAAAATATAACCTTTTTCCAAAATCATAGTACTTTCAAATCTATATACCTTGAACCCCATAGCTTTGAAATATAACTTCAAATACTTAAATGGTTTAAATGTTAAATTACTTTATATAATAAAATAGCTTTTTAAATTTCACAAATTAATTCCAATTACCGATTTGAACCTCCAATTAAACCATTTCAATTTCCATATAATTCAAAGCTTTAAATATTCCACCATTTCAAAACTAATTTTTTGATAATTCCATATATATCAAATTTAATTACTATTCTTTAGATTTGAAATGTATACTTAATAAATCCAATATAATTTAAGTAAAACTTTTAACTTCAACAACTGGATATCATTTCAATTATTTAACTTGATATATTCATTTAAATCAACTTGATATTCATTTACATCACTCTAAACAAAATCAAGTTATAAAAATCATACCCTTTAAAATTATAAATTTTATTAAATTCCAAATAAATTCCATATTCATCTTCCAACCTTATTCTCATTTAAGTCATTATAAACTCCATAAATTTAATTTAAATAAATGCCTAATCATATTTTATCTTAATAAAATCAAACTTAATTATTAACTTCTTTCATATTTCAAATCAATTTTATACATAGCTTAAAACCCAGAATTTAACTATATGTAAAATAACATTTATAAATTATCCAAATCATTATCTCATAAAACCATATATTTCTTTACAAAACCATAGAAAATCATTTCAAAATATTTTTATATATAGACCATGGTGTTTGTATATAATTTTCTACCCTATGGTCAAGTGATACGGATATTTATCATTTCAATCCGTAATTTCAAATAAAAATACGATTATATATCATTTCAAACGGCAATCCCGAATAAAATAAAGTGCATAACGAATTTGCAGTTTAAAACAATAAAACACATCATTCATTCATCCAATATCAATCATCAATCATTTATTACAATCATCATCCAATTTAAACAATAATATCAATATAGAGCATATAATAAATAACAGGTAATTATTGACAGTCTATGTTCAATAATAAATTAAACAATCTATCATATTGGTAGTTTATATGCAATAATGAATTAAATAACAATTTAATTCAATAAATTAAAATTTAACAGGAATGATGAAAAAAATACCAAATAGCAATAAATAAATTTCTTATCACATCAGAAATTAATTTAACACACATAAGAAATTTTAGAAATTGTGAGTGGGTTAAAACACTCACCTTTTGAATTTAAATTGAATTCAAATCCAGTTTAAACCCAAAAATTGACAAGTCTCAGAATCCATCCAAACTAGAGCCAAAATGTCCGAAATTCCAATACGAACCTAGCGTAGAAAACTGCGCATGAAACGGACCTCGTATGTGGGAGTTATGCTGATTAGAAGTTATATAGTTTAAAAATTAAAATTAAAACAAATAGAATAGAGAATAGTACACGTCACTCACATGAAACCCTAACTAACTGTGACGACTCGGAATTTTCAAGCATTTAAAATCGGAATATTTAATTGATTTTAAATATTCAATAGAACAATTTTAACTTGAATTACGAATATCACAATTTATTTGATAATTAAACTATTGATTTAAATAATTTGAAGTTGGGTGAAATGTTTAATTTGGAGTTTTAAGCCGGCTAAAAATAATTTGAAGGCTTATAAAATTTATATTGAGGATATTGAAGAAAGTGAAAGTGTTAAAATGGAATTTGGAAGTGTTTTGTTCAGTTTTTGAATTTTATCGTTTAAATTGAATTTAAAAATAGCCTTCCGAGGCACAGTCTGGGAATTTGATGAAACCAGTTTCATTGGATCCGGAATAGTGTTTTATTATCAGATTTCAATTTTCGTAGCATTCAGAGTTGTTGTGTGAGCGTATGATGTATAAACGCGCTGAAAATTTAAATTGAATATATTTACTGGTCAAACTTTCAGCCGTATTTTTTCACATCTAACGTTTTGCTTTCTCTTCCATCACTGTAGCAAAGCAAGCTTCTCGTGCAAGTTTTTTTTCCTTCTTTTTATATTTTCTGCCAAACCTTCTTTCTCCTTTCACGTTCAAGAATAATTGATGGCCGAGAAAATTAATACTTTCCCTTTCTTCCTTTCAAATCGAATGCAGGCTAAATAAAAAAAGAGAATAATGGCCGCTCCCTCCAATTAAGGAGAACCGGAATCTCCTCAATTCAAAACGTAAACCCTCGGCCGCGATTAGGGTTTTGAGTCGCGATCGATTACTAGCTGTTCGGTGGTGAGCAGTAGTAGTGGAGTGGGGTTGTAACAACCCGGAATTCTCACCAATCTATGATCATCGTTAAACGGTTTATGCCAATAGCATAACTGCTTTTTGGAGTTTATAAAACTCGGATTGAATTCCTTTCAAAAATTTGATGAACAAGGTTGTGGGCTTTAATCTCAATTTGGCCCACATCGTTCATTTTGTTTGTTTGCCGATGGTTATCAAAAATAAATAATAATAATAATAATCGGCCCTCCCCCCTTATCTTCATTTTTCACTTCGCAACCCTACAAACAAAATCACGAAAATAATGGCGGCCGTTCCTTTCGTTCATCTTTTCGAAGTTAGGGCTTGTGAAAAAAAATCGAAGATGCCGACTGTAACATCCCGCCTTTTTCACACACTTTAAACCAACACACGTGCCAATTCAAAGCATACGGAAGGGCGGATTGTTATGGGGTAAATAAGAAAAACAGAGAAGAAATAAAACAAAATAGAATCTCACAGCGGAAGGATAAAATATAATAATAAATATACAGTTCATAAACAGTTTACAAAACTCTTGATTCTTCTTTATACAATAAATATCAGAGTTACACATACCAATACAATCAATGCAGCGGAACAGTATGAGTGTGGTGCAATACTATAAATAAAATAATACGACTCCTTCGTCTTCGTCCTCCAAAGCTAAAGTCTTCGATCCTGAAACGCTCGGACTGACCCGAGCGAATTTGAAAAGACAAAAACACTCAAGTCAGACTAAAGGATCTTATGTGAGTTAAATTAACAGAAATAAATATGAGTACAGTAACTCAAGAGGTGCTCGGGATTTACATCTCCTAAGGATCCGATAAACTATTTACTATGTAGTATATTGCGCTATTATAATAGTGTCTATTCATAAAATAAACTTACTTTTAAATAGCGTTAAGGCTTTACATTTTCCACCTTAACACGTAAAATGCCAATAGTCTATACAGTACCGTAATACTTCCTGATCGGGAGGCTACCAGAGGATACTCCATAGGTACGACACAAATAGAAACTCGTAGTAAAGGCTCGGTATGGTAGGTGACACGGCACAACTAGGCAATGCCAGGGTAGATATACCAATTGCTATCCAGGCTGGTGGAAACGCGTAGCCGCAGTTACCGCCCACCTCGGACTAACTCCCCAAAATCAAAATATAGAAGTGGCCACTGAATCAATCCAAGTCAAAGTATAATATCGAAGAGGAGGGTCCGATCAGAGGAATGACCTCATTGGCCTGAGAATCGCTCCTGTTTTAGCCACCTTATGCCAACTCACGGGAGTCGGGTCCACGTATTTACCTTACAGGAAACGTCGCCACCACCTACTTCATTCTGGAATCTGCACCGCGTACACGGTTAGTCAAAGTGGTTTTCGGTATCGACAGAGAGTATGTCCATATTCGATCCCGGTCTCTTTGCCAACCCATCGTTATTATAACACCGCGGTCATTTAAAAATAGCTCATACTTTAAAACCAGAATAAACATTTCCATTTTAAATTATGAATACGATATCATTTTAAAACCCAAAACAATATGATATCCTTTATCCCAAATATAAACCTTTTCAAAAATCCAAATGCCTTAAAATTTATAACGTCTAAAAGCCAAATATCCTTTCAAAGCATAATATTTCGAAATTCATAATTTAAAACCATAACTTTTAAAACTTGAATGGTTTGGATATTCAACGGTATATGAATTAAAAGGTTTAACTTAAATGTTACTTTGTAAAGAAAATAGTTCTCATGGCTTTACAAATATATTTCTTTATTAAAGTCTAAACCAAAATTTGTATTATCTCTCTCAAGTTCCAAAACCACTTCAACTTATATATATATATATATATATATATATATATATATACGTATATCCATTTGGAGTATTAATATTTCAAACTAAAGTTGGATTTTATTCTTTCAACAAATCGAATGTTCTATTAATTAGTCTTGAATATTCACATAAAATCCATAAATAAATAAAAAATCCAATTTCTAGTAATAAAATATATATTTTTTTTCAATTCAAATTATACTAGAATATTCATTTCAATTTATCTTGGGAAAAATCCAATTATAAATATCATATCTTAAAATTTCCAAACTTAACATTTAAACATATGATATAAATTATCAAACTCCATTTTCTTAAAAAAAAAATTCCAATTTTAATAAAGAGATTTATACACCGTTTAATTTCAAAATTTTCAACTTCATATGTATATATATATATGGAAGAATAATGTTTATACAATATAAAATTTAAGATTATTATAAACCGTATTCCATCCAAACCATAGAAATCACATTAAAATAGTTACATATAGACCGCGGTGCCTGTATATAATTTTCTATCCTATGGTCAAGTGATACGGATATTTATCATTTCAATCCGCAATTTAAAAGATATAAAATTTTGCGGTTGTATATCATTTCAAACCACAATCCCGAATGAAAGGAAATATGCATGATAATTTGCAATTTAATGATATACAATAAAACATCCATCAATATCACCCATCATCCAATCACAATCATCAAGTAATATCAATCAATAACAATTTATATTTGATAATATATAACAGGTAATAACTGGCAATTTTATTCAGATTAAATTTAACAACTATTAATCTAACAGTTTATATTCAGTAATAATCTATATAACTGTTAACTAGCAGTTTATAGGAAAACAAATAAATTCTAACTATCAATTAATACGCAATAAATAAATTAAATTAACAGTTAAATTTAATAAATGCAATTCAACAAATATGAGTGAAATAAACATGCCAAATACTCCTAAATAAATTTCTATTCATTTCTAAAATTAATTTAACAAACATAAAAGCTTCTAGTAGTTGTGAGTGGGTTTAAACACTCACCTTTGGAATTTAAATCGAATTTAAATTCAATTTAAACTCAAAATTTTGATGGTCTCAGAATTTGTCCAAACCAGCGTCATTGGGTCTGGAATTTAAATACGAACCTAACAAAAAAAATTTCGTTTGAATCCGAGGTCGTATGAGAAAGTTATGGCAAAAAATGGTGATTGAAATCATAATAAAAAAATGAGAAATGGAACACATATTCACTTTCATCTTTGCCACGTCAGCAATGCAATCACCCACCTCGTCTCTTCCTGTACGCATGAACCCGCTCCTTTAACAAAACGCGACCCAGAACCCTGGCCGTTGACAACGCACGCAACGCCGCCTCCTCCCTGTGCTAGCCGCGGCCACGCGCGAGGCCCCTGCCGCTTCGCTCGACCTCACGCCCTCGATTGCGCATAAAAACCCTACTGGCTCGAGCAATTCTTCACAGCAGCCGCCTCTAATATCTAACCCTGGCTGAATTTTCCCCGATGATCCAACCGTTGAATCGCGAAACCAAGTATACCGATGAACTCCCCATCGTCCACTCTCCAAAACCCAGAAATCGTTTGTCGATCTGACGAACTTTGTGACGACGTGATGAACGGTCGGGACTGTTTCAATTTATTCTGGGTACACGATAACTCCATTTGAAAAACGAATTTCACCCTGAGATTACGTGTTTCGAGAACATTGACATATATTTTTGTGGAATTTTTCTGGAGGGTTTGAATTTTCATTGAAATTTGGATTGAAGTAGATCTAGGTTTTGCAACCATTTGAGGAGGAGAATGAGATGAAGAAAAATGAACGTACAGCCAAAATGACAATAGAAAGGAGCTAGGTTTTATAACTGTATATTTATAGGTAGGGTTGGGTTAGAGTAGATAGACTAGATAGATGAACGTACGAAACAAACTAAGGCCCAAAAAGCCCGTTCTGACCCCGGAACGAAATTTGTCAAACCCATATATCCAGATAGGTATTTTAAAATATTCTGAACGCGATGGAAAAAGTTTCACGTCCAAATTTGATCGTATGAAGAAGTTATGCTGAAAACAAGATTTCCAAATTGATTTCAAATTGATTTTAATAAAATTGATTTTCAAGGCGTTTCGCGTCCGTACGATCAAACGACAAGTCCGATCGATACGAAACTTGAAACCCTATAATAATTCACCGATACGGATCCGATGAAACTGGTTTCATCGAAATCCGAGTCCGTGACCAAAATGGCTATTTTCAATATTCATTAAATAAATTAAATAAATTATAAAAATCCAATTTTTACATCTAAATTCAAAAATTGACCAAATTTCTCCCTTTAAATTTTCTTAATTATTTACTCCAATTCTAAACAATTCAAGTGTCAATACATAGTTGTTCTATTCATCAATTTAGATGTTAATCCTTACTTAAAGGTTAAATTCCAATTTTTAATAAATTCAACATTATACGTTTGATTAAATTTATTAAATTCACTTTCTTTCTATTATTCAAAGTTATTGATGTCAGTTTAATGAAAATAACATTGGCTCAATATCTATACATTAAAAATCTCAATTCTAAACTTAGATCTCAACTTATGAAATAGTTAAATAATAAATTCCATCTAAATCTACATCTTCCTACTATCTAAATATTTAGAAAAATTACTTACCACTTTTTATTGTAAATTTCTAAACTAGTAGATTTGTGTCATTTCTAGCCCTCTGGATATTTTAAATTAACTAAAAGCAAATTTACATATAATTTCCATCGTCAATTATTTTAGTGAATAAATCTTCAAAGGTTACTGCAATTAATCCCATAAATTGCAATAAATTCTAATAAATTTGACTCTATTTGATTACAACTCACAAATAAATCAATTATTCCCCAACTACAAAGTTACCGTTTCTTATATATATATATCACTACAGTAATACTTCCAAATGTTCATCCTTTGTTTGCATAAATTAATGTATTCAATTGAATTGTAATATTGTTAACTTACACATAAATAAAACTTAACAACTAATAGAATAAATAACTTACAAAATTTGTTGTCATAAATATATTTTATAAGTCTACACTTAATTATTATCTTACAATACGTTTTTACGTTACTATAAAATTTATACACTCTTCCGTTACCATATTAATAATTACTAAAGTAACGTTCATTCTTAATAACAACGTTATACTATTCAACATATAAAAGGACTCCATTCCCCAAATACATTCATTTATATTTATTCCCTTAAAGTTCTCCTTTATTGACTAGACACATAAATTTAGATTCATTTACATCGAATGCCCTTCTTAGCTATATACTCAATACATGTTAAATCTACATAATTTTTACCCTTTTATTCAAATTCACTTATACCATCAATAACAAAATGTTGCCCTAAATTTATATTCAATTATATACATTAGATAAATGGGTAAACTTTTGTAATTATCCCATATATGAAAATATTTTTATGCATACATTTCCACTTACTTACTATGCATTCATTTATTAAATTACTAATTGCCTTAGTCAACTTATCCCCTATTTACTACCAAATTTCAAATTTAATTATGTCTTATCAATACATAAAATTTACATAGGCAAAACAAATTTTATTACTATCTTAAGTCCATTTATTATTGACAACATTCATTAAATTTCCTTATCAACACTTATTGCATTGATTTATTCAGCGGTCATCTTTTATTTAGTTACTATCCATTTTACAATCCAATGTAAGTCTTCCACTATTTATTTTATATTAAATGAATTCCATTCTACTTAATCTTTTTATTGATATTCACTAATTTAACCCTTATATCAGTTTCTTATATTTAACTTTAAATCAAATTGTGACAATCTACATTATCCAAATCTATTGTCATAAAATTTTATTGTTACACTAAATTACAACTACTATACCAAATTTCTACATTTATTCTCAATTAGATTAGAAATTATATTAATTCAATTCATTTAATATTATTAATTTAACGGGTCCTTACAATCTCCCCCACTCAAAACTTTTCGTCCCCGAAAAGGAAAAAGAAGGGAGAAGGAAGAAAAAACAGTACATCTTATTTCAAATATTAACTTATAAACAATAATTTACTGGATTAATTTCCTTTAATGAAATATACCCGTTTATAATCATTACAACCTTTTATACTTAAATCATTAAAGTTTGGAAAATATTCAATAAAATTCTAAGTCCAAAATTTACGAAAATTTTTGGCAGAGTCTCCTTTGTACGGTGAGGCTCGGGAGAAAATATAATATCAAAATATACAAATATATTACATATATTATAAAAATATTATATCCCAACATGGAAAAATAGCGCTTTAAACGTAATCCGAAAACGTACCTATTTGTCGGGCAATATACGCTTATTATTTTGGAACCAAAAGCAGTAGCAGTTGCTTCCATCACCTGTATTCACTTATATAATCTAAAAGGTTAAATATTTATTTTAAAGTGAACTATTCAAGTGGATTCAATCATTAACCAACCAAAAAATTCAATAACCATCAACCTTACAAACAACATACATACACAAACGAAGCAACCATTTAATCTATCAAACAGATAGTTGTTTGGGTTCAAACTTGAAATTCGTATGAAATGGAATTAACTATCAAGTGCATCCTTTACTCAACAGTCTTAGATGGAACAAAGATAGATACTTATTCATTTAACCACTTCAAATTTCTTACCCAACAACATAAATCAAACAACACAATTCAAACCAACACCTAAATTTATTTATTATACATTTATCTCATGCTTCAATGGTTTGATTTTCTTTCTTTCATTTATGGAGTGATTTCTTTATTTCTTACAAATTTTCATTTTCCATTTATCACAAAATTCATTCTATTTGTATTCCAATTTATTTACTAAAGTTTCTATCATCTATTTATACTACTTACCTTTACTTATAGTAAAATTTCCAATTTAACTTAAGTCTATACAATTAATTCTCATTAATAATAGCAAATTAATAGAATACCTTTATTACCTTACTCTTCACTTGTAAGATTTCCCTTGACATTTTCCTACTAACATTGCAACTTTTTATTATATAGTAAGTTATGTATGTTTTAAGAATGTAAGTGAAAATTTACAAGTTTCTTCTCCATTCCTTTAATTAATATTATTTGTTTTATAAATTACAATTTCGACTTACCTTTAATCTCATTCATTTATTTAATGTTGAAGTTTCCATTATATTTAATTACAATAACCCTCTACTTACACTTAATTTATTAACCTTATAACTTGCATTCCTATAAGTGAAAGATTTTACTCATTCATTAACTATGGATTACAGTCATTTATATTTTTCCTACTTTCCATTATATTAGAATAGGGGAAATTAAGGCGTACTTAAGTTAATAACCCTACAATCAAACTTTATAAATTAAGGAATTTCATATTTTTTTTACTTTCTTAAGGTTAAAATCACCTATTAATAATACAACCTTTAATTTTAGTAAAATTCCAATCATCACTTAAGTTAATACCATTAAATTCTTATTTATAACAGTAATTTATTGAATACTTCATTATTTCCAAAAATTCTACTTGCATAATATTCTATTCCACTCTTAATTTAGATTTCAACGTTTTATACTTGGTAAGTTATTTATGTTAAAGAAAAAGCAAAAGAACTTATACAAGTTTAATCTCAACCCTTTTAATTCATTGATTACTTAACCTTTATTTCACTAACCTAATTTTTTTTTTACAACTAATTAATGGAAATTCAAGAATTAATACCGGGTCAAATTCCAAAATTACTTTAAAATAATAGATAATTAATTTCTTACAACTTTTATATATCTAATTACCTTTAAACAATTAAAATTTTAAATAATTCCAAAACAAATCTGCAGTAGAGTTTACTACAGTGGCCTTTCCCTTCGAAACTCGAAAATGAAAGTCGATGATGCGGCCGTCATCACCGAAATTATTTTCCAGCGACGGAGAGGAAAGTACAAACTTATTTTCTTCAAAATCCTCTTAAACCAATTATTTCGAATTATACTAAATATTTATATAAGAAAATATTTATAAACCAAATCAATATATTTCATAAATCCTTTGAAAGCAGATTTTCAAAATCCCGGACTTAAGTTCTAAAATCTCCAATTTGATTTATTATAATTTCAACTTAGCTTCAATTGTTATAAATATTTTTATTTCCTAACACCCAATCTATAGCAACCAAATATATATATATATATATATATATATATATATCTTTATAAAAATATTTTTTATATATAGAAAATATAATAGGCAAAATTATTTCATTCACCTATATTAAAAACAAATATTATGTCGGTCTGTCCTATTAAGTGTTTAGAAATCCCTATTGATGGCATAGCGTCCCATGCATCAACCAGAATTTATAAATACAAAACGGAACAGAGTAACATAATATTAAAATCTTTTTATAAAACTAACAAATACGCTCTCTCATATATATATATACACTTAGCGACTCCCATAGGGTATTACTACCCTATTAACAAAGAGTCAAACCCCACAAAGCCAAGTTTATCGCTAAACCAAAGCTTTGATACCAACTGTAACATCCCGCCTTTTTCACACACTTTAAACCAACACACGTGCCAATTCAAAGCATACGGAAGGGCGGATTGTTATGGGGTAAATAAGAAAAACAGAGAAGAAATAAAACAAAATAGAATCTCACAGCGGAAGGATAAAATATAATAATAAATATACAGTTCATAAACAGTTTACAAAACTCTTGATTCTTCTTTATACAATAAATATCAGAGTTACACATACCAATACAATCAATGCAGCGGAACAGTATGAGTGTGGTGCAATACTATAAATAAAATAATACGACTCCTTCGTCTTCGTCCTCCAAAGCTAAAGTCTTCGATCCTGAAACGCTCGGACTGACCCGAGCGAATTTGAAAAGACAAAAACACTCGAGTCAGACTAAAGGATCTTATGTGAGTTAAATTAACAGAAATAAATATGAGTACAGTAACTCAAGAGGTGCTCGGGATTTACATCTCCTAAGGATCCTTTAAACTATTTACTATGTAGTATATTGCGCTATTATAATAGTGTCTATTCATAAAATAAACTTACTTTTAAATAGCGTTAAGGCTTTACATTTTCCACCTTAACACGTAAAATGCCAATAGTCTATACAGTACCGTAATACCTCCTGATCGGGAGGCTACCAGAGGATACTCCATAGGTACGACACAAATAGAAACTCGTAGTAAAGGCTCGGTATGGTAGGTGACACGGCACAACTAGGCAATGCCAGGGTAGATATACCAATTGCTATCCAGGCTGGTGGAAACGCGTAGCCACAGTTACCGCCTACCTCAGACTAACTCCCCAAAATCAAAATATAGAAGTGGCCATTGAATCAATCCAAGTCAAAGTATAATATCGAAGAGGAGGGTCCGATCAGAGGAATGACCTCATTGGCCTGAGAATCGCTCCTGTTTTAGCCACCTTATGCCAACTCACGGGAGTCGGGTCCACGTATTTACCTTACAGGAAACGTCGCCACCACCTACTTCATTCTGGAATCTCCACCGCGTACAAGGTTAGTCAAAGTGGTTTTCGGTATCGACAGAGAGTATGTCCATATCCGATCCCGGTCTCTTTGCCAACCCATCGTTATTATAACACCGCGGTCATTTAAAAATAGCTCATACTTTAAAACCAGAATAAACATTTCCATTTTAAAATTATGAATACGATATAATTTTAAAACCCAAAACAATATGACATCCTTTATCCCAAATATATACCTTTTCAAAAATCCAAATGCTTTAAAATTTATAACGTCTGAAAGCCAAATATCCTTTCAAAGCATAATATTTCGAAATTCATAATTTAAAACCATAACTTTTAAAACTTGAATGGTTTGGATATTCAACGGTATATGAATTAAAAGGTTTAACTTAAATGTTACTTTGTAAAGAAAATAATTCTCATGGCTTTACAAATACATTTCTTTATTAAAGTCTAAACCAAAATTTTTATTATCTCTCTCAAGTTCCAAAACCACTTCAACTTATATATATACGTATATCCATTTGGAGTATTAATATTTCAAACTAAAGTTGGATTTTATTCTTTCAACAAATCGAATGTTCTATTAATTAGTCTTGAATATTCACATAAAATCCATAAATAATAAAAACTCCAATTTCTAGTAATAAATTTTTTTTTTCAATTCAAATTATAATAGAATATTCATTTCAATTTATCTTGGGAAAAATCCAATTATAAATATCATATCTTAAAATTTCCAAACTTAACATTTAAACATATGATATAAATTATCAAACTCCATTTTCTTAATTTTTTTTTCCATTTTTAATAAAGAGATTTATACACCGTTTAATTTCAAAATTTTCAACTTCATATGTATATATATATATGGAAGAATAATATTTATACAATATAAAATTTAAGATTATTATAAACCGTATTCCATCCAAACCATAGAAATCACATTAAAATAGTTACATATAGACCGCGGTGCCTGTATATAATTTTCTATCCTATGGTCAAGTGATACAGATATTTAACATTTCAATCCGCAATTTAAAAGATATAAAATTTTGCGGTTGTATATCATTTCAAACCACAATCCCGAATGAAAGGAAATATGCATGATAATTTGCAATTTAATGATATACAATAAAACATCCATCAATATCACCCATCATCCAATCACAATCATCAAGCAATATCAATCAATAACAATTTATATTTGATAATATATAACAGGTAATAACTGGCAATTTTATTCAGATTAAATTTAACAACTATTAATCTAACAGTTTATATTCAGTAATAATCTATATAACTGTTAACTAGCAGTTTATAGGAAAACAAATAAATTCTAACTATCAATTAATACGCAATAAATAAATTAAATTAACAGTTAAATTTAATAAATGCAATTCAACAAATATGAGTGAAATAAACATGCCAAATACTCCTAAATAAATTTCTATTCATTTCTAAAATTAATTTAACAAACATAAAAGCTTCTAGTAGTTGTGAGTGGGTTTAAACACTCACCTTTGGAATTTAAATCGAATTTAAATTCAATTTAAACTCAAAATTTTGATGGTCTCAGAATTTGTCCAAACCAGCGTCATTGGGTCTGGAATTTAAATACGAACCTAACAAAAAAAATTTCGTTTGAATCCGAGGTCGTATGAGAAAGTTATGGCAAAAAATGGTGATTGAAATCATAATAAAAAAATGAGAAATGGAACACATATTCACTTTCATCTTTGCCACGTCAGCAATGCAATCACCCACCTCGTCTCTTCCTGTACGCATGAACCCGCTCCTTTAACAAAACGCGACCCAGAACCCTGGCCGTTGACAACGCACGCAACGCCGCCTCCTCCCTGTGCTAGCCGCGGCCACGCGCGAGGCCCCTGCCGCTTCGCTCGACCTCACGCCCTCGATTGCGCATAAAAACCCTACTGGCTCGAGCAATTCTTCACAGCAGCCGCCTCTAATATCTAACCCTGGCTGAATTTTCCCCGATGATCCAACCGTTGAATCGCGAAACCAAGTATACCGATGAACTCCCCATCGTCCACTCTCCAAAACCCAGAAATCGTTTGTCGATCTGACGAACTTTGTGACGACGTGATGAACGGTCGGGACTGTTTCAATTTATTCTGGGTACACGATAACTCCATTTGAAAAACGAATTTCACCCTGAGATTACGTGTTTTGAGAACATTGACATATATTTTTGTGGAATTTTTCTGGAGGGTTTGAATTTTCATTGAAATTTGGATTGAAGTAGATCTAGGTTTTGCAACCATTTGAGGAGGAGAATGAGATGAAGAAAAATGAACGTACAGCCAAAATGACAATAGAAAGGAGCTAGGTTTTATAACTGTATATTTATAGGTAGGGTTGGGTTAGAGTAGATAGACTAGATAGATGAACGTACGAAACAAACTAAGGCCCAAAAAGCCCGTTCTGACCCCGGAACGAAATTTGTCAAACCCATATATCCAGATAGGTATTTTAAAATATTCTGAACGCGATGGAAAAAGTTTCACGTCCAAATTTGATCGTATGAAGAAGTTATGCTGAAAACAAGATTTCCAAATTGATTTCAAATTGATTTTAATAAAATTGATTTTCAAGGCGTTTCGCGTCCGTACGATCAAATGACAAGTCCGATCGATACGAAACTTGAAACCCTATAATAATTCACCGATACGGATCCGATGAAACTGGTTTCATCGAAATCCGAGTCCGTGACCAAAATGGCTATTTTCAATATTCATTAAATAAATTAAATAAATTATAAAAATCCAATTTTTACATCTAAATTCAAAAATTGACCAAATTTCTCCCTTTAAATTTTCTTAATTATTTACTCCAATTCTAAACAATTCAAGTGTCAATACATAGTTGTTCTATTCATCAATTTAGATGTTAATCCTTACTTAAAGGTTAAATTCCAATTTTTAATAAATTCAACATTATACGTTTGATTAAATTTATTAAATTCACTTTCTTTCTATTATTCAAAGTTATTGATGTCAATTTAATGAAACTAACATTGGCTCAATATCTATACATTAAAAATCTCAATTCTAAACTTAGATCTCAACTTATGAAATAGTTAAATAATAAATTCCATCTAAATCTACATCTTCCTACTATCTAAATATTTAGAAAAATTACTTACCACTTTTTATTGTAAATTTCTAAACTAGTAGATTTGTTTCATTTCTAGCCCTTTGGATATTTTAAATTAACTAAAAGCAAATTTACATATAATTTCCATCGTCAATTATTTTAGTGAATAAATCTTCAAAGGTTACTGCAATTAATCCCATAAATTGCAATAAATTCTAATAAATTTGACTCTATTTGATTACAACTCACAAATAAATCAATTATTCCCCAACTACAAAGTTACCGTTTCTTATATATATATATCACTACAGTAATACTTCCAAATGTTCATCCTTTGTTTGCATAAATTACTGTATTCAATTGAATTGTAATATTGTTAACTTACACATAAATAAAACTTAACAACTAATAGAATAAATAACTTACAAATTTTTTTGTCATCAATATATTTTATAAGTCTACACTTAATTATTATCTTACAATACGTTTTTACGTTACTATAAAATTTATACACTCTTCCGTTACCATATTAATAATTACTAAAGTAACGTTCATTCTTAATAACAACGTTGTACTATTCAACATATAAAAGGACTCCATTCCCCAAATACATTCATTTATATTTATTCCCTTAAAGTTCTCCTTTATTGACTAGACACATAAATTTAGATTCATTTACATCGAATGCCCTTCTTAGCTATATACTCAATACATGTTAAATCTACATAATTTTTACCCTTTTGTTCAAATTCACTTATACCATCAATAACAAAATGTTGCCCTAAATTTAGATTCAATTATATACATTAGATAAATGGGTAAACTTTTGTAATTATCCGATATATGAAAATAGTTTTATGCATACATTTCCACTTACTTACTATGCATTCATTTATTAAATTACTAATTGCCTTAGTCAACTTATCCCCTATTTACTACCAAATTTCAAATTTAATTATGGCTTATCAATACATAAAATTTACATAGGCAAAACAAATTTTATTACTATCTTAAGTCCATTTATTATTGACAACATTCATTAAATTTCCTTATCAACACTTATTGCATTGATTTATTCAGCGGTCACCTTTTATTTAGTTACTATCCATTTTACAATCCAATGTAAGTCTTCCACTATTTATTTTATATTAAATGAATTCCATTCTACTTAATCTTTTTATTGATATTCACTAATTCAACCCTTATATCAGTTTCTTATATTTAACTTTAAATCAAATTGTGACAATCTACATTATCCAAATCTATTGTCATAAAATTTTATTGTTACACTAAATTACAACTAATATACCAAATTTCTGCATTTATTCTCAATTAGATTAGAAATTATATTAATTCAATTCATTTAATATTATTAATTTAACGGGTCGTTACACCGACGTTCAATCGTTCGATCGTTGCTCGTCTCTTATGGTGCTTGCGGCCGCTTGATTTGTGATCGTCGCTGCTACAAATTTGGTCGAGTCTGAGAAGATTTCGTCTGCTTCAAATCGTCGAACGCCTCCACGTGAACGAGTTCGTCTTCGCTTCAATCAAGGTGAGTGATACTTGTCACTCACATCTAATTCGAACTCCATGATTCTTCTGTTTCTTTTCATCATATAATTTTTATTTGAATTTGTCAAACACCTTTGCTCTGCCGCTTGATGATGTTTGAATGTTTGAGATGATTTATGACTTGTTAAATTCCTATATTTTCGTTGCTTGAATATACGATGTTGATTTTGATTATGGCTTGATTTGTCTACTCACGGCTTCGGCTCCAATCATTCTGACTCGTTCAATTTTGACTAAAAATATGGCTTTGAATTATTCACTTTGAGATGAAGGTTGACTTGTTCATATGACTGTGACGATTTCTTGGTAACTTCGGTTACTTTTCTGACTTGATCGTCACAGCTTTGAAATTACTATCTACATATGTGACTAGTTTGCATTGTGCGTGTGGACTTTGGCATGACCACGGTTTTGATTTTAATTTGAAAATGTTTCTTTGAATTCTCTCTTGCTTCTAGCTTAAAGTCTTGACAGCATTTTGGTCATTGTTTAGACTTGATATAGTCAGCACTGTGTATGTCGACATTGCATAAGCTCGAGCTCTATAGCATTGCTTTGTTCAGTTCATACTTGTAGTCTTTGTGTTCATGTTGTCTGGTCTCCACTGTACACTAGTAGTTCGGTTGAGCGTTGAGCATGTGCGCACTTCATATTAGCACTGATATGGTGCAGTCTGGCTATGTAGTCTTCACTGAAATGTTGCTGTGTCAATTTAAAAATCAGGTTACATTTGAGGTCTGGTTCATTGACTAGTGAACTGTCTTTATATGTTTTGATAGTTTGGTTCTGCATATTTAGGTTGTAACACTGATTCATCACTTTTTTTGTGTCATTGAGTCTGGTACTTGTGCTTCATAGACTTGTGTTTGCAGCTCTCGGAGATTCATGTGATGTATTGTTTATATATGCGTTTTATTTTTGAGTCTGGTTTAGGCTGCACTTGTGTATGGCCTTACTTCTGGTCTGATGCTCGAGTCTTTGCCTTTCTGGTGTCCAGTTGCATACTGATTTGCTTCTTTGAAGTGTGCAGTCTTGTGGTTGTGTACTCAATTGAGCTTTCATTATAGCCTGGTCTGGATTTGGTTTGTAGTTTGCATTGTTGCAGTTGCTTTGATCTGACGTTTGTGGTTAGTTGTTGTGCACTTGAGCCTTTTGTGCACTTGACATATGTCCACTGTGTATTGACATACTTGTAGTTTTGAAGCTTTATTCTTGGTGTTGCTGGTGTACTTGGGTCAGTGGCATTGATATCTTTAGCTTGTAGTTGCACACTGCTGCTATTTGTTGCACTTGTGTACTTTATATATTGTGTAGCCACTTGATCAATTTGTCGAGACTTTATTTTTATTGCACCCGAGTTTCATATTGATTTTGGAATTACACCTGTGTTGAATCTGGTATTTCGGGTTTGACCTTGTGCCCGGTTGTGTTCATCATTAATGACGTGGCAAGGCAGCGCACGCAAGCGTGAACTGCAGCCACACGGTATGGTTTTGTGATATTCTATTTTGTTTTGATTTATTGATCTTTAGCATATTTCTTATGCTGTAGTGGCGAGGAAGTGCACGCGTGCGTGTACTGCGGCCCTACTTGAATTAATATTTTAATTGATATTTCAATGTTTTGAAATGTTTTGTTTATTTAATTCAATATTCTGAATTGTATTCCGATTTGGTTTAATTTGCTGATTTGTTATTTAACACTGTTATGTGTTATATTTATCATTATCCGATTTCTTTATTTAAGGAGCGGAGGAGACGAGATTCATTGTGACTGTTGTCTATTCATTATTTAATTATTATTGCTTCTGTGCACTAATAACTGAGTTTGAATTAGACTGACCCGTGTATTATTTTCTTTGAATTTAATACTCGGGTCAGACCCGAGTTATTTCAGGTTGTAGATATCTTACTTTGGGTTGCCGTTTGAGCTATGAAGACTTTTCTTATCTTTTGGGAGTTGTCGTGTCATAGTATAGGTTGATATGTATTCATGTATATTAGTCGATAATGTACTTGTATGTGTAAATGCCTGAGTCGATAGTTGTAGTGGTATCATATGTACTGTATCATGTGTATTGTAACCGATATCAGTTAGTATATATCTGAGACTTTCTGTTTTTATCTGTGTTCCACATTTATATTATCTGTGTTGTATTATATATTTTGTCCTAAACTATTATGAACCATCGTAGTTCGTTCTATACTGGAATTGGGGTATGTCGATGGGAGTAAATAAATCAGAGATGAAAAATGAAAGAATATATATATATACCACTCCTATCGAGATAACCAATACTGGTGTAAGGCCTAACTACTGATGGCCGCTCCTAAACAGCCTTATTCTCCGCGCTAGTTGACAGCATTACACCGTAGTGTTCTTGGCTAGCGTGGGTATAGAGGTAGGGCGTCACAGCTTGGTATCAGGGCCTGGGGCTTAGGACAAATATAAAACATAACTTAGATGGAACATGTGTTACAACTAATTGTCGATAATTTATCTCTCATCTTTGCATACGATTATCTTTGATTGTTAGGTATAAATTCCTAACGTTTATTCATGTGCATTTGATTTTTTGATTTCGTGAAAGTATTTTGGCTTCGGTCTCCGTTTGCTTTGCGAACTCAGGTTGGATTTTTGATGATGAGGATTTTGTTCTTGTGTTTTCGGCTTTGAATTGGTTTAGCCGACGTTGATTTTGTTTTAATTTGGCCAATTAAAGCTATTTCGACCTCCTTGCATTTTGTGGTAGTCCGCTACCTTCTCGAATTTGCAGTGTACATATTTCACATTCATTTGGTGGAAGCTTTTCACTACTGTCACTTGCTTATTGCATTTGTTTGCAGTGTGAATTCTTGAGCATTGGCCATTACTTGTTGACTTCGGCATTGACTTGATTTTTATTTTTGTGGAAGTCATCTATGCATTTATGCTCGTTCTGCTTTGTTTTTCCAATTGTTAATCGATTCTTCTTTTCCGATTAGTTGTTATCTCCTTTGTCGACTTTGATAACTTCTATTTCTGGAATTTTTGGGTATTTCTACTTTGATGGATTTAGAATCGAATTCTTTAGATTTTATTCACGTATTCGAATGTGAATTTTAGTGAATTGATTTGGTTTCCAAATTTAATCGATTCTTGCTAATTCCCCGATTTGTTGCTATCATTTATTAGCAACTTTGATGACATCTTCTTCGGGATTTTTGTGAACATACCTTTTGATGGATTCGGTATTGATTACCTTGGATTCTATTCACGTCTTCGTACGTGAATTCTTGTGAATTGACTGTTTCTGCAATCCTTTTTGTGATTTGTCACTTTAAAAATATAAAGGTTTTCTATACTAGTAGTAAATATCAAAACCCTTTTCTCCAAACGATTTCAAAACTATTTTATTACAAAGCTCTTTTCCTAAGCCGTTTTCCAATCTACTAGTATATACAAACCTTTACCTCACTCGGATGAGAAATCTAATTAAACAGCCTAGTAAAACAAGTGGTATGAAACGCTTGTGTTTGCTTCGTCGGTTAATTCTTGGACTTGTTCGATTGAACCTCTTGTGACAATTTTCTGGTGAAGATTTACAGTTTGTTCATAAATATTTAAGTTAAGCAAGTGGTTATGGGACATGAAGCTAAACTTTTATATTTACTAGCTTAGTGTAACTGACACTTCTTGATGATCATAACGATCCTTTTTATGATTTAGACTAGCAATTGTGCGATGTCTCTTTGTTGCGAGGTTAGGCTAGACACCACTTGTGTGATTCCATTCACACATACCTTTTTTATTTTTGGTTAGCCAAGACACCATTTGTGTGTTTCCACTCACATATATCTTTTTACTTTCTGGTTAGGCTAGACACCATTTGTGTGATTCCATTCACACATATCTTTTTGCATTTTGGTTAGCCTAGACACCATTTGTGTGAATCCACTCACACATATCTTTTTGCTTTCTGGTTAGGCTAGACACCATTTGTGTCATTCCATTCACACATACTTTTTGCTTTTTGGTTAGCCTAGACACCATTAATGTGATTCCACTCACACATACCTTTTTGCTTTTTGGTTAGCTACCCTGAGATAGCGTCTCGCTTTGCGTTACACGTGTTGGTGAGTTTTCATGCTCACGTGTAGGTGAGTTTTCATGCTTCCGTTCTCTCTTTGCGTTACACGTGTTGGTGATTTTTCATGCTCACGTGTAGGTGAGTTTTCATGCTCCCGTTCTCGCTTTGCGTTACACGTTTTGGTGAGTTTTCATGCTCATGTGTAGGTAGTTTTCATGCTCCCGTTCTCGCTTTGCGTTACACGTGTTGGTGAGTTTTCATGCTCACGTGTAGCTGAGTTTTCATGCTCCCGTTCTCGCTTTGTGTTACACGTGTTGGTGAGTTTTCATGCTCACGTGTAGTTGAGTTTTCATGCTCCTGTTCTCGCTTTGCGTTACACGTGTAGGTGTGTTTTCATGCTCACGTGTAGGTGAGTTTTCTTGCTCTCGTTCTCGCTTTGCGTTACACGTGTAGGTGAGTTTTCTTGCTCACGTGTAGGTGAGTTTTCATGCTCCCGTTCTCGCTTTGCGATTACACGTGTTGGTGATTTTTCATGCTCACGTATAGGTGAGTTTTCATACTCCCATTTGAGTTTTCATACTTCCATTTGAGTTTTCATACTCCCATTTGAGTTTCCGTACTCCCATTCGAGTTTCTGTACTCCCATTTGAGTTTTCATACTCTCATTTTGTGAAATCTGGATTTCTTGTGCAGTCTTCTGGAATTTGTGCCTCACCAATTTTCGTGATTTCTATTGATAAGTTTTATCAATTTTTGTGCATTGGTGAATTCTTGTGTCATTGACTTGTTATGAATACAAGTTTAGGGTATGATATCCCTTTTCTATCTTTGAGAAGATTCTTGTGACATTTTTGATGAATGAAAATTCATTGGTATTATCTTTTGATTCCAGTTATTTTGATGAGATTTTGACGTATTAACTTCAGTAACCGTCAATTTTAAAAATGGATTTTCAAGTGGTTATCCCGCAATGTTGATTTTGTTGTCCGTTTTTACGGTATTTTGAGAAGTGCAATTTCCTTGTCGGAATTGCTACTGATGTTGTTGTTTTAATCACGTGTTTTAAAAGTTTGTTATTTTTCAAAATTGTTTCAAAATATAAATTAAAATTGTTTTCATTTTTTTTTATAGTTTACGCTTTCAAAAGAATGAGGAAGCGATTTAAACATTTCAGAAAAATCGAGGACTATGACCCTTTCTTTTACTGATTCGCTTAATTCCGGACTTGTCCATTTGAGAATGTGAAATGTTATTTATTTAAAATACACAATTTTTCACTTTCAAGGAAATGATGAAGTAAATTAAACGATTTAGTAAAACTCGTGGTTATGGGACATGTGCGTTTGCTATTTCGGTTAACCTCGGACTCGTTAATTGAAATATTAGTGATTTCTGGTTATCGTTTTTGATAGTCAGATATTTGTTGTTTCTAATTATCGTTTTTTTGATAATTAGATATTTGAAATTTGATTATCGTTTTTGATAATCAGATATTTGTAATTTCTGATTAATGTTATTGATAATTGGATAAATGTGATTTAATTATCGCTTGTGATAATTAGATATTTAAGATTTAATTATCGTTTTGATAATCGAATATTTGAGATTTGATTATCGATTTTGATAATCGAATATTTGTTGATTTGATTATCCTTGTTGATAATCGAATATTTGTTGATTTGATTATCGTTTTTGATAATCGAATATTTGTGATTTGAGATTTTTGAATTATCTATTGATAATTAAAGTTTGTAGAGAATTTGTGAAATTTCTTTTATGAAATTAGAAGATTTGTTTGGTGTTTATATTGTACTATGCCGGTGTACCGACTCAATTTTCTGCTATTCATGACGTTTTCCACGTCTTCCAATTACGGAAATGCCTTAGGGATTTTCGATTTTTATTCTTGAGCAACATTCTATTCACACCATTGCTTCGAAGGTTGAGCACCTTCGAAATAAAGATGTTTCTCTTATGGAAATTCTCAATGATTCTCAAATTCTAGGGATTTCTCTTTGGAATCCAGAGAATTCATCGAGCAAACACATTTAGGCTTACTCCTCCATGCTCTTTATGGTGAACTTCCTATTTCGAATTTCTTCCTTTTGTGTTGATATACTTTTATGGTTGTTACCTTTTGTCTGTTTATCCCTTATGATTGCGAGGACGCAATTTCTTTAAGGAGGGGAGTCTGTAACAACCCAGAATTCTCACCAATCTATGATCATCGTTAAACGGTTTATGGCGATAGCATAACTGCTTTTTGGAGTTTGTAAAACCCGGATTGAATTCCTTTCAAAAATTTGATGAACAAGGTTGCGGGCTTCAATCTCAATTTGGCCCACATCGTTCATTTTGTTTGTTTGCCGATGGTTATCAAAAAGAAATAATAATAATAATAATAATAATAATAACCGGCCCTCCCCCCTTATCTTCATTTTTCACTTTGCAACCCTACAAACAAAATCACGAAAATAATGGCGGCCGTTCCTTTCGTTCTTCTTTTCGAAGTTAGGGCTTGTGAAAAAAATTCGAAGATGCCGACGTTCAAACGTTCGATCATTGCTCGTCTCTTATGGTGCTTGCGGCCGCTTGATTTGTGATCATCGCTGCTACAAATTTGGTCGAGTCTGAGAAGATTTCGTCTGCTTCAATTCGTCGAACGCCTCCACGTGAACGAGTTCGTCTTCGCTTCAATCAAGGTGAGTGATACTTTTCGCTCACATCTAATTCGAACTCCATGATTCTTCTGTTTCTTTTCATCATATAATTTTTATTTGAATTTGTCAAACTCCTTTGCTCTTCCGCTTGATGATGTTTGAACATTTGAGATGATTTATGACTTGTTAAATTCCTATATTTTCGTTGCTTGAATATACGATGTTGATTTTGATTATGGCTTGATTTGTCGACTCACGGCTTCGGCTCCAATCATTCTGACTCGTTCAATTTCGATTAAAAATACGGCTTTGAATTATTCACCTTGAGATGAAGGTTGACTTGTTCATATGACTGTGACGATTTCTCGGTGACTTCGGTTACTTTTCTGACTTGATCGTCACAGCTTTGAAATTACTATCTGCATATGTGACTAGTTTGCTTTGTGCGCGTTGACTTTGGCATGACCACGGTTTTGATTTTAATTTGAAATGTTTCTTTGAATTCTCTCTTGCTTCTAGCTTAAAGTCTTGATAGCATTTTGGTCATTGTTTAGACTTGATATAGTCTGCACTTTGTATGTCGACATTGCATAAGCTCGAGCTCTATAGCATTGCTTTGTTCAGTTCATACTTGTAGTCTTTGTGTTCATGTTGTCTGGTCTCCACTGTACACTGGTAGTTCAGTTGAGCTTTGAGCATGTGAGCACTTCATATTAGCACTGATATGGTGCAGTCTGGCTATGTAGTCTTCACTGAAGTGTTGCTGTGTCAATTTAAAAATCAGGTTACATTTGAGGTCTGGTTCATTGACTAGTGAACTGTCTTTATATGTTTTGATAGTTTGGTTCTGCATATTTAGGTTGTAACACTGATTCATCACTTTTTTTGTGTCATTGAGTCTGGTACTTGTGCTTCATGGACTTGTGTTTGCAGCTCTCGGAGATTCATGTGATGTATTGTTTATATATGCGTTTTATTTTTGAGTCTGGTTCAGGCTGCACTTGTGTATGGCCTTACTTCTGGTCTGATGCTCGAGTCTTTGCCTTTCTGGTGTCCAGTTGCATACTGATTTCCTTCTTTGAAGTGTGCAGTCTTGTGGTTGTGTACTCAGTTGAGCTTTCATTATAGCCTGGTCTGGATTTGGTTTGTAGTTTGCATTGTTGCAGTTGCTTTGATCTGACGTTTGTGGTTAGTTGTTGTGCACTTGAGTCTTTTGTGCACTTGACATATGTCCACTGTGTATTGACATACTTGTAGTTTTGAAGCTTTATTCTTGGTGTTGCTGGTGTACTTGGGTCAATGGCATTGATATCTTTAGCTTGTAGTTGCACACTGCTGCTATTTGTTGCACTTGTGTACTTTGTATATTGTGTAGCCACTTGATCAATTTGTCGAGACTTTATTTTTAATGCACCCGAGTTTCATATTGATTTTGGAATTACACCTGCGTTGAATCCGGTATTTCGGGTTTGACCTTGTGCCCGATTGTGTTCATCATTACCGAGGTGGCAAGGCAGTGCACGCAAGCGTGAACTGCAGCCACACTGTACGGTTTTGTGATATTATATTTTGTTTTGATTTATTGATTTTTAGCATATTTCTTATGCTGTAGTGGCGAGGCAGTGCACGTGTGCGTGTACTACAGCCCTACTCGAATTTATATTTTAATTGATATTTCAATTGTTTGAACTGTTTTGTTTATTTAATTCATTATTCTGAATTGTATTTTGATTTGGTTTAATTTGCTGATTTGTTGTTTAACACTGTTACGTGTTATATTTATCGTTATCCGATTTCTTTATTTAAGGATCGGAGGAGACGAGATTTATTGTGACCGTCGTCTATTCACTATTTAATTATTATTGCTTCTGTGCACTAATAACTGAGTTTGAATTAGACTTACCCGTGTATTATTTTCTTTGAATTTAATACTCGGGTCAGACCCTAGTTATTTTAGGTTGTAGATATCTTGCTTTGGGTTTCCGTTTGAGCTATGAAGGCTTTTCTTATCTTTTGGGAGTTGTCGTGTCATAGTATAGGTTGATATGTATTCATGTATATTAGTCGATAATGTACATGTATATGTAAATGTCTGAATCGACAGTTGTAGTTGTATCATATGTACTGTATCACGTGTATTGTAACCGATATCAGTTAGTATATATATGAGACTTTCTATTTTTATCCGTGTTCCGCATTTATATTATCTGTGTTGTATTATATATTTTGTCCTAAACTATTATGAACCATCGTAGTTCGTTTTATACTGGAATTGGGGTATGTCGATGGGAGTAAATAAATCAGAGACGAAAAATGAAAGAATATATATATATACCACTCCTATCGAGATAACCAATACTACTACTGATGGCCGCTCCTCAACAGCCTTATTCTCCGTGCTAGTTGACAGCATTACATCGTAGTGTTCTTGGCTAGCCTGGGTATAGAGGTGGGTCGTCACAGCTTGGTATCAGAGCCTGGGGTTTGGGACAAATATAAAACATAACTTAGATGGAACATGTGTTACAACTAATTGTCGATATTTTATCTCTCATCTTTGCATATGATTATCTTTGATTGTTAGGTATAAATTCCTAACGTTCATTCATGTGCATTTGATTTTTTGATTTCGTGAAAGTATTTTGGCTTCAGCACCGTTTGCTTTGCGAACTCAGGTTGGATTTTTGATGATGAGGATTTTGTTCTTGTGTTTTCGGCTTTGAATTGATTTAGCCGACGTTGATTTTGTTTGAATTTGGCCAATTAAAGCTATTTTGACCTCCTTGCATTTTGTGGTAGTCCGCTACCTTCTCGAATTTGCAGTGTACATATTTCACACTCATTTGGTGGAAGCTTTTCACTACTGTCACTTGCTTATTGCATTTGTTTGCACTGTGAATTCTTGGGTATTGGCCATTACTTGTTGACTTCGGCATTGACTTGATTTTTATTTTTGTGGAAGTCATCTATGCATTTATGCTCGTTCTGCTTTGTTTTTCCAATTGTTAATCGATTCTTCTTTTTCGATTAGTTGTTATCTCCTTTGTCAACTTTGATAACTTCTATTTCTGGAATTTTTGGGTATTTCTACTTTGATGGATTTAGAATCGAATTCTTTGGATTTTATTCACGTATTCGAATGTGAATTTTAGTGAATTGATTTGGTTTTCAAATTTAATCGATTCTTGTTGATTCCTCGATTTGTTGCTATCATTTATTAGCAGCTTTGATGACATCTTCTTCGGGATTTTTGTGAACATACCTTTTAATGGATTCGGTATCGATTACTTTGGATTCTATTCACGTCTTCGTACGTGAATTCTTGTGAATTGATTGTTTCTACAATCCTTTTTTTGATTTGTCACTTTAAAAATATAAAGGTTTTCTATACTAGTAGTAACTATCAAAACCCTTTTCTCCAAATGATTTCAAAACTATTTTATTACAAAGCTCTTTTCCTAAACCGTTTTCCAATCTACTAGTATATACAAACCTTTACCTCACTCGGATGAGAAATCTAATTCAACGGCCTAGTAAAACAAGTGGCATGAAACGCTTGCGTTTGCTTCGTCGGTTAATTCTTGGACTTGTTCGATTGAACCTCTTGTGACAATTTTCTAGTGAAGATTTACAGTTTGTTCGTAAATATTTAAGTTAAGCAAGTGGTTATGGGACATGAAGCTAAACTTTTATATTTACTAGCTTAGTGTAATTGACACTTCTTGATGATCATAACGATCCTTTTTATGATTTAGACTAGCAATTGTGCGATGTCTCTTTGTTGCGAGGTTAGGCTAGACACCACTTGTGTGATTCCATTCACACATACCTTTTTGCTTTTTGGTTAGCCTAGACACCATTTGTGTGATTCCACTCACACATATCTTTTTACTTTCTGGTTAGGCTAGACACCATTTGGGTGATTCCATTCACACATGCCTTTTTGCTTTTTGGTTAGCCTATAGACCGTTTGTGTGATTCCACTCACACATATCTTTTTGCTTTCTGGTTAGGCTAGACACTATTTGTGTCATTCCATTCACACATACTTTTTGCTTTTTGGTTAGCCTAGACACCATTAATGTGATTCCACTCACACATACCTTTTTGCTTTTTGGTTAGCTACCCTGAGATAGCGTCTCGCTTTGCGTTACACGTGTTGGTGAGTTTTCATGCTCACGTGTAGGTGAGTTTTCATGCTTCCGTTCTCTCTTTGCGTTACACGTGTTGGTGATTTTTCATGCTCACGTGTAGGTGAGTTTTCATGCTCCCGTTCTCGCTTTGCGTTACACGTTTTGGTGAGTTTTCATGCTCATGTGTAGGTGAGTTTTCATGCTCTCGCTTTGCGTTACACGTGTTGGTGAGTTTTCATGCTCACGTGTAGGTGAGTTTTCATGCTCCCGTTCTCGCTTTGCGTTACACGTGTTGTGACTTTTCATGCTCACGTGTAGGTGAGTTTTCATGCTCCCTTTCTCGCTTTGCGTTACACGTGCAGGTGAGTTTTCATGCTCACTTGTAGGTGAGTTTTCATGCTCCCGTTCTCGCTTCGCGTTACACGTGTAGGTGAGTTTTCATGCTCACGTGTAGGTGAGTTTTCATGCTCCCGTTCTCGCTTTGCGATTACACGTGTTGGCGATTTTTCATGCTCACGTATAGGTGAGTTTTCATACTCCCATTTGAGTTTTCATACTCCCATTTGAGTTTTCATACTCCCATTTGAGTTTCCGTACTCCCATTCGAGTTTCTGTACTCCCATTTGAGCTTTCATACTCTCATTTTGTGAAATCTGGATTTCTTGTGTAGTCTTTGGAATTTGTGCTTCACCAATTTTCGTGATTTCTATTGATAAGTTTTATCAATTTTTGTGCATTGGTGAATTCTTGTGTCATTGACTTGTTATGAATACAAGTTTAGGGTATGATATCCTTTTTCTATCTTTGAGAAGATTCTTGTGATATTTTTTATGAATGAAAATTCAGTGGTATTATCTTTTGATGCCAGTTATTTTGATGAGATTTTGACGTATTAACTTCAGTAACCGTCAATTTTAAAAATGGATTTTCTAGCAGCTATCCCGCTATGCTGATTTTGTTGTCCGTTTTTACTGTATTTTGAGAAGTGCAATTTCCTTGTCGGAATTGCTACTGATGTTGCTGTTTTAATCACGTGTTTTAAAAGTTTGTTATTTTTCAAAATTGTTTCAAGATATAAATTAATATTGTTTCAATTTTTTTTACAGTTTACGCTTTCAAAAGAATGAGGAAGCGATTTAAACGTTTTAGAAAAATCGAGGACTATGGCCCCTTTCTTTTACTGATTCGCTTAATTCCGGACTTGTCCGTTTGAGAATGTGAAATGTTATTTATTTAAAATACACAATTTTGCACTTTCAAGGAAACGATGAAGTAAATTAAACGATTTAGCAAAACTCGTGGTTATGGGACATGTGCGTTTGCTATTTCGGTTAACCCCGAACTTGTTAATTGAAATATTACTGATTTATGGTTATCGTTTTTGATAATAAGATATTTGTTGTTTCTAATTATTGTTTTTTTGATAATTAGATATTTGAGATTTTATTATCGTTTTTGATAATCGGATATTTGTGATTTCTGATTATCGTTATTGATAATTGGATAATTGTGATTTAATTATCGCTTGTCATAATTAGATATTTAAGATTTAATTATCGTTTTGATAATCGAATATTTGAGATTTGATTATCTATTTTGATAATCGAATATTTGTTGATTTGATTATCCTTGTTGATAATCGAATATTTGTTGATTTGGTTATCGTTTTTGATAATCGAATATTTGTGATTTGAGATTTCTGAATTATCTATTGATAACTAAATTTTGTAGAGAATTTGTGAATTTCTTTTATGAAATTAAAATATTTCTTTGGTGTTTATATTGTACTATGCCGGTGTACCGACTCAATTTTCTGCTATTCATGACGTTTTCCACGTCTTCCAATTACGGAAATGCCTTAGGGACTTATGATTTTTATTCTTGGGAAACATTCTATCCACACCATTGCTTCGGAAGTTGAGCACCTTCGAAATAAAGATGTTTCTCTTATGGAAATTCTCAATGATTCTCAAATTCTAGGGATTTCTCTTTGGAATCCAGAGAATTCATCGAGCAAACACGTTCAGGCTTACTCCTCCATGCTCTTTATGGTGAACTTCCTATTTCGAATTTCTTCCTTTTGTGTTGATATACTTTTATGGTTGTTACCTTTTGTCTGTTTATCCCTTATGATTGCGAGGACGCAATTTCTTTAAGGAGGGGAGTCTATAACAACCCGAAATTCTCACCAATCTATGATCATCGTTAAACAGTTTATGGCGATAGCATAACTGCTTTTTGGAGTTTATAAAACCCAGATTGAATTCCTTTCAAAAATTTGATGGACAAGGTTGCAGGCTTCAATCTCAATTTGGCCCACATCGTTCATTTTGTTTGTTTGCCGATGGTTATCAAAAATAAATAATAATAATAATAATAATAATAATAATAATAATAATAACCGGCCCTCCCCCCTTATCTTCATTTTTCACTTCGCAACCTACAAACAAAATCACGAAAATAATGGCGGTCGTTCCATACGTTCTTCTTTTCGAAGTTAGGGCTTGTGAAAAAAATTCGAAGACGCCAACATTCAATCGTTCGATCGTTGCTCGTCTCTTATGGTGCTTGCGGCCGCTTGATTTGTGATTGTCGCTGCTACAAATTAGGTCGAGTCTGAGAAGATTTCGGCTGCTTCAAATCGTCGAACGCCTCCACGTGAACGAGTTCGTCTTCGCTTCAATCAAGGTGAGTGATACTTGTCACTCACATCTAATTCGAACTCCATGATTCTTCTGTTTCTTTTCATCATATAATTTTTATTCGAATTTGTCAAACTCCATTCCTCTTTCGCTTGATGATGTTTGAACGTTTGAGATGATTTATGACTTGTTAAATTCCTATATTTTCATTGCTTGAATATACGATGTTGATTTTGATCATGGCTTGATTTTTCGACTCACGGCTTCGGCTCCAATCATTCTGATTCGTTCAATTTTGATTAAAAATACGGCTTTGAATTATTCACTTTGAGAGAAGGTTGACTTGTTCATATGACTGTGACGATTTCTCGGTGACTTCGGTTACTTTTCTGACTTGATCGTCATAGCTTTGAAATTACTATCTGCATATGTGACTAGTTTGCTTTGTGCGTGTTGACTTTGGCATGACCACGGTTTTGATTTTAATTTGAAAATGTTTCTTTGAATTCCCTCTTGCTTCTAGCTTAAAGTCTTGATAGCATTTTGGTCATTGTTTAGACTTGATATAGTCAGCACTGTGTATGTCGACATTGCATAAGCTCCATCTCTATAGCATTGCTTTGTTCAGTTCATACTTGTAGTCTTTGTGTTCATGTTGTCTGGTCTCCACTGTACACTAGTAGTTCAGTTGAGCTTTGAGCACGTGAGCACTTCATATTAGCACTGATATGGTGCAGTCTGGCTATGTAGTCTTTACTGTAGTGTTGTTGTGTCAATTTGAAAATCAGGTTACATTTGAGGTCTGGTTCATTGACTAGTGAACTGTCCTTATATGTTTTGATAGTTTGGTTCTGCATATTTAGGTTGTAACACTGATTCATCACTTGTTTTTGTGTCATTGAGTCCGGTACTTATGCTTCATGGACTTGTGTTTGCAGCTCTCGGAGATTCATGTGATGTATTGTTTATATATGCGTTTTATTTTTGAGTCTGGTTTAGGCTGCACTTGTGTATGGCCTTACTTCTGGTCTGATGCTCGAGTCTTTGCCTTTCTGGTGTCCACTTGCATACTGATTTTCTTCTTTGAAGTGTGCAGTCTTGTGGTTGTGTACTCAGTTAAGCTTTCATTATAACCTGGTCTGGATTTGGTTTGTAGTTTGCATTGTTGCAGTTGCTTTGATATGACGTTTGTGGTTAGTTGTTGTGCACTTGAGTCTTTTGTGTACTTGACATATGTCCACTGTGTATTGACATACTTGTAGTTTTGAAGCTTTATTCTTGGTGTTGCTGGTGTACTTGGGTCAGTGGCATTGATATCTTTAGCTTGTAGTTGCACACTGCTGCTATTTTTTGCACTTGTGTACTTTATATATTGTGTAGCCACTTGATCAATTTGTCGAGACTTTATTTTTATTGTACCTGAGTTACATATTGATTTTGGAGTTACACCTGTGTTGAATCCGGTATTTCGGGTTTGACCTTGTACCTGGTTGTGTTCACCATTACTGAGGTGGCAAGGCAGTGCACGCAAGCGTGAACTGCAGCCACACGGTATGGTTTTGTGATATTCTATTTTGTTCTGATTTATTGATCTTTAGCATATTTCTTATGCTGTAGTGGCGAGGCAGTGCACGCGTGCGTGTACTGCAGCCCTACTCGAATTAATATTTTAATTGACATTTCAATGGTTTGAACTGTTTTGTTTATTTAATTCAATATTCTGAATTGTATTCTGATTTGGTTTAATTTGCTGATTTGTTGTTTAACACTGTTACGTGTTATATTTTGTCGTTATTCGATTTCTTTATTTAAGGATCGGAGGAGACGAAATTTATTGTAACTGTCGTCTATTCATTATTTAATTATTATTGCTTCTGTGCACTAATAACTGAGTTTGAATTAGACTGACCCGTGTATTATTTTCTTTGAATTTAATACTCGGGTCAGACCCGGGTTATTTCAGGTTGTAGATATCTTGCTTTGGGTTGCCGTTTGAGCTATGAAGGGTTTTCTTATCTTTTGGGAGTTGTCGTGTCATAGTATAGGTTGATATGTATTCATGTATATTAGTCGATAATGTACTTGTATATGTAAATGTCTGAGTCGACAGTTGTAGTTGTATCATATGTACTGTATCACGTGTATTGTAACCGAAATCAGTTAGTATATATATGGGACTTTCTGTTTTTATCTGTGTTCCGCAATTATATTATCTGTGTTGTATTATATATTTTTTCCTAAACTATTATGAACCATCGTAGTTCGTTTTATACTGGAATTAGGGTATGTCGATGGGAGTAAATAAATCAGAGATTAAAAAAGAAAGAATATATATATATATATATATATATATACATACCACTCCTATCGAGATAACCAATACTAGTGTATGCCCTAACTACTGATGGGCGCTCCTCAATAGCCTTATTCTCCGCGCTAGTTGACAGCATTACACCGTAGTGTTCTTGGCTAGCATGGGTATAGAGGTGGGGCATCACAGGGGTAGGGCATTCGAGCAACTATGGGTCTTAACTGGGCGATTTCATGACCAGAGGCTGCGTCTTCGCGGTGATTATTGGGGGTCGATGATGGCGACGGCGACCCTGAGACATGATGGTTCGAGTTCGAGATGGGATGGTGCATCGTGACATGCGGCCGTAGTCACATTCGTGGCAAGCATGGGTGTTAGGTCTCGTGTGAGGCTGAAGATGGTGATGCGGGTTGGCGTTGAAGGGTGGATCCGAGCTCGAACTCGAAAGCTTTACCAATTTTGAAACTGGACGTGATGGAAGATGATTGCAACCTTGAGCTGTGTAGGGAGGTATAAACGTTTTTTTCCCATCAATTTAAATCTGAGCGTATACAGATTTGGAATTTACACCTTGTTCCATATTACAGTGAAGTGTTAATGTGTATAAAAAAATAGATAGATACATGCTCGTATGTAACTTACTGTAAAATTTGAAATAATATATTGAGGTGTTTAATTTATTCAGTCAAATTATTTAACAATTTTATATTCTGTTAAAAAGAAAGTTAGTTTAAAATTAAAACAATTGGTTTAAAATAAAATCATTGGTAAATTAAATGAACAAATGGTAATTGATTGTCTGATAATTTCGAATATTAATAAAAAATTATATAATTATCTATTCAAGGTCAACATCTGAAAGGAAACAAGCCGTTTGGGAGTGGATTGCAAATTAAAAGCAAAGGTGAGTTAATCTCACTCAGTTAAATTTAAATTTAAATGATTAAATTTAAATAATTGTTTGAATGGTTGAATTGATTGATGTGCTATAGTATGATATATTTTGGAATTGGTAATTATATTGTGCTAACGTCTGTGGATGCAGGGAAAACAAGTTGGAGGGATCCAACTGGACCCCTCAACATTTATTTAAATTATTTAATATTCTTTGTTGTGATTATTTGATATTCTATGATGAGTTATATTGAAATATTGAATGCTATGGTTTGATTGGATATATTCGGGTATAATGAATAACCAAAATGTATGAATTGGATTGTTGGAAATAAATTAAAAGGAAGTAAATTTATAAGCGAAATAATTATAGAAAATTTGAATAAATTAAGAATGAATTGAAAAGAAATAGAAGTAATATGAAAATAATAATAAATAACTTCGAGTATGAAAAGAAAAAGAATTTTGAATAAAACGAAATTAATGAATTGTAAACTTAAGTTATATCAATTAAAGAAATAAAGAATTATTTTAAAATTCAAAGTTTAAATTTATTTAAAAGGATAAAGAAGTAATTGAGAAATCTAAAAATTGGAATTTTCAGTTAAAGTATTTTAAATCATAATTAAGAAAATAAAGTCTGAAATTAATAGATTTTGAAGTAAAACGGAGTAAATTGGAAAGCAATTTGGAAATTGATTCAAATGTTTGAAATTGAAAATTTAAAGAAGAATGTGAAGAGAAGTATATTTCTCTGGATAGCCAAGTACGTTCAAAGTAAATTTTTAAATATAAGTTAAAGGCTTTAATATAGTTTTAAAAAGCATGTTTTAGAAAATTTATTATTTCTAATCTTTTGAATTTTAAAGTAAATATTTTTTCAATCTATTATCGTAGTAGTTATTCAAATGGTGACTTAGTGATTCTGTTTTAAAAAGTGAAAACCTAGTTTTATATTTTATAAAATAACCTTATTTTCAAATATTCATATAATATATATTATTACCAATTATTGAAGTAGTCTTAACTTGAATGTTTTAAAGTAAATTCCAAAGTAAGTATTTTATTTTAATCTATTATCGTAATAATTATCTAAAGAATGATTTGCTATTTTAGAGAAGAAAATCTAATGTATAGTTATAAGGTAATCTTATTTTAGTTATTTCTAGAGAATTACTTTAAAATTAAGTATTGAAGTAAATTTTCTAAATTAAATGTTAAATATATTTTACAATAAAGTGTTTTTAAATTATTTTAAAAATCTAAAGTTTTGTGTTGGTGATTCCAGTGGAAATAGAAATACTTGGAATTTATTCTGAGAAAGGAAGAAAGTTTTGAAAACTGTTTTTCAAAGGGGTTTGAAAAGTGAAAATATATCTTATGAAAATATTTTTGAGATTAATGAATAATTTGGGAAATTATTTACTAGTTGATGGTTGTTTGTGAACATCAATTGATAGTTAAATCACCGACTATCAATATTGTCCAACTGCGTTGATCGTTTCGAAGAGACCGGGATAGAGATTTATTTCACGAAAACCACTTTGATCCGGTTAGTACGTTTTCGTGGAAAACGAGTTTGGATTCGAAGATGGAGCAGTGAAGTGCAAGGTCTAGTCGCTACTAATCCTGAGTATATTTCCAAAATAGATGTAGTAGGAATAGTGCCTTCGGTTCCGTTCGAACCCGGGATGGACTTATATGGATGAATGCTTTCGGAACATCGTTAGGTGGACGATGGCATTCTAAGGGATATGTTCTAAAAAGGTAACGCTTAGCCTCAAGCCTCATCAAATGGGAATTACTGAAAATCAGGGGTTATGCAGCAAGGCTAGGTGGGTAGGACCCAAACAGGGTGAGGTCATCCCTGCCTAGATGTCCCTTTTATTTCGGCTTAGTGGGCGGTTGCTGATCCCAACCGTGGGGTGATCTCACTCAGGATTATCCAGTAAGGGGTAGTCCCGGTCTTTTGTTGCAGTGGAGCGGGCGTACTCCTCGGTACTGTGATCTAGGCCACGTACTGTGACAGGTGGTACCCCAATGCCTAGTCATTAGTTGGAAATCCATTCTCCCTACGAGCCTTGTATGAGTTTTGTTTGTATTACCCACTCTGTGGCTAGTAGATGGAATTTAATCATGTAACAATTTCGGCTATTTTATAAGTATTTGTATATAGACCCTACTATAATATCAGAGGATTTCTATAAAAAAATGTTGTAGCTATCGTAAGGTAAAAACCCTTCTTGTTTATTTTTGGTGTGGTCTTACGAGATGCTTTTGTTTTCAAAGGATATTTGAAACTTTAATAATCAATTGGGTGTGATTTTCTCACTCTGGTATTCCAGACTGATTCGAATGTTATTTAACTGTAATGCTCGGGTCAGACCGAGTATTATAAGATACAAGATATGATGATGTGGAGCTCAAGAGACGAGCTGGATGACGATACGTACTCTCGTACTTGTTTATATATATATATATATAAATATATATATATATAAATATATATATATAAATATATATATATATATATTCCGCTGTATTGAGTTGCTATGTATCCATTTGTATGTTGTTGTTGTTGAACTGTGATTGATGTACTCTGATGATGTAATATATATACAGAGATATTTGATTTTTGAGTAAAGCTTATTTATTATTTATTATATTTTATTTCGCTGCGATGGTTAGATTCTGATGTTGTTTTCTATTTTCTTCTTCTACCTCTTCTTCTTTAACCCAAATGGTTCGTATTTCTGCACAATTTGAGTTGATTTAGGTAGAATAGTGTTGACTCAAGGGGTACGGATTTGTGGGTCGTTACAGTTGATATCAGAGCTTAGGTTGGTGATAATCTTGCCTCTGGCGGGAAATTACTCAATTAGAGTCCGTAGTACTCTATAATGAGTTTGAGCGTATTAATAGATATGAGCGCATATTTGTTAGTGAATATAAATTATTTTAATATTGTGTTGATTGGTTTATTTAGTGGCATATGAACCTTTGTCGGCACAGTCTGGATAACTGTATCGAAGGGGTTTCTAAACACTTGAATAGAACAGTTTGACACGGTATTGTTTTTAAATATGGGTGAATGAAATAATTTTACCCAAAATATATTTTGATATAAAAAAAAGTTTTTTTTAAACTATTTTAGCTAATATATGGTTGCTTGGATGTTAGGAAAAATAATATTAAATTATTACCATTGTTGAGTGGAAATTTAACTAGAAATTTAAAATATAACCAAAGTTTAAGGGAATAAATTCATTATGAAATGAAATTTATAAATATGAATTATAAATGTAAATTATAAATTGAAATATAATTAAATGGGAATTTATATAAGCATAACTATACAAATGCATTATAGTTAAAATTTGAATTAAAACAGAATTTGAAACTTTAAAACCCCAGAGATTTTGGAAGTATTTTGAAGACAAATAATAGAATTATTGTTTTAAAAAGTATTTCTGAAAGGAATTGTTCCAAATAAATTTTGGGAAGGGATATAGTATTGAAATCACTTGGATTATTGGAAAATAATTCGGATGATGACGGCCGCATCATCGGTATTCATTTTCGAATTTCTAAGTGACGGATTGCTGCCAAAAACTTATTTGTTCAGAAAAGCTAGTTGATTTTGAAAATTTCATAGGAAATTTTTTGGGGAATTAAGCCAGGATTGGTTTAAAATTTTGAGAAGTGTGATTTGTGATGTTGGAGATTTCAAAATGTTTTGAAACCAAAAGCCAGGTGTTTAAAAATCCTAATGAGATAGGTTGTAAGCTTATAAATTGAGATGATTTTTAAAAACAGGAAGGAAATATAAGCTTTGAATGTTGGAATTTAAATTTATAGTGAAAAGTTAAAAATGAAATTATCTTGGATTGGGGAATAAAGATTTAACTGGATTGAAATTAATTGAATAAGATGAAAATAATATCCAGTTGTATTCGAATTTAGTTGAAATCGAATTAAGTTAAATAAATTTGAGTTAAAATAAAATTGAATTGGAATAAAAGTTCAACTGAGTTATCGAATGGAATTAGATTCTTACCTGAATAAATGGAAAAATAAGTCGGGTAAGGATTGAATTGAAATAAATTAATGTAAAACTCGAGTTAAAAATAAAAGAAGAATATATTCAAGCCTATAATGAATGGAATTGTGTAAAATAATAAGTTGTGACTTATAAAATTTAAAAGGGAATAGAAAACCCAAATTAAATATTGTTTGATGAATTGGAAAAATAAAACAAAAATCCAAACTTGAATTATAAAATAAATTGAACTTAAGCAAAGTGAATGAAGACATTTTGAGATTTAAAATCGAGTATTGAATTATATATAGGGAAAGAACTAATTGGAAATAAATTAGTTAATGAAATATGTAAATGGAACCTGATGTAGTTAAATAGAAGCTGAATTGCGAGTTAATGAATAAGTTTGGAAATAAAACTCAAGTTATAAATTAAATTCGACTTAAATTATTGGTGAAGTAAATGTAATTGAATTGTGGATTAATAAATTGGATGGTAAATTAAAAGAGAATGGTAGAATTAGAACTTGAGTTATTAATTAAAATTTGAGTTGAAGTTTTAACAAATTAAATATAATTGAAATGTATCGAATAAAATTGAAATCGGATTAAAATAGTAATGGTAGGAATTGCAAATAAAATCCAAATAAGGGGAAATAAATTGGAAATGACCTTGTAATAAATTAAATGAGTGAATCTGGAAATATAAATTTTATAATAACCAATCAAATGAAATTGCAGATTTAAAATGAGATTTACTTGAGAGAGAATTAAGTTGAATAAAAGAGAAAAATTTACTTGAAAAATGAAATGAGCTTAAGTATAGAAACAATTTTTTTTTTGAATAAATTGAAGTAAATTAACTTAAGCTGAATAGATGAAGGAGAGTTGAATTGAAATCAACTTAAACTAAGTTTAATAATATTGGATTGGTTTTAAATCAAGTGAAAATAAATTTTAATTGAAATAAAATTAGGTGAGTTACCGATAATATTAAATGGAATGAAGTTCTTAATAAAATAATTGTAAACCATTTAAAATGTTAAAGAATTGAAATAACTTGGAGACATTATAAACAATTGAATGTTTTCAAGTTTAATAGAATGGTTTTAAATGAATCGCAAATGAATAGATCGTGAACAAAATTGAAATAGTTATTGAATAAAATAACCTGGATTATCTTCGAGCTAATAAAAAAAAGTTTGGAATAAACACGTATGGAATGAAATGTTAATGAATGGATTGTGAATGAAATTTAAACAGAATGTATCGAGCTAGATCAAACGGTTTTGAATGGAACTTGTTTGAATAATGAACTAATTTGGTTAATAAAATGAAATGCAAGTGAATGTATTCAAATTTAAAATGCAATAAAAATGAGAATATATGGATTGTAAATAAATTTAAAAATGGAATAGAATTAAGTATCAATTGATTTGAAATCCATTTAAATTGGTTATAAAACATAAATACTTGTTTATTAACATGGATCTCGTGAAATTGCATAGAATAAATTATCATTGGATGTAAATGGAAGTAATTAAAATTCTATGAATTGATAGGAGTAAAATAAATTGATTTTGAGAACAATTGAATTAAATATGAGTTTGTTTTACTTAAAAATAAATTAAATGTAAGCGATTTAGTTTTAAACCATTCAAATTGATGAAGTTGTATACGAATGGATTGAAAACCATTCAAATCGAATGAAATGGTTATAAATTAATTGGAATAGTGGAATTAGTATGAAAATTGTATAAGTTGCTTACGGAAAAATGTTTAGTGTGCATTTCTTTTAGAATTCATGTGTTTAACTATTGCTAATAAGTGTAATATTAATAAACTTCATTTATATGGCACTTACATGTTTAAATTGAGCAAGTACAGGTATCTGGAAGCCGTGTGGCTGGATTTGGTTGCGCTAATTGCTAAAATAATAAGCCTCTTGCTTATAAATACTAAATAAGGTACACCTACGCAATAAAATTAGGAAATATGAATTGTTTTTGGTTTTTCCGACCGGGTGTGTCGATGTATATATATTTATATCTTTTGTCAAATTGCAAAAGCTCCTCCGTACAAAGGAGACTCTGCCAAAAAAATTCAGAAATTTTGGGAGTTAGAATAGTTTTTGAAAATTTTGGAAAATTTAGTTAATGAGAAACGTATTCAAACTGAAAATTTCAATAAATTAGTAAATGGATCCAATTTAAAATAATGACATGAATTAATTAGAAATGGAAAATAAAATTTAAATATTCAGAGTTAAAGATAAATTGAATTCAGATAGAAATGATAGAATCAATTTGAATAGAAATAGATATAAACTAGAGTGGTGAATTGAAAATAAATTAAGAAACATATTGAATGCTTATACTAAACCTAATTAAGGAATGGTGCATTCTCAATTGGAAATTGATATTACAGATGTATTCTAAGTAATATTTGGATGAATAGATATTGACATTGGTAAGGAAGTCAATAATATGTGTTGAAAGTTGTGATTGGATATTATTGCTAAGTAAGATATGCAGGTATTATAAAGGGAAAGGAGAATTGGTTTTGATTTCAAAAGATAAATTTGAATTGCTCGACAAAAAGGTATGTATTTAAATTTCGATATGAATTTGATTGGGTTTTTGATCAAGCCACTTGGCTTATTGTATTCTTTTGGGATTTGGGAGCCCGTAGAGGCCTTTTGTAGTTGTACCGAGCTAGCCGCGCAAAGGAGACGCTGGCGAATTTTTTCGGAAATTTAGAGAGTTAGAAATTTTTTGAGAAATTTAGATAATTCAAAATTGGTTTTAAAATTAAATCTTGAATGATTGGGCAAATATGATTGTTTGCAAACTACGGGAGAGTAGAGAAGTTAATAAGAATGATAATGAACTTTTGTAAAAAAGACAGATTGGTAGGATGTTGAATTGTTAGAAATTGTTGGTTTTGGGGATAAGTAAACGGGTATTGGACAATTCTTCCTAACTAGTAATTTCGGGGACGAATTTCTTTTAAGGGGGGAGGAATGTGACGGTTCAGGATTTTCAAGCATTTAAAATTGGAATATTTAATTGATTTTAAATATTCCATAGAACAATTTTAACTTGAATTATGAATATCACAATTTATTTGATAATTAAACTATTGAGTTAAATAATTTGAAGTTGGGTGAAATGTTGAATTTGGAGTTTTAAGCCGGCTAAAAATAATTTGAAGGCTTATAAAATTTATATTAAGGATATTGAAGATAGTGAAAGTGTTAAAATTGAATTTGGAAGTGTTTTGTTCGGTTTTGAAATTTTATCGTTTAAATTGAATTTAAAAATAGCCTTCTGAGGCACAGTCTCGGAATTTGACGAAACCAGTTCCATTGGATCCGGAATAGTGTTTTATTATCGGATTTCAATTGTCGTAGCATTCAGAGTTGTTGTGTGAGCGTATGATGTATAAACGCGCTGAAAATTTAAATTGAATATTTTTACTGGTCAAACTTTTAGCCGTATTTTTTTCACATCTAACGTTTTGCTTTCTCTTCCGTCACTGTAGCAAAGCAAACTTCTCGCGCAAATTTTTTTCCCTTCTCTTTATATTTTCTGTCGAACCTTCTTTCTCCTTTCACGTTCAAGAATAATTGATGGCCGAGAAAATTAATACTTTCCCTTTCTTCCATTCAAATCGAACGCAGGCTAAATAAAAAAAAAGAATAATGGTCGCTCCCTCCGATTAAGGAGAATCGAAATTAACTCAATTCAATACGTAAACCCTCGGTCGCGATTAGGGTTTTGAGTCGCGATCGATTACTAGCTGTTCGGTGGTGAGCGGTAGCAGTGTAGTGAAGTAGGGCATTCGAGCAACTATGGGTCTCAACAGGGCGATTTCGTGGCCAGAGGCTGCGTCTTCGCGGTGATTATTGTGGGTCGATGATTGTGACGGCGACCCCGAGGCATGATGGTTCGAGTTCGAGATGGGATGGTGCATCGTGACGTGTGGCCGCAGTCGCATTCGTGTCAAGCATAGGTGTTTGGTCTCGTATGAGGCTGAAGATGGTGATGCGGGTTGGCGTTGAAGGGTGGATCCGAGCTCGACCTCGAAAACTTTACCAATTTCGAAACTGGAAACGATGGAAGATGATTGCAGCCTCGAGCTGTGTAGGGAGGTATAAATGTTTTTTTCCCATCAATTTAAATCTGAGCGTATATAGATTTGGAATTTATAGCTTGTTTCATATTACAGTGAAGTGTTAATGTGTATAAAAAATAAAAATAAAATAGATAGATACATGCTCGTATGTAACTTACTGTAAAATTTGAAATAATATATAGAGGTGTTTAATTTATTAAGTCAAATTATTTAACAATTTTATATTTTGTTAAAAGGAAAGTTATTTTAAAATTAAAACCATTAGTTTAAAATAATATCATTGGTAAATTAAATAAACAAATGGTAATTGATTGTCTGATAATTTCGAATATTAATAAAAATTATATAATTATTTATTCAAGGTCAATATCTGGAAGGAAACAAGCCGTTCGGAAGTGGATTGCAAATTAAAAGCAAAGGTGAGTTAGTGTCACTCAGTTAAATTTAAATTTAAATGATTAAATTTAAATGATTAAATTTAAATGATTAAATTTAAATAAATGTTTGAATGGTTGAATTGATTGATGTGCTATAGTATGATATATTTTGGAATTGGTAATTATATTGTGCTAACGTCTGTGGATGCAGGGAAAACAGGTTGGAAGGATCCAACTAGACCCCTCAACATTTATTTAAATTATTTAATATTCTATGTTGTGATTATTTGATATTCTATGATGAGTTATATTGGAATATTGAATGTTATGGTTTGATTGGATATATTCGGGTATGATGAATTACCAGAATATATAAATTGGATTGTTGGAAAGAAATTAAAAGGAAGTAAATATGTAAGCGAAATAATTATAGAAAATTTGAATAAATTAAGAATGAATTGAGAATAAATAGAAGTAATATGAAAATAATAATAAATAACTTCGTGTATGAAAAGAAAAAGAATTTTAAATAAAACGAAATTAATGAATTATAACTTAAGTTATATAAATTAAAGAAATAAAGAATTATTTTAAAATTCAAAGTTTAAATTTATTTAAAAGGATAAAGAAGTAATCGAGAAATCTAAAAATTGGAATTTTCAGTTAAAGTATTTTAAATCATAATTAAGAAAATAAAGTCTGAAGTTAATAGATTTTGAAGTAAAAGGGAGTAAATAGGAAATCAATTTGGAAATTGATTCAAATGTTTGAAATTGAAAATTTAAAAAAGAATGCGAAGAGAAGTATATTTCTCTGGATAGCCAAGTACGTTTAAAGTAAATTTTTAAATATAAGTTAAAAGCTTTAATATTGTCTAAAAAAGCATGTTTTAGAAAACTTATTATTTCTAATCTTTTAAATTTTAAAGTAAATATTTTTCAAATCTATGATCGTAGTAGTTATTTAAAAGGTGACTTAGTAATTCTTTTTTAAAAAGTGAAAACCTAGTTTTATATTTTATAAAATAACCTTATTTTCAAATATTCATATAATATATATTATTAGTCAATTATTGAAGTAGTATTAACTTGAATGTTTTAAAGTAAATTCCAAAGTAAGTATTTTATTTTAATCTATTATCGTAATAATTATTTAAAGAATGATTTGGTATTTTAAAGAAGAAAATCTATTGTATAGTTATAAGGTAATCTTATTTTAGTTATTTCTAGAGAATTACTTTAAAATTAAGTATTAAAGTAATTTTTCTAAATTAAATGTTAAATATATTTTACAATAAAGTGTTTTTAAAATATTTTAAAAATCTAAAGTTTTGTGTTGGTAATTCCAGTGGAAATAGAAATACTTGGAATTTATTCTGAGAAAGGAAGATAGTTTTGAAAACTGTTTTTCAAACGGGTTTGAAAAGTGAAAATATATCTTGTGAAGATATTTTTGAGATTAATGAACAATTTGGGAAATTATTTACTGGTTGATGGTTGTTTGTGAATATTAATTGATAGTTAAATCACCGACTATCAATATTGGCCAACTGCATTGATCGTTTCGAAGAGACCGGGATCGTGGTTTATTTCTCAAAAACCACTTCGATCCGGTTTGTACGTTTTCGTGGAAAACAAGTTTGGACTCGAAGATGGAGCAGTGAAGTGCAAGGTCTAGTCGCTACTAATCCTGAGGATATTTCCAAAATGGATGTAGTAAGAATAGTGCCTTCGGTTCCGTTCGAACCCAGGATGGACTTGTATGGATGAATGCTTTCGGAACATCGTCAGGTGGACGATGGGCCTTCTGAGGGATATGTTCTAAAAAGGTAACGCTTAGCCTCAAGCCTCATCAAATGGGGATGACTGAAAATCAAGGGTTATGCAGCAAGGCTGGGTGGGTAGCACCCAAGCAGGGTGAGGTCATCCCTGCTTAGATGTCCCTTTTTATTTCGGCTTAGTGGACGGTTGCTGATCCCAACCACGGGGTGATCTCACTCGGGATTATCCAGTAAGGGGTAGTCTCGATCTTGTGTTGCAGGGGAGCGGGCGTACTCCTCGGTATTGTGATGTAGACCACGTACGTGACTGGTGGTACCCCAGTGCCTAGTCATTAGTTGGAAATCCATTCTCCCTACGCGCCTTTTACGAGTTTTGTTTGTATTACCCACTATGTGGCTAGTAGATGGAATTTAATAGATGTAACAATTTCGGCTATTTTATAAGTATTTGTATATTGACCCTATTATAATATCAGAGGATTTCTATAAAAATTGTTTTAGCTATCGTAAGGTAAAACCTCGATATGTTTATTTGTGGCGTGGTCTTACGAGATGCTTTTGTTTTCATAGGAATTTTGAAACTTTAATAATCAATTGAGTGTGATTTTCTCACGCTGGTATTCCAGACTGGCTCGGGTGTTATTTAACTGCAAGCTTGGGTCAGACCGAGCATATAGGATACAGGATATGATGCTGTGGAGCTTAGGAGACGAGCTGGATGACGATACGTACTCTCGTGCTTGTTTATATATATACTCCGCTGTGTTGAGTTGCTATGTATCCATTTGTATGTTGTTGTTGTTGAACTGTGATTGATGTACTCTGATGATGTAATATATAAACAGATGTTTGCACAAAAAATGGGCAAACACCTCCAAGTCGTATGATTTAGTCGATTTTATATTGTTCTTAGTGATTTGGGTGATTCATGGAAATATATAAAAGGTAGGGACTAAACTGTAAAAGACACACAGATTTATAATGGTTCGGCCAGAATGTGCCTACCTCGACTTTTATATGTTATCCTCCTTTACTGCTCAGATTACAAGTACAAAGCTTTGATTACAAGTATATGAAAGTTGTTTGAAAGTTCTATCCGTGCTTGAGCCCTCAAACTTGTCTGCCATTGTTGTACCCCTGCCCCTCTATTTATAGAGTGAGGCTGGGGGTAGGGGTCTTGGAAGTTTGTGGCTGGTGGTGGGCCTGGGCTGATGTAATCTGGCCTGGAAAAGTTGGTTCGGTATGCCTTGGTTCGGTGGTGGTTGAAGTAGTGTTTGGTCCGGTAGTATGTGGAGTATGGGTTGGTTCGGTGGTGAGAGGGGCGTAGGTTGGTTCGGTGGTGAGAGGGGCGTAGGTTGGTTCGGTGGTGAGAGGGGCGTAGGTTGGTTCGATAGTGAGAGGGGCGTAGGTTGGTTCGGTGGTGAGTGGTCCGGTAGTGGGTCTTCATCCTGGATCGGTGGCGCCTTCAATGTTGGTTCGGTAGCATTGGTCCGGTGGAAGCACGCCCTACACTTGCCCCCCACAGTGGGGCATATGCCTTCATATGTCGAGCTTTGTTTTAGACAATTCAGCTATTCGGTCCCAAGTGTCGAACCAGTTGGTTCGGTCGTCTATATTTGCCTATAAGTATGGACCTTACGCTTTCGTTATTCCGTACTACTTGAAATAGCCGAACCAAATTCTTGCCTGCCGAATCAGTCATATCACCGAACCAGCTTTGATTGCCGAACCAGGTGAGTTTCTCTTCTTCCGAATACACTTTATGCTTGAACTACCGAATGAACTTTGTGGAGTATGAGTGCCGAATGAGCTCTAAGGCTCGGAGTTACCGAATGACACTCAGGGGGATTGAGTGTCGGATGAACTCTAAGGCTCGGAGTTACCGAATGACACTCAGGGAGAATGAGTGTCGGATGACCTCTAAGGCTTGAATAACCGGATGACACTTATGGAGTATGAGTGCTGAATGGATTCCAAGACTTGAACTACCGAGTGAAATTTTCATGTCTTGAATTATGAATGAAAAGGCTGCATGTACTTGCTTGCTTATATCTCTATACTCCTTGTTCTAACAGTATGTTTTTCTTGTGTTGCAGATAAGTCTTATAAAGTAGAAACCCGTTCTGATAGGAAGAAATCCAAGGACAAGGAAGAGTCCTCCGTAGTGCCCCTAGTCCGGTCAGAGCCGGAACGACGTGGACCATCCCCGAGATCATTAGTAGATGGGTACGGCCCTCAAGAGCTCTTGAACTCACCGCCTGACTGCTTTCCCAGCTCCGTCAAAAACGAGCAGCTTGACATTATATCTAGATCCTTCGGGATTGACAGAGCGCACATGATGTTGATGGGCGAAGGAGTGATGTCCTATAACCCCCCTGAAGGGTATTTTGCTTATAGTAGGTATCATTGCATGTGTGGGGCTATTCCTTCGATCAACGCTTGGATAGTCAGCTTCATCACATACTTGAAGGTGGCCCCTTTCCAGCTTCAGCCCAACTCCTATGCCATCTTGGTGAGTCTATTCATCATTTTCCAGCGAATATACCAGCGCCTCCCCTCCAACCGGGAGATCCGGTATCTGTACAACATGAGAGGCTACAAGAAGGGGTCTCCATATATTAGCTTAGAATCGGCCGTGTCTTTCAAGCCAGTCCTGGACTTATATTCAAAGTTCAGCATGTTCAAGTTGGAATGGTTTTTTGTCAAGGATGACTCTGTTTCTTTCCACCGCTTCACCTCTGGCTGTAAGTTGAATCTTATTTATAACTTCTGTTCTAACTACAATGCTCCTCCTTATGTGCTTTATTTCTTGCTAGCGACAGGTGGTTTTGCGGTTGTAGAGAGCGATCGCCTTGTTCAGATGGCTGCGGAGATAGAAGCCATTCCGGAAAGGGAGAGGGCAACCTCTTATTTGATCAGGAATGCTACTCTTCTGGAGCTCAACTTGATTCTGCCACGTCAGTCTACGGTCAAGCAAAGAGTCACTGCTGAGGAGAAGGCTGCCAAAGCTAAAGGAGGGGCTACGGCGAAGAGCAACAAAAGGAAACCCTTCTCGAAACATTCAGTCGCCGGGGGAAAGAAACTTAAGAAGTCCAATGGACCCTCCCCCAGCACATGTCCAGATGTTCCTGAGGAGGAAGATGTGGAGGAGGAAAAAGGCGAGGATGAAGGAGGTGAGGCGGAGAGTGAAATTGATGGGGAAGGTGATGGTGATGGCCATGGTGATGAGGAATTGAGTGGTAGTGGCGCTGGGGCTCTGTCTTCTGAGCAGACAGGCGAGTTCCAGGAGTGGACAGATGATGCTTTCCGCCTAGCTTTTCAGGGGTTGGAGGAAGGATCGGCCTTGGTGGAGAAGCCAAAGAAAGCTGACAAGGCCGGGACTGGTGCCGATTCATCTTCTAAGAGCATTTCAGCTAAGGCAACTCCTGCGATTCAAGGTGAATTTTTGTCTCCTGACGATTCCATTTATGATAAGGATTTAAAAATATTTTATGGCCAGCTTCCATCCGGGAATGAGATCCAGGACTTATTGCAGTATCCTACTTCTCCCCAGGGTTTGTATAACAAAAGTGTCTTTTTACTCTTCTTAACTTGATACGTTTCTTGAATTATAGCTCAATGTATGCTTGTAACACTTGGTTTTTATTTCAGGAGCGGGCGAAGCGGTCAAGACATCAGATGTTCGACGCCGTCTTGAACAATACAAACTCCCCAAAGCTTCTACTAAACTGAAGCCTTCGACTAACCGCCCTGGAGACGTAGTCGGCTACCGTCCTCTTCTTGGGGTCATCGAAGAGGATATCCAAAAGAAGAAGAGGAGTCGTTCCTTGTTCGAACCCTCACCTGGTCCTCAGCCCCCAACTCAACCTCTTCAAGATACCACGGAGGAGAATATTGAGTTTATACCTTCCCCGCACCCGTATGAAAACCCTACTGTTACCCCAATAGATCATCCTGGCTTGGCTCGTAATCCGTTTGCGGGTCATCCGGATCTGGATCCAGGCTCTCATGATATTTCCTTCGACGAGGCTACTGGTGAGCACCTTCTCCCTCGCAATCCTATGGTAAGGGTGATTGATGAGGCTAAGTCCCTGGACCTTGATTTGCTTACCACTCGGATTGTAACATTGGGGGACGAAGCTAAGGCAAACATTGACCAGGTTGCAAAGGATACCAGGAAACTGATGGGGCATCATGCCTGACTAGTTAAGGCCAGAGAGGAAATCGGGAGTGCTAACATTCGATTGCGGTTAATGGTTTCCGACCAGGCCAAACAACTCGTCGATTAGGCCATCCAGATCTCTCAGCATGAGGCTGCCTCCAGGCGACTAAAGAAAACCATGGAAGAGGCTAGCAGGGCAGAGTTACGAAAAATGGAGGCTGCCTGCAGGGAACGGATCGATATGGCTATTGCAACGGTGGATGAGGTTCAGAAAGCGGATCTCGAGCGGGTAGAGGAGTTATCCAGGAAGCTTGAAGCTGCAGAGCTTGCTCAAACCAAGCGGAAGGAGGAGATGGAGGTGATGAGGAAATCCTTTCAGGCTGACCGCTCGCGATACAGATCGGAGAGGGATGCTGCCGTTGCAAAGCAGTTGGCTTCTGAGGTCCGAATAGGGGAGTTCGAGGAGAAGGAGGGGATAATGGATGAGATGCTTCGGGATATGTATTTTCGCACTTGGAAACAGGGCAATTTATCCTAGATGGATGATTATCCCTGAGTCATGGCCGGGATTTATCTCAGGGCCCTGGAGGAGGCTAAGGCCAAAGCAGATAAGGAGGGTGGTGTGGCCTTCAGGATGGACGTGGTCACGGCTCAGTTCACCAAGGAGGAGAAAGTGGCGGTAAAGGAGGGTATGCGGCTGCTTACTGCAGAGGAGGTAGGTGTGCAGTTGGAGGATGATGATCAAGGAGCAGATGCTGGTAAGTCTTCCCTTTTAGTCTTTTTGTAACTTGATTGCCTATTGTTCATGACTATTAATGGGTTCTTTACTGAATTGGGCAGGTGGGACCTCTGAAGCACCAACTACCTCTGGTCAACATGTTGAGAGTTCCGATCCGGTAGTTAAGTAGATCTCGGAGGGCCAATAGAGTAGAGGTGAAGCTCTGATGCAGCCGACTCCTTGACTTGACCAGGACATCTTTTGGTTTAATTGACATTGCTGTCTATGTTAGTCCCAAAACATTAATGTAACTGTAATTATATTATTTGTAATGAACGACTTTATTCTTGGCATGTAATTTTTAACTTAAGCTGATTCTGTTATATTTAAATGTTTTCGTTATTTTGGTGTGTTGCATAAGAAATGTAGCTATGCATATGCCTGTGATTCAATTGTGTTTGATGTCAAGTTCTTGCTTAAAATATAATTTCACATCTTGCAATGTTATTGTGATGTGTGAATAAATTATAGCTACGCATTCATAGACAAAGGAAGAGAGTACCGCCCTTCGTGTTTTAGTTGTAGATGGTAGCTGTAACGACTCGGATTTTTCCCGCTCAAAAATCGACATCCATACTTCAAATCGTATTCGAATGCCATAGATTCGACCGTTCAAATCCGATTCGCCGGAGCTTATAACAAAATTAAGTAAACAACACAGCGGAATAAAAGGATAATACATTGATATACAGCTTTGATACAATATCTGATACAACAGATGATCCAATAGATATCAATATACATCAGAGATATGATACAATAAAATAGCAGCGGAAAAGAAAATAGATAACATCCAGCAGCGGAACAAAATAACTCTGAGATAGTCTTCAAGGAAGAACTCCAGAAATAACTGCAACTCCATTTCCAAGAATCAATCCAGCAATAGCTCGAACCCCCAATAACGATGCACCAAGACAAGCGAGACTGGTGTGATCCAAAGACTGAACTAACTCCAGATAACCTACTAATCTGACTATCTGAAAAACCCAACTCTAGACTACTCGTGTAGAAAATAATGAGCACCCAGAGTTTAGGAAGGAAAACAATAAACTCCGGATCAGTCGTGGGACTGGTGTGAGCAACAAAAACAGTTTATCTTTAAAAACATTCAATAAAAGATTCTCAAAGTCAATTCGCAATGCTTTTAAAAAATGAGACTACCATAAGGCCTCCCGCACACACACACAATGCAAACGCAGAATCGGAGGAGATTTCTCCTTATGATAGTCAAAGATGCTTGATACGCATTAAAAGAAACATTTTGTATTATTACTAGTGCATAGTGTAGGAAAAATTCATTTCGAAAGTAGAGATATAAATCTTAGCCAGCATAGACATTCCGCACTTATGCCTGCTATAGCTACCATGTTCAATAGCAGGTTACCGCCACATTCCATGGCAGGTTCTGCAACTAATACTGTACAAGGTTCGTATTGTTTCTTTGGATTTCCAACGAATGATCAGGCCAAGGAATTTCCCATTGCCACATGAGAATGCCTCTGGATGGACATCCCCGAGAACCAAACCGGATCTCTACCAACACAAGGCCGGGTTACCCCTAACTGAGTAACAACTGACCGAATATGCCATCCCCCGGTCCTTTGGGACCTTTATCCGAGAGCTCTCTAATCAATTCACACAATCATAACAAAGTGTTTTCAACATGAGTAAGTATCTGGGCTCCATACCATGATACCACCCTTTTCCAGAAGGAAATGCACATATCCTAAAGGGCGCTACCCCTCATAACCTTGCCGCATCTTTCCTGTTTTGACCATTCACGGGGTGTGAGGCTCGACGAAGTCACGTCCACAAAAACATACTTTATACAAAAGCCATGCTTTGGGTCAACAAATGATCATAGAAATGATCACAAAGATAGACGATCAAATAAATGATCCTATCATAAATAATCAACACAATGATCATTTCACAGCAACACTCAGCATGTCACATTACCAAATTGGGAATATATCGCTGATAACATTCAACTACATAACCTCTGAGCTCGTACGTCTCAGAGAAGGGTGTTAAGCTAAAAGAATAAATTCTCCGCCACCAACAGAAATATATTTGAAAGAAATCGGCTTTACATCTCAACTTGTAATGTCTGGCATACAATCCATACAAGTCTATTCTGGGTTCGAACAGAACCGAAGGCACTTACAAAGAAGTCCTTGCAATCCGGATATTCACAATCCCGATCGGATTTCCCATCACTTAGGGAGTCTCTATACCGGCGCGACTCGGTGCAGAAACAATCGATAGGTCATCCTATCGCTTTCGCAAATACCCGGTCTTCATCACCGGTCTTCAAATGCTATCCATAACGATGTATCACATATTCGGAATGGGTTATACGACACAAAGGTCCTTTCCCGGCTAAACCGAATAGTGAGCGAAATAGTTCAAAAACATATGGATATTGGGATTTCAATTAAGTCACAACTTATTTCCCAAAACTTTTCTTCAAATGGTTTAATCAATTACCATTTCAAATCTTTTAACAAAAAAGATTTATTTTCACAACCTTTAACGGTTTAAACAATTTTCACATTTTAATCTTTTAAACAAAAGATTTATTCACAGATTTTCCAAATCAATTTTCATTTCAATTTTAACTCGTTAAATCTTTAAATCAAAGATTTAACTTATAGTCTTCAAAACATTTTCATTTCAATTTGATTTAAACAAATCATCAATTTAAATCTGTTAAAAATAAACAGATTTAATTCATAGCTTTCAAAAAGAATTCATTCATAACTTAGGAAAATCATTTCTCTATTCAATCTTGAAATTCCCCTAATTAACTGGAATCTCAGTTCTTATCTAAAAGTGTTTATCATTTGAAAACAACAGTTTTCATTTTGGAAATCTGATTCATTTATACGAGCTGAAATCCTTGGTTTAAATTCAAATTCCCAAAAATAATACTTTAAAAATGATTTAACTCATAATGACTAGTATAATATCATTGATCCCTAGTTTCAAATTACAGAATTCAATTGGAATATTGAATTCAAATTTAATTTAAAGTATTTAAATTCCAACACTTAATCCAGTTATTCAAAATAAATTTCCATCTTTGAAATTCCCTTTTCAATTGCTTTTCACATTTAGTCCGATTCCATTTCCAAAACATTTGAATTTAAAAATTCAAATTTAAAACTATTTCAAACATCTGTGACTTAACCGATTTCCTTGTGAAATCCATATTTGTGTGTGTATGGTGTGGTCTAGGTATTTTACACACAATAGTGCAACAATAGTAATCATCACAGATTTCAATCACAACAATATCGATAAGCGGTATATTCCAATATCGCTTATCTATATTCACAGATGCACAGATAGGAAATATGAACGCATCGTAAATAATTAAACTACATTCATCATAGATCACACTGAATTAATTCATAGCACAAAACATAGCATATCAGAGATATCGAACAGTTCAACAATCAATAGAATTCAAATCTCTATAAGTGAACGCAATTATGAAATTGTCTGATAAATTTAAATCAGATGGGTAATCAGATGGGTCATCAATCTGGTTAATTAACATCATTCAATTCCAAATCATTTGATTGATTGTTGTTTAATCGTTAATTGAATAAATTAATCAACTTTTAATTAATTTAAATAATTAACCTTTTATTATTCAATTATCATTTAATTAATTCACTTAACTTATCATAAAAATCTTTAATTAACTTTTTTAATTATTAATTAATAACCTTAATTATTAATTAATAGACTTAAGTATCCATTTATTAGGCACAAATTACTTAATTAAGTCATTTATTAATTCTTTATTTAATTACTTAATTAGTTGACTACAAATCTTACACTAATTAACTTTACGTAATTTATTACAAATTATAAATCACATAATCATTAATTAGCCAATCTCTAATTACAACTATAATTTAAGTATTCTTAGTTACTTTATAAGATAATTAATTAATTATTATTCATTTTAATTAACATTTTAAAACTCTTCTTTAAACTTTGAAAATCAAATTACTACTGACTACAAACTTAAATGTCAATAAATTTTACACTTAACTTAAAGTAATTACTTAATTAAAATATAAATTTAATTTAGAAATCCTGACCCAGAAAACAAGTTCAGGTTTAAAGACCTGATAACAAAATTTTCCCATGTATTTGTTTAAAATTTGCTTCGAGTAAACTACTCAAATCCCCCGAGTATGCTTTGAGTCAACATACGACAATTACCCAGCTTCTTCTTCAACAACGCAACCCACTGCCAGACTCATATCCCAACGTGCACGTGCACGTGTACGCGCACGATCGCCGACGCCGACCATCAACGGCCATCTCTGCAAGTCACAAACCAAACTCGCGACCCATCCAACAATCGAAACATTCCTCACCTCTCTCGCATTAAAAACAAGCTCGAAAGTGAAGCCTGGAACAAACCTGGCAACGCACGTTGGAGCCACCTCTGATCCCTATCAACGCCTCGTACTCACGACTCCGACCACGAGAATTCACGCAACTCCGGCCATCGATGCGTCTACGGCCCAGCTTCCATTTCCCAAACTGTCGCGTCACTCGAACCATCAGAGAGAACGAACGAATCGATTTCATGATCTTACCTAAAACTAGGGTTAGAAATAAAAACTCCTCCCCATCATCGCCACAGTCCCCTTCGCCACCTCCGGCCATTTTCCTGGCAACCCCGTAGGCTCGTCTACCACCCCCAACAACCCCGACCCCTCTGATCAACGAGACCGACCCCGGCGACTCGAAATGGAAAAATTGAACAAACCCAAACCACTCTCATACCACACCATTTAAAATCATCAAATTAGGTTTAAAAATCATGTTATTGTTTACTGATTCAGCTTGCATAACTGAATTTGAAAATTAAAAGATTCGAAAAAGGACAAATCTTGAGTTAGTTCAGATGGTTTGGGTTTCCAGAGACCATCTTAAGTTGCTTCCATTTTAAATAAATTTTTAAACTTAGATTATGGTGATACAAACATCTTTCGTTTGAATTTGAAGTTCAATCATCAATCAGAAAGGGAGTTAATGATTTTTTTTTCCAACAGTTTGGGTTTTAAACTGGAAACAGATGCAAGTTTAAAACAACAGCCTGTAGATTCTACTTCCAATTTACCCATATACTCAGATGATTATATACGCACAAACATACATAGATATATATATATATACACACACACACACACAACACACACACTTATCCACAGATTCAAACCCCTAAAAAAAAAGAATGTTACTCACAGGCATTTCAGTAAACATAGAAAACTGGTTTGAGTTACTCACTTGGTTTTGTTGAAGTGGAGAAGAACAACATATAAAATCATTCAGATATCCATATGCATACACAGAGAGATACATATGTAACAATATACATAATCCAGATTTCAACTCTATAATCAGGTTCATATGTTTAAGCTTTTAAAAAGGGTGTTACTCACTTGATTTCCAGGAAATGAATAGGTTTCTTCAATTTGGAAACAGATTTGCATTTTCAAGCTAAAGCTTTTAATTTGATCCTCTGGTCTGAAGTTGATTGTATTGTTATCTAAATTTTGAATCCTTGTTTAAGTATGAAGTAGTATCTACTTCAGATTTTAGCTTCAAGGAACGAGCTGATGAAAATATATAGGAGAGCAAGTTTATAAGTTGATGTACATATAAAAGAGGAGTTGTACAGGTTGATTATTGTTCTATGCAAGGTGATGTTACCTTCTCTTTGTACTATAAGCATGGTTGAAGATGCTTTGTCCAATAATTCTTTCTTCTTTTTATTTATTAATTATGCAGACATTTCTGTTGGTGGCCGAAATCATGCTTCAGTGGCTTGAGATATCTTAGTCCTAGGCTGCAATACTTTAGTATGCTAGAGAATATGGCATTTAATGCTTTGTACATTATGTTCTTACTTAAACATATACTTGCTGTCCTTGCATTCAAAAGTGTATACAGATTTTTCAACTTAGCCTACATATTCTTTTCTTGCCCACGTACTATATTTTTTTCTTTTTTTCTTTTTTTTCAAAAAGTTGGACAGGAATATCTTTATTTGGAGGCTAAAGATTTATTAGCATAAATTAGTTGTATCATATTAGATAGACAATGGTGGCTGCAACTCTACTTTTGCTTAGTACTTATATTTATTTGGTTCCATACTTAACTTTTATTTATCTCTATTTATAACTCAAATGTTTATTTTACTTCTATTTTTAGTTTAAATAATTATCATAAATTTTACTTTAAAAATTATTGTTTTATATTTCTCTATATATACACATATATTTTATATAACTCAAATATCATCATTTATAAATTTTTAAATCAATTTATTTATTTATTTTTATACTTGTGTCCAAAGTATATTATTTATTTTTCAAAATCATTTATTTAAGAATTTATTTAAAATCCAATATATACATATATATTCTCGTATATACAAATTTTCAAACCCATATGACTTAATATATTTTCTATTTGAATCGGGGAAACTCGCATCATTTATAATCAATTTTTATAAACTTTAATTCAAAAATTCTATAAATTATTAATTTAAATTAAATTAAAATCTAGGGTCGTTACAGTAGCTTTGAATGTTTTGTGTGACTGAGTATGGAATGCAGCTGAGTGTCCTGTCATCCAGTTGTGAGTTCCTATCCCCATTTGCGGGTGTCTCCTATTTTGTGCCCTATACTTTAGGGATCGTTATATAGGATAGGAGGAAATTTTTTAAATAAAATAGGATTATAAGAAATAGTAAAACTTCCAATCACGGAAGGCCTTCGATGTGCTTAAGTTCATGGCAAACGGGTTTTGTAGTCACTTTCCCTAGCCGTGGGTCTTGGAGACATTTGTCACCCATCTTACGCCTCCGCGGGGAGTTTTCTTTCTTACCACAGCCGTACTTAAGACACATCGGAGCCGAGATCACGCACAGTAACTACCCAGGCCATTATGGCCCGTAATCGTGGGTATTATTCGATTTACCGTGGCCGGCTAGCGTGGGTGCCGATCGTCAACCGTGAACTACCCCTGGCTGGCCACACCTTATGTTGGGGCTTAAAGTAGGTTCACAGTCGCCGGCGAGCCGAACGCCGTAATGATCTGCCTCGGCTATAGTCGGCCTTCTCGGTGACTTACAATCGGCTCATTAAAGTTGGCTTTAAGGGCCGATCGCAAGCAATGAGTTAACCCGCAGCAGAGGGATGCTGGAGCAAAAGTGTCTCATTGGTGAGGGCATAGATTCGTATAGTACCTGTTAGGTCTTGTCCAGGGAGGTCGCGCCGTGATGCGTCTTGAATGGAAATGCCATTACATAGGATTTTGTTCAACAGAAAAGGATAAAGTTAACAAGCAGCCAAGATATAAAGGAACAAGTTAAAAAAGAGACAAGGTTTTTAAAGTGGTTCGAAACGAAAATGCCTACGTCCACCGATTCTCTTTGTTAATTCACTTCATATGGGCAGTACAAGTTAAGAAAAGTATCGACGAAAGTGTTGGATGTTCCATGCCCTCTGGAACACCTCTCCATCTGCTGTTGACAAAATATAAGCTCCATTGTGGAGATCTTTATGAATTACATATGGTCCGTCCCAGATTGGATCTAGTGCACCGGGGTGTGGGAAGATTCGTTTGAGGACAAGATCTCCTTCTTGTAAGCTACGATGCTTAACTTTGGAGTTGTATTGCGCCGCCACTTTTTGCTTGTGAGCTGCTGCTTTGAGCGCTGCATCGTTTCTCCTCTCTTCAATTAGATCCAAAGACATGTGAAGGAGTTCTTCGTTCTCTTCTGGGTTATAGTGGATCATGCGGTGGGAAGGTACTATAGTTTCGACTGGGAGCATGGCCTCCGATCCGTATTCCAAAGATAAAGGAGTATGCCCCGTTGATGTTCTGAAAGATGTGCGGTAGGCCCAAAGTGCCGCAGGAAGTTCATCCACCCAAGCGCCTTTCGATTTTTCAAGCTTCTTTTTTATTAGAGTTTTGAGAATTTTGCTGACATCTTCGACATGTCCGTTTTTCTGGGGATAAGCCACAGATGAGAAACTTTTGCGAATTCCATGCTTTTTGCACCAGTCGGCAAACTCTTCGCTGTCAAACTGAAGTCCATTGTCCGATATGATTTTGAGTGGAACCCCGTAACTGCATAGGACATTTTTGATCAAGAGGTTAATAACTTTTGCCGAAGATATTTTATTTAGAGGTTCTGCTTCCACCCATTTGGTGAAATAGTCAACTGCCACTATAGCATATTTGGCTCCGCCTCGACCCACTGGCAGTTCGCCAATCAAGTCAATTCCCCATACTGCAAAGGGACAAGGGCTGGTCATTTGAGTAACCTCATTTGTTGGTAGTCGAGGATCTTAGCAAATTTCTGACATCTGTCACATCTTTTGACGAAGTCTAAGGCGTCTTTGTTTAAGGTGGGCCAGTAATATCCATATCGGAGTATCTTCTTTGCCAGAGTCTGCCCACCAGTGTGATCTCCACAGCTTCCTTGATGGATATTGGATAAGATTTCCTTGGCTTCCCTTCCAGCGACACACCTTAATAAGGGGTTAGAGAAGCCGCGTCGATAGAGGATGCCTTCTTGTATTGTGTAGCAGGAAGCTTTTCCCAAGATTTTCTTGACTTCGCTACGCTCGCTGGGCAGTGTGCCATCTTGTAAGAATTTTCGGATAGGAGTCATCCAAGTTTCTTCTTTGATTGCAGCTACCAAATTCACTTGCTCGAAACTCGGGGTTAGTTGCTTTGAGATGGCTACTGTTTCGGAAATGGTACTGTCTTTCACACTAGCTTGCTTTGCCAGCTCGTCGGCCTCTTCGTTCTCCTCTCGAGGGATGTGTTTGATTAAATAGTGATCCAATTGGTCGAGTAGCAGCTTGGTCTTCTTTAGATATGCTTTGAGTCATTCTCCTCGAGTCTGAAATTCTCCTAGTATTTGTTTTACAATAAGTTGAGAATCACTATGAAGACATAAAGAATTGACTCCAATCTCTAAGGAAAGTTCTAATCCAGCTATTACTGCTTCGTATTCTGCATCGTTGTTGGTGGCAGCGAATTCCAACCTTAGAGCATAGTGTAGCTTCCTTCCCCTGGGAGTGATTATTACAACACCTGCCCCCGAGCCTTGTTCGTTTGAAGCTCCATCTACAAAGAGATTCCACTTAATGTCTTTTGCTATTTCAGATTGCTCCTTACCTTCGTTGGTAGTGAATTCAACAATGAATTCGGCCATGGCTTGTCCCTTGATGGCGGTGCAAGGATGGTAGGCGATATCATATTGACTCGGTTCAATGCACCATTTAAGTAGTCGTCAAGAAGTGTCAGGACGATGGAGTACCTGCCTTAGCGGTTGATCGGTTAGAACTTTGATGGAATGAGATTGGAAATAGTGTCGCAGTTTCCGTGACGTGATTAGTAAACAGTATCCTAGCTTCTCAACTTTAGGATATCTGGCTTTTTCCCCTGTTAACGTCTTGCTTACAAAGTATACTGGTCATTGTGCGCGGTTGTCTTCTCTCACTAAAGCGGCGCTTAGAGCATGAGATGACACAGCAAGGTATAGGTATAGCTCTTCGCCTTCGTTTGGAGTTGAGAGTACTAGTGGTCTCTGGAGGTGTTCGATAAGGTTAAGGAAGGCTGTTAAGCATTCGTCAGTCCATTCTAACTTTCCTTTGTCTTTCTTTAGAGCCTCGAAGAAGGGGACACATTTGTCAGTGGCTTTAGAGATGAATCTGCTTAGGGTGGCCACCTTCCCATTCAGGCTTTGCATTTCTTTTCGAGTGGAAGGTATCATGATATCTTTCAGGGCTCGGACTTGTTCGGGGCTTGCTTCAATCCCCCTGGCATGGACGATGAATCCCAAGAAAATTCCTGATGACACTCCGAACGAGCACTTTATAGGATTCAGCTTCATTCCATATTGGCGAAGTACGTGAAACATCTCGCTCAAGTGGCTTACGTGATCGTTGGCTTTCCTCGATTTTACTAGCATGTCATCCATACAAACCTCCATAGTTCATCCTATTAGCTCCGCAAACATCTTGTTGACGAGGCGCTGATAGGTAGCTCCGGCATTTTTAAGTCCGAAAGGCATTACTCTATAGCAGTACAATCCCTGGTCAGTGATGAAACTAGTGTTGTCTTGATCGGGGGCGTGCATAGGAATTTGGTTATATCCTGAGTATGCGCCCATAAAAAATAAGAGTTCGTGCCCGGCTGTGCTGTCCACAAGCTGATCGATTCGGGTAGTGGGAAGCAATCCTTCGAGCAAGCGTCATTTAAGTTGGAGAAGTCAATGCATGTTCGCCACTTCCCATTAGCCTTCTTTACTAGTACCGGGTTAGCGAACCACTCTGGGTAGATGGCTTCTCGTATGAAGTTGTTGGCAAGTAGGTTCTTTACTTCTTCATCGAGGGCCACTGATCGCTCTGCCTCCATACTTCTCTTTTTTTGCTTTACTGGCGCCTTGGTAGGATCGATGTTTAGTATGTGGCATGTCACGTCTGGGGAGATTCCAGTCATGTCAGCGTGCGTCTATGCAAATACATCCAGGTTGTGGCAGAGAAAATCAATGAGTTGATACCTCAATTCTGCTCTTAGTTGAGATTCGATTTTCAACAGTCTACTTGATTCGTGTTTGTCTACAGATACAAACTCCATAGGCTCTGTGGGATCGGCGGTGGCCTCCTCCTCTTTGTCCCTAGGGTCTAATTCATTGAAAGGATCACTGGTATATCGAAGAGGATAGGCTTTCTTTAGTTGCTATGCTTCCAAGTTTTTCATGCAGAGAGGAGTCTCTGCATTCTTCCCTCTATCCTTCCTGTGATTATTGCGAAGTTCAGTTACATAGCAATCTCGAGCGGCGTCTTGATCTCCCTCTACTTCCTCTATTCCATTGTCTGTTGGAAATTTCATCTTCAGGCACCATGGGACCAAGACAATTTGGAAGTCAGACAAGGTTGGTCTTCCTAAAAAGGCGTTGTAGGCTGAGTGGTTATCTATCAGCACAAATGTTTGTTTCCGCACAACGAAGCGGGGGTGGCTTCCTATTTCAACAAAAAGGTCCAATTGCCCGAGGTGCATCTTCGCATCTCCAGTGAAACCGTGTAGCGGTTTGTTGCAGGGCGACACATCTTTCATTGACAGCTTCATTCTGTCGAAAGCATGCTTGAATAGGATATTTACTGAGCATCCAGTGTCTACTAGAATTCAGAAAACTTCGGCTGGGCCGAACCGGGCAGAGATGACCATAGGATCCATGTGAGGGTACTGCCTTCCTTCCAGGTCACGCCTATTGAATGTAATGTCATCATTCTTGTAACGACCCAGAATTTTTATAAATTAAAATTTGAATATTTAATTAATTTTAAATATTAATAAGTGAATTTTTAAGTCAAATAAATTTTTATTTGAATTTTTAGATTTAATTGGATAATTAAATCGATAATTTAATATGTTAAATTATGGAAATAATTAAAAATTAAGTTAAAAATGATTGAAAATAATTTGGAAAATTTTATTTAATCATACTGGAGTTATAGAAATATTTTAGAACTTTTAAAATCGAATTAAAAGTTAATTTGTGAAAATTGAATATTTTAATATTTAATAATCGACTGTAAAATAGTCAATTTTTGAACAGTCTCAGAATTGAACGAAACCAGTTTCATTGGATCCGTAATAGTTAGTTATTATCGGATTTCAATTTTCGTATCAATCGGAGTTATCGTTTGATCGTGGCAGCTCGAAACGCATCGAATCGTTTTTAATTTAAATTTGGCGAGTCAAAATAGCCATTTTTCAAAAAGTCTCGGATTTCGACGAAACTAGTTTCATCGAATCCGTAATGTGATATTATTGTAAGGTTTCAAATTTCAAGTCAATTGGATTTACGGTTTGTCCTGTACAAATTAAAACGCCTAGAAATCGATTTAAATCGGTTTAATTTAAATTGAACGTTTTCAGCCATAACTCGCACATACTTCCGAATTAGCTTCCGAAACTTGTTCCATTGTGTCCGGAACGCGGGATAAACCCTAGGTACGCTGGTTACGGCGTCTAAATCGGAGTTCGGAATTCCCGGGATGAATAGTGTTTACGCTTGCTCGTTCCTTATAAATAAGCCTCTACCCTTCATTTAGAAAATAAAAAAAAATATAATATCTCAAACCCTAGCAGGCCCTAAAACTGTCAATGGCCAGAAATGCTCCATTTTCATTCATCAATCTCTCCAAATCCATCCACATTCACGCGATGTGTTCAACACGAAGATTGAAGAGCAAGGCGAGGGCTTTAATTCCATACGGTGATGATCGGAAACGGGGTCGTGTGGAGGAAGCTACAGGGGGCCGTTCACCATCAGGTCGGCACGGTTTTCGAGACTATCCAGGTGACCGAGTTTGCCCCTAGGGGGGGCGGAGGTGCTCGTGAGGTTGGGCTACAACATGAAGTTCCCTGATCGAAGAATCGTCAAGCGAGGAGGTGTGTAGATTTAACCCTAAATTACTAGATTTGGGTTCGGCTATACGTTGGCTCCTAGAGATGATAACGAGAGTGGAAGATGAAGCAAAGCACGGCTAGGATGAGCAGGGGTTGGATCCAAGGGTTGTGGTGAGATGTAGGTTTAAGTTATAAAAGAAAATGTTGAATTAAGTTATATAAATCGTGTACGATCTTATAAAATGCATAACTTTTTCATACGAGGTCGAAAAAATGCAAACTCAGTTGCGTTGGAATCGTATGGACGAGCACTACGCGATGGAGTTGGTTTGGAGTCGTTTGGAGTTAATGAGAATTTCGGGTAAAATTAAACGCGCGTTTAATTTTATTCGAAATAAATCGCTAAAACGGAAATTAAAACCAAGGTGAGAATTTCTCACTCAATCGAATAGGTTTCGATTTTATTTTAAATAGTTAGATTTAAAATATTTGAATGCATGTTTGAATGATGACTGTAAATTATTGATTGTTAAAATAGACATTATACGCCGTTAGTAAGCGGATGTTATTTAATATAAACATATACCGCGAATATTTCATAAACAGTGAAATTGGTATTATATATAATATCAATATATATATATTGGCATATGTATATATTGCAGTTGTTGATTTCCCGCATTTTTGTTTAGCGGATGAGACCCTATTACGCCGTTATTAAGCGGATAATATTTAATAAGAACATGTACCGCGATAATTTCGTACTGGAGCGAAATTGGTATTGTGCTAATGTTTTTGGATGCAGGAAACAGGTTGGAGGGATCCAACTGGATTCCTCAACAGTTTTTATTTAATTTCAGATATTTTGATATTTGATGGATTATCATATCGATATATGATATCGTTAGTAGTCGTGATTGACTATTTGGTGTGTAGCATCATTGGACCCAGATTTTGGGATTTTAAAATGTTTTTAAAGTGATTTTGAAAATATACTTTATTTTTGGAATTGATCCATATTAAGTAAATAAACGTTATAATTTTTAAAGTTATAAAAATTATGATTTTTGTGAAATATTGTTAAAAGCTGATTTTTGAGAAATATGAATTAATGACTTTATAAAATAATTTTAATGGGGATTTTTGAATTTATTATGAAAAGTTTAAATATAGGATTTATAAAATTTGATTATTTTATAAATCAAAATGGTGAGATTATAAAGGAATTTAAAGACGTTTTAAAAGAATAATATAATTTGATTTATATTAAGAGATTTATAAATAGATATTTATAAATCGAAATATTGACATTATAAAACGAGTTTTTATAAGTGTTTGAATGAAGTGAAAAATGAATTTCATAATAGAATGAAATTTATAGAATTATAAACTGTGAAGTTATAAATGAAATTTATAAATAGTAAGATTTATAAATTTGGTGAAATTATTTGAAGAATAGATTGATTAAATAAATAAATCTTATAAGTTATAAGGTTTATAAATTGAAAAGTCTTTAAAAAGAACGATTTTGTAAAATAATCGTTTTATAAGTAATTAACTTATAATGTGAACGTTTAGTTTATAATTTAGTTATAAACGGGAATAGGTTAATAAAGGAATTTATAAAAAGGAAGTTTTTATAAATAAATAGAAATGGAATTTATAAACGTTGTTTTATAAATCCGCAAACGACTTATTTTGATAAGTTAATTGTTATAACCTATTAATGGAGTTATATTCACGTTTTTAGACAGTGAATAATCCTTAGAGTAAAATGAATAGAAAAGATGAAATTTGTTAACGTAGTATATTCACGTTTTTTTTGAATAGTGAATAACACGTTAAAGAAAATGTTTGAATATGATGTTTTAAATAAAATTAAAACGATCTAACGATGTTTTAAAAGGTGTTGAGATTCGAAACCATAGATTTCAACATTTATTGTTGAAATAGACGTTTTCGAGAAATAAAAGGAAATGTGGACTATAACACTGTTGTTATAGTAAATGATTTCCGAAAGGAAATGTTTTGGTTTAGTATTGGGATTTATATATCTATTTTAATTTCGAATCCCTATACTAGTGATTTTGGGACGTTGTAACGATGTTTTACGCAACATTCGTTTTGGCCCAAATAAATATGTATAAGTGAATGATTTCCTTAAAGAATGAAATATATACTTAATTCGATTTAAGTATATTGAATATTTTCTAACTGTTGAAAATAAAAGAGATTTGTGAATTACTTATGAATAAATAAGTATGGAAATATTTTCCAATATGAAGTGAATATTTTGAATTTATCCTTTTGAAGATAAATTGGAAATGAATAATTGAAATCATATATGCATGAATATTTTGAAATATAAATTCATTATGGAATTTATATGTGAAAGTGGAAATTTGTTTGAAAATAAATATTGATTTATTTTTGAAGTATTGGAATTTTATATCTTGTAAAGATATTTTGGAAAATAAATAATTTGGAAAATTATTTGGAATCTGGTGATGTATGCATATCCATTGATAGTTCAATAGCCGACTATCAATATTTCCCTTTGAATGGGTATTTGATGTGAATATGATTGAATTTGAATGCACACTTATTTTTGAATAAGCGCTCACTATTCGGGTTAACCGGGAAAGGACCATGGGGTCGTATAACCCACTCCGAATATGTGATACGTCGTTGTGAATTGCATTTGAAGATCGGTGTTGAAGACCGGTATTTGCGAAAGCGATAGGATAACTATCGATTGACTCTGCACCGAGTAGCTACGGTATTGAGTTCTCCATATGTGATGGTGAATCCGATCAGGATTGTGAATATCCGGATTGCAAGGACTTCTTTGTAAGTGCCTTCGGTTCTGTTCGATCCCGGAACAGACTTGTATGGATTGTATGTCTGACATTACAAGTTGAGATATAAAGCCGATTTCTTTCAAATATATTTCTGTTGGTGGCGGAGAATTTATTCTTTGCTTAACACCCTTCTTTGAGACGTATGTGCTCAAAGGTTATATAGTTGAAGTTATCAGTAATATATTCCCAGTTTGGTAATGTGACATGCTGAGTGATGCTGAAATGATCATTGTGTTGATTATTTGTGATAGGATCATTTATTTGATCGTCTATCTTAGTGATCATTGTGTTGATCATTTGTTGACCCAAAGCATGGCTTTTGTATAAAGTATGTTTTTGTGGACGTGACTTCGTCGAGCCTCACACCCCGTGAATGGTCAAAACAGGAAAGAAGCAGCAAGGTTATGAGGGGTAGCACCCTTTAGGATGTGTCCATTTCCTTCTGGAAAAGGGTGGTATCATGGTATGGAGCCCAGATACTTACTCATGTTGAAAACACTTTGTTATGATTGTGTGAATTGATTACGAGCGCTCGGTTGATAAAGGTCCCAAAGGACCGGGGGATGGCATATTCGGTCAGTTGTTACTCAGTTAGGAGTAACCCGGCCTTGTGTTGGTAGAGATCCGGTTTGGTTCTCGGGGATGTCCATCCAGAGGCATTCTCATGTGGCAATGGGAAGTTCCTTGGCCTGATCATTCGTTGGAAATCCAAAGAAACAATACGTGACTTGTACGGTATTAGTTGTAGAACCTGCTATTCACTTATGGTGGTCACCACTGTTTGGATAGTAGCTATAGTAGGCATACGATAATGGTCGTATGTTGGCTAAGATTTATATTCTACTTTCGAAATGAATTTGTTATACACTATGCACTAATAATAATATCAAATGTTATTTTAAATGCGTATCAAGCATCTTTGACTATCATAAGGAGAAATCTCCTCCGATTCTGCGTTTGCATGTGTGTGTGTGCGGGAGGCCTTATGGTAGTCTCATTTTTAAAAGCATTGCGAATTGAATTTAAAAATATTCCTCTATTTTGATTTTAAAGATAAATAAACTGTTTTGAGTTCTCACACCAGTCACATGACTGACTTGGAGTTTATTGTTTTCCTTCCTAAACTCTGGGTGCCCACCAATTTCCACACGGGCAGTCAAGAGTTAGGTTTATCAGGATATTCTGGATATTCTGGAGTTGCTGGAGGCAAGCTGGATGGCATGGCGTATTACTAGTTTATATAGTATTTCTTTTTCCGCTGCACTGTTTGTTGTTGTATGATGTTGTACACTCTGATGATATGATGTAATGAAATGAAATGTAATGTAATAACTGATATAGTTCTTTGTTTAAAGATTATTCATTTATTATTATATGTTGTTCCACTGCGAATTGTGAGATTCTGATGTTTGTTCTGTTGTTTCCTTTCTGTCCGTTCTATTTTTAAAATTCCTCTTTTTCTATTTTTAAAATTTTCTGTTTTCAAATTTCTCTATTTTCTCTATCTTCTTATCTCTTCTTTTCCCTCTATTTTTCTTTTTCTTTCTTCTTTTTCTCTCTTCTTTCTTTTCTTTTCTTTTTAAAACCCATAACATCTCGGTTTTTCGGCCTTTGATTTCTCGGCAGTCGATAAAGTGAGTGTCGATGTCGGATCTTCGAGAGTCGAAAAATACGCGGGCGTTACATTTGGTATCAGAGCTCTTATGGTTAAGCGACAACCATGGTTCTGTTGGGTATAATTCATTAGAGATAGAGTCAGTAGTACTCTAGAATGAGTTTGAGAGTAATAATAGCTATGAGAGCGTATTTGTTAGTGAATATGAAATTGTTTTATATTGTGATGATTGGTTTATTGAGTGGCATATGAACTTTCGTCAGCGTGGTCCGCAAGACTATGCCGAAGGGGTTTCTAAACACTTGAATAGAACAATTCGACACAGTATTGTTTTAATTGGGTAAATGAAATAATTTTTGCCTTGATTATATTTTATATATAAAGGAATAATTTTTCAGAATTATTAAAGTGTATATAAGTTGATTGTTAGGTTGTTTGAATAATCTAAATAAAAGAATAATTGTATAAGTATAAGAATTATAAGAATTGAAATTATAATTAAAGTGTTTACAATTGTGAAATAAACTTATATATATATAAGAAGTGAAACTATATAAAATATGAGTTGTAAATAAAGGATGTATAAATGGAATATAACTTAAGTTATGTAAATGAAATTCAACTTTTGTAATTGAATGAATGAATTGAAATGTTAATCAATTAAATGAAAATAAACTTGATATGAAATAATGAATGAAAGTATTAATTCATTGAAATCAAATGTTATTGGAAGTTGAATAAATTGAATGAGAATGAATATAAGAAAAGGAATTTGGTTGAAATTAATATACTTTGGTTGCTATATGAATGTTTATTTGATATGGATGTTAGTTGGTTGATGGTTGGATATATATTGCTATTATTGCATTTGCTATATTATGTAGTTGTTATGTTGCTATATGTTGTATATTGAGATTATTTGCATATGTGCATGTTCTCATGTTGTTTGTTGAGTTTAGTAGGTGCGGATAGCGTTTGCTTCGCATTTGGAGTTCGCTTTTGCGCTATATTAGCCGTATATGCTCGCTAATAAAATATAAGGTACATATCTCGGATTAAATATCGTACTTTTACACTTTTTCCCTTCGGGATGCCTCATTACTTGATGAGATGTATATTTGTGATATATATATACTGTCATTTTTTTTTTCGGATCGAGCCGCGCAAAGGAGACTATGGCGAATTTTTCCGGAAATTTAAGGCGTTAGAAAAATTTGAGAAAAATAGGAAAATTTTGGAAACTTAAGCTTTGGTTTGGAATTGAAAGTTAAATGATATAGTTTGTTTTTGAAATGATAACTAAGTATGATTTGAAAACTTAGTAAAGATTTGTAAGAAGTTTAATTATGAATTTTGGAAAGTTAATAAATTCTGTAACCTTTCTTACTTGTAATTTCGAGGACGAAATTCTTTTAAGGGGGGAAGATTGTAACGACCCAGAATTTTTATAAATTAAAATTTGAATATTTAATTAATTTTAAATATTAATAAGTGAATTTTTAAGTCAAATAAATTTTTATTTGAATTTTTAGATTTAATTGGATAATTAAATCGATAATTTAATATGTTAAATTATGGAAATAATTAAAAATTAAGTTAAAAATGATTGAAAATAATTTGGAAAATTTTATTTAATCATACTGGAGTTATAGAAATATTTTAGAACTTTTAAAATCGAATTAAAAGTTAATTTGTGAAAATTGAATATTTTAATATTTAATAATCGACTGTAAAATAGTCAATTTTTGAACAGTCTCAGAATTGAACGAAACCAGTTTCATTGGATCCGTAATAGTTAGTTATTATCGGATTTCAATTTTCGTATCAATCGGAGTTATCGTTTGATCGTGGCAGCTCGAAACGCATCGAATCGTTTTTAATTTAAATTTGGCGAGTCAAAATAGCCATTTTTCAAAAAGTCTCGGATTTCGACGAAACCAGTTTCATCGGATCCGTAATGTGATATTATTGTAAGGTTTCAAATTTCAAGTCAATTGGATTTACGGTTTGTCCTGTACAAATTAAAACGCCTAGAAATCGATTTAAATCGGTTTAATTTAAATTGAACGTTTTCAGCCATAACTCGCACATACTTCCGAATTAGCTTCCGAAACTTGTTCCATTGTGTCCGGAACGCGGGATAAACCCTAGGTACGCTGGTTACGGCGTCTAAATCGGAGTTCGGAATTCCCGGGATGAATAGTGTTTACGCTTGCTCGTTCCTTATAAATAAGCCTCTACCCTTCATTTAGAAAATAAAAAAAAATATAATATCTCAAACCCTAGCAGGCCCTAAAACTGTCAATGGCCAGAAATGCTCCATTTTCATTCATCAATCTCTCCAAATCCATCCACATTCACGCGATGTGTTCAACACGAAGATTGAAGAGCAAGGCGAGGGCTTTAATTCCATACGGTGATGATCGGAAACGGGGTCGTGTGGAGGAAGCTACAGGGGGCCGTTCACCATCAGGTCGGCACGGTTTTCGAGACTATCCAGGTGACCGAGTTTGCCCCTAGGGGGGGCGGAGGTGCTCGTGAGGTTGGGCTACAACATGAAGTTCCCTGATCGAAGAATCGTCAAGCGAGGAGGTGTGTAGATTTAACCCTAAATTACTAGATTTGGGTTCGGCTATACGTTGGCTCCTGGAGATGATAACGAGAGTGGAAGATGAAGCAAAGCACGGCTAGGATGAGCAGGGGTTGGATCCAAGGGTTGTGGTGAGATGTAGGTTTAAGTTATAAAAGAAAATGTTGAATTAAGTTATATAAATCGTGTACGATCTTATAAAATGCATAACTTTTTCATACGAGGTCGAAAAAATGCAAACTCAGTTGCGTTGGAATCGTATGGACGAGCACTACGCGATGGAGTTGGTTTGGAGTCGTTTGGAGTTAGTGAGAATTTCGGGTAAAATTAAACGCGCGTTTAATTTTATTCGAAATAAATCGCTAAAACGGAAATTAAAACCAAGGTGAGAATTTCTCACTCAATCGAATAGGTTTCGATTTTATTTTAAATAGTTAGATTTAAAATATTTGAATGCATGTTTGAATGATGACTGTAAATTATTGATTGTTAAAATAGACATTATACGCCGTTAGTAAGCGGATGTTATTTAATATAAACATATACCGCGAATATTTCATAAACAGTGAAATTGGTATTATATATAATATCAATATATATATATATATTGGCATATGTATATATTGCAGTTGTTGATTTCCCGCATTTTTGTTTAGCGGATGAGACCCTATTACGCCGTTATTAAGCGGATAATATTTAATAAGAACATGTACCGCGATAATTTCGTACTGGAGCGAAATTGGTATTGTGCTAATGTTTTTGGATGCAGGAAACAGGTTGGAGGGATCCAACTGGATTCCTCAACAGTTTTTATTTAATTTCAGATATTTTGATATTTGATGGATTATCATATCGATATATGATATCGTTAGTAGTCGTGATTGACTATTTGGTGTGTAGCATCATTGGACCCAGATTTTGGGATTTTAAAATGCTTTTAAAGTGATTTTGAAAATATACTTTATTTTTGGAATTGATCCATATTAAGTAAATAAACGTTATAATTTTTAAAGTTATAAAAATTATGATTTTTGTGAAATATTGTTAAAAGCTGATTTTTGAGAAATATGAATTAATGACTTTATAAAATAATTTTAATGGGGATTTTTGAATTTATTATGAAAAGTTTAAATATAGGATTTATAAAATTTGATTATTTTATAAATCAAAATGGTGAGATTATAAAGGAATTTAAAGACGTTTTAAAAGAATAATATAATTTGATTTATATTAAGAGATTTATAAATAGATATTTATAAATCGAAATATTGACATTATAAAACGAGTTTTTATAAGTGTTTGAATGAAGTGAAAAATGAATTTCATAATAGAATGAAATTTATAGAATTATAAACTGTGAAGTTATAAATGAAATTTATAAATAGTAAGATTTATAAATTTGGTGAAATTATTTGAAGAATAGATTGATTAAATAAATAAATCTTATAAGTTATAAGGTTTATAAATTGAAAAGTCTTTAAAAAGAACGATTTTGTAAAATAATCGTTTTATAAGTAATTAACTTATAATGTGAACGTTTAGTTTATAATTTAATTATAAACGGGAATAGGTTAATAAAGGAATTTATAAAAAGGAAGTTTTTATAAATAAATAGAAATGGAATTTATAAACGTTGTTTTATAAATCCGCAAACGACTTATTTTGATAAGTTAATTGTTATAACCTATTAATGGAGTTATATTCACGTTTTTAGACAGTGAATAATCCTTAGAGTAAAATGAATAGAAAAGATGAAATTTGTTAACGTAATATATTCACGTTTTTTTTGAATAGTGAATAACACGTTAAAGAAAATGTTTGAATATGATGTTTTAAATAAAATTAAAACGATCTAACGATGTTTTAAAAGGTGTTGAGATTCGAAACCATAGATTTCAACATTTATTGTTGAAATAGACGTTTTCGAGAAATAAAAGGAAATGTGGACTATAACACTGTTGTTATAGTAAATGATTTCCGAAAGGAAATGTTTTGGTTTAGTATTGGGATTTATATATCTATTTTAATTTCGAATCCCTATACTAGTGATTTTGGGACGTTGTAACGATGTTTTACGCAACATTCGTTTTGGCCCAAATAAATATGTATAAGTGAATGATTTCCTTAAAGAATGAAATATATACTTAATTCGATTTAAGTATATTGAATATTTTCTAACTGTTGAAAATAAAAGAGATTTGTGAATTACTTATGAATAAATAAGTATGGAAATATTTTCCAATATGAAGTGAATATTTTGAATTTATCCTTTTGAAGATAAATTGGAAATGAATAATTGAAATCATATATGCATGAATATTTTGAAATATAAATTCATTATGGAATTTATATGTGAAAGTGGAAATTTGTTTGAAAATAAATATTGATTTATTTTTGAAGTATTGGAATTTTATATCTTGTAAAGATATTTTGGAAAATAAATAATTTGGAAAATTATTTGGAATCTGGTGATGTATGCATATCCATTGATAGTTCAATAGCCGACTATCAATATTTCCCTTTGAATGGGTATTTGATGTGAATATGATTGAATTTGAATGCACACTTATTTTTGAATAAGCGCTCACTATTCGGGTTAACCGGGAAAGGACCATGGGGTCGTATAACCCACTCCGAATATGTGATACGTCGTTGTGAATTGCATTTGAAGATCGGTGTTGAAGACCGGTATTTGCGAAAGCGATAGGATGAACTATCGATTGACTCTGCACCGAGTAGCTACGGTATTGAGTTCTCCATATGTGATGGTGAATCCGATCAGGATTGTGAATATCCGGATTGCAAGGACTTCTTTGTAAGTGCCTTCGGTTCTGTTCGATCCCGGAACAGACTTGTATGGATTGTATGTCTGACATTACAAGTTGAGATATAAAGCCGATTTCTTTCAAATATATTTCTGTTGGTGGCGGAGAATTTATTCTTTGCTTAACACCCTTCTTTGAGACGTATGTGCTCAAAGGTTATATAGTTGAAGTTATCAGTAATATATTCCCAGTTTGGTAATGTGACATGCTGAGTGATGCTGAAATGATCATTGTGTTGATTATTTGTGATAGGATCATTTATTTGATCGTCTATCTTAGTGATCATTGTGTTGATCATTTGTTGACCCAAAGCATGGCTTTTGTATAAAGTATGTTTTTGTGGACGTGACTTCGTCGAGCCTCACACCCCGTGAATGGTCAAAACAGGAAAGAAGCAGCAAGGTTATGAGGGGTAGCACCCTTTAGGATGTGTCCATTTCCTTCTGGAAAAGGGTGGTATCATGGTATGGAGCCCAGATACTTACTCATGTTGAAAACACTTTGTTATGATTGTGTGAATTGATTACGAGCGCTCGGTTGATAAAGGTCCCAAAGGACCGGGGGATGGCATATTCGGTCAGTTGTTACTCAGTTAGGAGTAACCCGGCCTTGTGTTGGTAGAGATCCGGTTTGGTTCTCGGGGATGTCCATCCAGAGGCATTCTCATGTGGCAATGGGAAGTTCCTTGGCCTGATCATTCGTTGGAAATCCAAAGAAACAATACGTGACTTGTACGGTATTAGTTGTAGAACCTGCTATTCACTTATGGTGGTCACCACTGTTTGGATAGTAGCTATAGTAGGCATACGATAATGGTCGTATGTTGGCTAAGATTTATATTCTACTTTCGAAATGAATTTGTTATACACTATGCACTAATAATAATATCAAATGTTATTTTAAATGCGTATCAAGCATCTTTGACTATCATAAGGAGAAATCTCCTCCGATTCTGCGTTTGCATGTGTGTGTGTGCGGGAGGCCTTATGGTAGTCTCATTTTTAAAAGCATTGCGAATTGAATTTAAAAATATTCCTCTATTTTGATTTTAAAGATAAATAAACTGTTTTGAGTTCTCACACCAGTCACATGACTGACTTGGAGTTTATTGTTTTCCTTCCTAAACTCTGGGTGCCCACCAATTTCCACACGGGCAGTCAAGAGTTAGGTTTATCAGGATATTCTGGATATTCTGGAGTTGCTGGAGGCAAGCTGGATGGCATGGCGTATTACTAGTTTATATAGTATTTCTTTTTCCGCTGCACTGTTTGTTGTTGTATGATGTTGTACACTCTGATGATATGATGTAATGAAATGAAATGTAATGTAATAACTGATATAGTTCTTTGTTTAAAGATTATTCATTTATTATTATATGTTGTTCCGCTGCGAATTGTGAGATTCTGATGTTTGTTCTGTTGTTTCCTTTCTGTCCGTTCTATTTTTAAAATTCCTCTTTTTCTATTTTTAAAATTTTCTGTTTTCAAATTTCTCTATTTTCTCTATCTTCTTATCTCTTCTTTTCCCTCTATTTTTCTTTTTCTTTCTTCTTTTTCTCTCTTCTTTCTTTTCTTTTCTTTTTAAAACCCATAACATCTCGGTTTTTCGGCCTTTGATTTCTCGGCAGTCGATAAAGTGAGTGTCGATGTCGGATCTTCGAGAGTCGAAAAATACGCGGGCGTTACAATTCTCTTTTCGCTTCGGGTGGTGTTCTTCCATAACGTAATTAATGTAGCCTTCATTGTTTCTAAGTGACTTTCCGTATCTTTCCATCTCTGCCAGCTTCTATCGGCGATGTGTGGTCCTCCCGATACGGTATGGACCACTATCTTCTCACGACTGGGGCCACTGGTGTTGCGATTTCCCCCTCCTGTTTCTGGGAGAGGTAGCCTTGGGTTCTCTTCGGCAGGAGCTGGGATCCTGTTCTGACCTTTTACATAGTGTTCCATTCTCTTCCTTCTGATGTGTTCTTCAATTAAGTCTCGGAGATGATGGCATTCATTAGTATCATTCCCATGAGATTCGTGGAAGCGGTAGAACTTTCCAGACTTAATTGCGTTATCTGACTCCTTCTTGTATGGAGAGCGTCTGTATTTAACTTCATCTTGGGTGGCCAGAAGATGTTTTCGATTGTCTCATTAAAAGTAGTGTAAGTGTCAAACCTCGGTCCTGGCCGATATAGGCGTTTTTCTCCCTTCTTGCCCCCAGCATTGTTTCTAGAGTCATTTCTTCGAACGTCCTTTGCTACAGCGGATGTGTCGCCATGAGCTGCCATGGTTTGTTGTCCTATCTATCTTTCAGTGGCAGCGTCTTCAAGTCTCATATATCTTCCGGCTTCATGGAAGAAATCGGGTAAGGTAGCTGGTTTTTCTTTCGTTAATCTTCTAGCAAACTTAGTATCCGGATGCACACCACTACAGAGGGCCATTAAGATAAGTTTCTCATCGGCATCTTGGACTACGACCGCTTCAGCATTGAATCGGGTTAGATATTGTTGCACTGTATCTCCAGGCTTCTGTTTGATATTACATAGGGAATAAGTGTCCTTGGGTTGTTCCACATGAATGCAAAACTGGCTGATGAACTTTTCTTTCAACATTTCCCATGAGCTGATGGATCCTTAGGGTAGGAGGCAGAACCAGGAGGTAGCTAGATCTGCCAAGAATAGTGGAAAGCATTTGCTCAATAATCCTTCTGTGGCTCCACTCATGAGAATATGCTGTGTGTATCTCTGCAAGTGTACAACGGGGTTAGAGATTCCCTTGTAAGGTTCCATTGTTGGCATTTTCCATTCTCGAGGGTGATGGCAATTTCGATGTTGCGGGTGAAAGGGATGGTTACCCTAGCACCTATCCCTTGATCTCTTTGATCCCGTTGGACACACTCTTTGAACAATCGCGCCATCCTTTCATCAGAATTTGGTGCAGATAGAAATGAGTTTGGTTCTTCTCTACGGGATTGATTCCGTCCAGATGATCTGTAGGGGTGTTATCGTCTATCATTCCTAATATTTTCCAATGGCTGACTCTGGTCTTCTGGGAGCATGCTAGGGTCAGCTACAGTTGGCCCTTGCCTTGATCTTCCCCTGCTGGGTTCTGTTCTGAGCACTTCCTCGGGTCCAACTTCGGGCTGGACTCTAGCTCGGCCCCGTTCATTGGTGTTTCCATGGCTAGGTAGCATGACCGGCTCAGCCACCATCGACCCTCGCCTGGTACCTCCCCCGTTGGGTTTTGTTCCAAGTGTTTCCTCGGGTCGGAGTTCGGGCTGAGTTCGGGCTCGGCTCCTATCATTGCTGTTTCTGTTGTTAGCTTCTTCGAAGAAGAAAGATCTTTGTCGCCTCCCAGATCCTCCAGACTGGGACTCATCCCATGATTCAGTGTTGCGGTTGGATTCTTCAGCATCCCTTAAGCGTGACATGAGTTGGTCCACCAAGGCTTCTTGTTGGGATGTGAAGCGGTTAGTCACTTCAGCCATAACCCTGTCTAGATCTGCCCCAGTAATTGTTGTTGGTTTTTCCGTGACAGGGGCTGTCGGATTTGCCTGATTTCCATTTCGTACTGCTATTGAAACGGGACGGTTCTCTTGATCTGTGATTACTGGATCTGGAACGCTGCTAGTTGCGATGGTCTTTCCTTTTCTAACATCTTTCTTCTTCCTGGGAGGCATGTCTTCCAAGCAATGAGCGATGCTGTCGGGAAGAAGGTTAAGTGGGAGAAGCTGAAGCTTCTAGCTCGATTTCTCAGTGAAAGCACCAAAAATGTTTGCATAAAAAATGGGCAAACACCTCCAAGTCGTATGATTTAGTCGATTTTATATTGTTCTTAGTGATTTGGGTGATTCATGCAAATATATAAAAAGCAGGGACTAAACTGTAAAAGACACACAGATTTATAGTGGTTCGGCCAGAATGTGCCTACGTCCACTTTTATATGTTATTCTCCTTTACTGCTCAGATTACAAGTACAAAGCTTTGATTACAAGTATGCGAAAGTTGTTTGAATGTTCTATCCATGCTTGAGCTCTCAAACTTGTCTACCATTGTTGTACCCCTGCCCCTCTATTTATAGAGTGAGGCTGGGGGTAGGGGTCTTGGAAGTATGTGGCTGCTGGTGGGCCTGGGCTGATGTAATCTGGCCTGGCAAAGTTGGTTCGGTATGCCTTGGTTCGGTGGTGGTGGGAGTAGTGTTTGGTCCGGTAGTATGTGGAGTATGGGTTGGTTCGGTGGTGAGAGGGGCGTAGGTTGGTTCGGTGGTGAGAGGGGCGTAGGTTGGTTCGGTAGTGAGAGGGGCGTAGGTTGGTTCGGTAGTGAGTGGTCCGATAGTGGGTCTTCATCCTGGATCGGTGGCGCGTTCAATGTTGGTTCGGTAGCATTGGTCCGGTGGAAGCACGCCCAAAAACAGAGATATTTCATTTTTGAGTAAAGCTTATTTATTATCTATTATATTTTATTTCGTTGTGATGGTTAGATTCTGATGTTGTTTTCTATTTTCTTCTTCTACCTCTTCTTGTTTAACCCAAATGGTTAATATTTCTGCACAACTTGAGTTGATTTTGGTAGAATAGTGTTGACTCAAGGGGTACGGATTTGCGGGTCATTACAGATAGTGCCGCATGCGTAACTCTCCCCTGCGAAATTGCGCTGCCACGCCATCAACCGCGTTCGCCTACACCTGACGCGCGCTATCAGAGTCGCCACACGATTACCCATCACCTGCCACGCCGAAGGTCTCGCGAACCCCTTCCCAGTTCAACGTTGATCAAACCCAATCAACAGCCGTCGAAATTCGAAACCCTAGGTCCAATTTTCACGACGATCTAGCCGTCAAATCATCGAACGAACCATGCCAATGCAATCCACTTGGCCCTCTCTTTAAAACCCCTATATCAATTAGACGATCTGATGAAGTCGATCAACGCACGATGAACGACCGGAAATAAGTCATTGATTTCTGAACAACCGGTGACCCAAATCAGAAAATGAATCACAGATCTGAGATGCGTACATCGAGAGCTACGATATATAATTTTTCCAAATTTTTTTGAGGAGTTTGAAATTTTGGCTTTGGATTTGATTTGGAATTTCAATTGGATCTATAAATTTTATTGTCTGCCATTGAGGAGGAGGTGAAGAGGGATTGTACGCACATACAAATGAGAAATAGAAAGGCTAGAGTTTATAACAGGGTATTTATAGACAAAGCTGAAATAGAATGGATCAGATCGATTGGATATACGCGCTAAACGACAAAATGGCCCAAAAAGCCCGTTTCGACTCTGGAATAAAATTGGGTCAACCCATATATCAAAATAGATGTTTTTAAACATTTTAAATGCGATGGAACAGGTTTCGCATCCAAATTCCATCATATGAAGAAGTTATGACAAAATTAAATTATTTAAAATTAATTTCAATTGATTTCAATTAAATCGATTTCAAGGCGTTTCGCGTTCGTACGATCAAACGATAGGTCCGATCGCTATGAAACTTGAAATCCTATAATAATTCACCGTTACGGATCCGACGAAACTGGTTTCGTCGGAATCCAAGTCAGTGGCCAAAATGGCTGTTTTTATATTAATTATATATAAAAAAATTAATTAATTAAATCACTTGTAAATTTCAACTCTATAATTAACAAATTTCATCAATTTTAACTTTCTTAATCATTTACACTAATTTAACCAAACTCAAATGTCAATTTAGAGTTGATTAAGTTATCAATTTCAGTGTTTAAATTTTCAATTTCATTATATTCACAAACTATAATTTAAATTCTCAATAATCCCATTGAAGTTACTTTTAATTCTTATTATTCAATTCATTATTATCCAACGGATGAAATTAACATTTGTTCATGGTTTATTACATTATTATTCTCAAATTTCATCTTAATTTCAATAACGTAATATTTTTAATATTTAACTCCACTTAGTTGCAATTAATCTAATTATTTAACTTTAAATTCCAATAAACTAATAAATCATGCCTTCCATTCTTTTAATTCAACTAATTATCATATTATAAATAAAATTTACATTATTTCCAATTATTACCTCAATTTACATTAACGTTAAATTTAGATTTATTGAAATTGATTAACCATTTTAAATTTAATAGACTAATAAATGGTTAAATTACAATAATTATGGCCACTATCTCTCAATCACATTTATATAAGCTATCATTTCCAAACAAACACTACAGAACGTTGATTTTATTCAATTACTATTTATTATTATTAATTCATTGTTTAATTCAATCTTTACCTTTGTTTTTCATATATTAAATTTATTACCAAATATTTCTATTCGCAATCAATTATAACCCTGCAATAGTTTCAATTAATTGGGATTGCATGGAATTAATTTTTTACTAGCTTACATTTCATTCCTGTTATAAATTCATTAACAAATTACAAATTTCCTTTATTTATACAACACTTCCATTCATACCTGATTACGTTAGTTTTATCCCATTACACTAATATACGCCTATTTACCTCTTTATTTGAATAAATATTACATTTCTAAATGTGTACTTCTATCAATTGTACACATTAATTTAGGTTTAAAACCAATAAATGAATTTGCCTTAATTTCATTCTTATATACTTTATACATACATTACGTTTCTATGTAATTTATACATTCGCACTATCCGTTATTATATTAATTGTCATTAAAGAAATGTTCATTATTAGTCATAAATGATTATACCAACTCATATCACACTAATCCTATTCAATTCCCACTTATTTGACAAATTTACATTAATTAATCAACATTTACTTACATTCAACTTATAACCAAGTTATACCATTTTACACTAATCCTATAAATTGTAATTTCATTCAAATAGTTAATAATTAACTTTAACTACCATTGCTACATTTCATTTTTAACATTTGCTTCATTATAAATTATAAAGTTTTATTTCTTTCTAAATTTTATTACAAAATCTTATTAAATTACAATTTTAATTATTACAAATCTATGGGTCGTTATAGTTTCCACATTGAAGCCAGATGGTATTCTCAAGCTGAGGAAATTGTGTAAAATTATCACAACCATATTCTCATTTTACCTTAGTTACATAAACCAATTGAAAATTATCCAGTGAGTCATTCCATGGTTATCTAATAGCTATCGGTATGTTACCTCTTGATGCCCTAACAACCATGAGTAATATACTGTCCGACATTTGGAGAGCGTTACGTACTCTAAGCTCAACGGATGTATCGATATCCAATCTTGACACATCTTGATTAGGAATATTTAAAATGGTATGTTTACTTTATTGTGATAAATCACCCATGATTACAACACATTGTAACTACCGTCACAAAATATATCATTTATAAAGTTTGTATTAAATATACTTTTAATTACATTAATTAATTAATATAACATATTGCATAAAGTATATAATATGTAGAAAATACCTTTTATTTCGAGCAAGATTGGTTATCAAGTTAGACATATATAACAATTACATAATTTTCCGTAAGGCATGCCCTTAACTTTATCAAGTTTGCACCCCTTGGTTATGACCATGTGATTTTATATCATAGATCATTTGTATAATGATGTAGGTGGTCTCGATTTCCCATCTTATGAGGATCAATTTGAAGATAGAACACGTTCTATATCAGTATCCAAGGCAACAAACCTTGGCCTACTTTGCTTCAAGGGTTATGGGATTCGAGTTACTTGTTCTAAGCCCTCATGTTAAAAAAATTGGTCGCTTTTAGTCATGTATATATCGATTTGGGTTTGATATGATTATAGGTGCGGGATGATGCAATGAAGCATCATAGTATTGGTATCACATTGATGACCATACTCAGCAGGTCTTGGCCTTATTAGGAGACCTATGGCCCGCTACGTAGCATTTGATGGTCAAGTCATATTCGATGCCATGGTGATTAGTCATTATTAGACTTATCATGTATTATGTGGCACTATAGCAGAAATGCGTTAATTTGTTTGATGCAGGTTCATTACCTTGTATTTTTCATTTGGTAATCTAAATGGTGTACTTCTGTATTGGTAATCATGCAGATTAGTGATATTTTCCTTTCACTATACTTTACATCTGACCCTCTTTTTTTGTCTCCTTTGTTATCAATTCTTCGAGTAAACTTATCTAAAGGTGGTGATTTTTCTAGTTAGAGGCGAGTTATGGAGCCATAGCCATTACCTATGATTATATATATATATATCCTGTATTTTAGGATAGAGACATGTTAGATTGCATTCATTTTGAGATATTTTGTATGTGAGATTTGATGTACCATTTACATGATGTATTATGATATTGAGTCTTATATCTCTCTAATATGTTACTCTCTTAGTTTATTACATGTTTATGTTGATATTATATATATTCATTCATTATGAGATTTTGTGTATATATAGATTGTGATAGATATTCTTTGTGTTTTATTTCAAATATTAACCTTGATGAACCATCATCCATGATACTTATTGAATTTGATTTTTTTATACATTAATTATGGGTGTTATGTATGGCAGGTCATTACATTCGGTATTAAAACTTAGTTTACTCAACCACCACAAATTGGGATAAGTTGAGAGTGTGTACTTGTAATTTGATATACTTATGAATATATCATTTAGGCACTCACCGTTTTTTTCTATTATTTTATTTTATCTTTTGGGAAAGTTTCTAATAATTCCATTCTACATATAGCTACCATGAATGTTGTAACATCCAGCCTTTTTGTACGTTTTAAATCGACGATAAAGCACAAACTTCAAACTCAAACCATATAAAAGAGCGGATTCTTATTAGGGTGAATATAGCTATCATGAATGTTGTAACATCCAGCATTTTTGTACGTTTTAAATTGACGATAAACCACAAACGTCAAACTCAAACCATATAAAAGAGCGGATTCTTATTAGGGTGAATAAGAAAAGCAGAGAAAGAAATAAAACAAAACAGAATCTCATAACGGAATGACAAAATATAATAATCAAATAAAAGTTCGTGTAGCGCTTTTACAAAACATTTGATTATACTTATGCAACAAAGATCAGAGTTACACATGCCAGAGAATAATAAATAATGCAGTGGAATACAAGATGTAGTGAAATATAATGAATAATAATAATACAGTCTTCGTTTTCGTCCTCCAGCAATAAGGTCTTTAAATGCTGAAATGCTCAGGCTGACCCGAGCGAATTGAAAAGATAAAAACACTTGAGTCAGAACTAAAAGATATTATGTGAGTTAAATCAACAGAAATAAATATGAGTGGAACGGCTTCAGAGATGTTTATAGGTTTTGACATCTCCTATCCAGTGTCTAATGTGTGTGCAGTAACTTAAGAGATGTTCGGGATTAACATCTCCTAAAGATCCGTTAAACTATCTATTATGTAGTAATATATGCTATTATAATAATGTCTAAAGTAAAATAAACTTACTTAAAAATAGCATTAAGGCTTTAAATTTTCCACCTTAACACATATATAGTGCCAATAATCTACACAGTACCGTAATACCTCCTGATCGGGAGGCTACCGAAGGATACTCTATAGGTACGACACAAATCAAACTCGTACAAGGCGTGCCAGGGTAGGTGACACGACACAACGAGGCAATGCCAAGGTAGATATATCAATTACGCATCCGGGCTGGTGGTAACACGTAGCGCGCAACTATCGCCCACCTCGAGTCATAGCCTAAAATAAAAAGAAAAAATCAAAAGTGGCCACCAAATCAATCTCAAAGTTAGAATATAGTTTCGAAGGAGTGTGTTCGATTAGAGGAGCTACCTCATTGGCCTGAGAACCACTCCTGTTTTAGCCAACTTATGCTAATTCATGGGAGTCGGGTCCACGTTCATACCCTAAAGGATTTCGCCACCATCCTACTTCATTCTGGAATCTCCACCGCATACACGGTTGTTAAAGTGGTTTTCGGAGTTGGCAGAGAGTATGACAACTTCTGATCCCAGTCTCTTTAACAAAAAACGTTATTGACACCGCGGTCATTTCCAAAATAGTTTACACTTTAAAACCAAAATATCATTGCCTTTCAAAATCAAATCAATGCGATATCACTTTCATTTCAAATATATCCTTTTCCAAAATCATAGCACATTCAACGTTATAACACTTCGAGATCAAAACACTTGAAATATAACACTTTCAAATCATAATACTTTGAAACTCATAATTTTGAAACTCATAACTTTGAAACATAACTTCCACCACTTAAATGGTTCAAACATTAAAATACTTTATATAATGAAATAACTTCTTCAATTTCACAAATCAATTCCAAAACAACTCGAATTTCTAAATTTTAAATTTGACCAAATCCCAAATCATAAATTTCAATTCAATTCAGTTTTGAAATAAACTATTCCAAATTATATCGATTTCAAAACAGATTTGATCCATAAAATAAACCATTTCAAATTCAATATATTTCAACTTTAAGTATTCAACAATTTTAAAACTAAGTTTGGTAATTTCATATAAATATTTATATATCAAATTCAATTTTCTGTTATTTAGTTTTGAAATATTTTACTTAACAAATCCATTATCATTTAAATAAAACCCAAATTACAAATAACTAAATATTTCCTTCAATTTATTTATATTTGAAATATTCATTTAATTCACCTTACCAAAATCAAGTTATAAAAATCATACCTTTTAAAATTTCAAATTTAATAAATTTCACACCAGACTTATTTGAGTTTAATTCTTAAATAAATTCAATTTCAAATAAATTTCAAATTTATCTTCCAACCTTAGTTTATTTAAATCATTATAAACTCTACATTAAAATATAATTTAAATACTTAACCATATTATCTTCAATAAAAATCAAACTTATTATTAAGCTTATTCTATATTAAAAAAAATTATACATAGCTTAAAAATCAAGAATAAAATAACATTTATATAATATCTAAAACTAATATTTATATAAAACCATATATTTCATTACAAAACCATAGAAATCACTTCAAAAATATTTATATATATATATATATATATACACCACGGTGTCTGTATATAATTTTCTATCCTATGGTCAAGTGATACAGATATTTATCATTTCAATCCGCAATTTAATATTTTATGGTTATATATCATTTAAAACAACAATCCCAAATTAATAATAATCCATAACGAACTTGCAGTTTATAATGATATAAACTAAACATCCATTCAACCAATATCAACAATCAACATCCATCACAATCATCATGCAAAATTGCCCATAAATATCAATATAGAAACTGATTATAAATAACAGGTATTTAACTGGCAGTTTATATGCAACAATAAATTAAATAACAATTTAATTCAAATAAATTCATAATAACTGAAATGATGAGTTAAAAATATCAAACATCCATAAATAAATTTCTAATCACATCCTAAATCAAATTTAACAAGCATAAGAAATTTTAGATGTTGTGAGTTGGTTAAGACACTCACTTTTGAATTTAAATTGAATTAAAATCAAATTTAAGCCCAAAATTCCAACTATCTCAGAATCCGTCCAAACCAGCGTCAAAGTCTCTAAAATTTCGATACGATCCTAGTGGATCAAATCGTGCATGGATTGGAGTTCGCATGTAAAAGTTATATACGTTCGAAGATTGGAATCATAAGTTAAAATAAAGTAAATAAGAAAAAAACGAACCACTCACGCGATGCCATGCCTTCGTCACTACCAGGCTAGCACACGCGAACAAAAACCCTAGCATGCGATTCCTCATGATTCAGCCGCCATCGCACGACGCTGCCGCGCCGCCTCGGCCTCGCCCGCGCCGCCTCGGCCTCGCCCCAAACCATCACCGGCGCCACATCCTCCGTCCCTAAGATCGCCGACCCCACTGCGACGCTCAATCGAGCAGAAATCCCCGTAGCCGCCGCTTATAAAAGAAACCCTAATGAATTGTTTCGCCAAATCCAACCGTCGACAACCCGAACAAATATCATAGATGGACCACGCATTTGACTCTCTTCACATTGGTACAATCGAATCGACGATCGGTCGTGAGTGATTGCGCTCGATTGAACGGTCGAGAATGACCCTTGAATTTCTAGACAATCGGTGATCCAAATACAAAAACGAATTGCAGATCTGAGCTGCGCTCTTCGAGAGTTTCGAATCTATATGCAATTCGATATAGTTTGTGGAGTTTGATTTTTGAATTGAAGTTGAATTGGAAAAATTTGGGTTTGTCTACCATTGAGAAAGAGGGGCAACAGAAATTTTGTACATACAGAAATGAAGAATAAGAAATGACCTAGGGTTTATAACCATACATATATAGGCAGAACACAAAAGAAACAAATGGGCTTGATTAGTTTGGAAAATTGAACGATAATGACCCGAAAAGCCCGTTTTGACTCCTGAACGAAAATGGATCAACCCATATATTAAAATAGATGTTTTTGAATATTTTAAATGGATGGAACAGGTTTCAAGTCCAAATTCCATCGTATGAAGAAGTTACGTTAAAATAAGCTTATTTCAAATTGATTTCAATTGATTTGATTTCAAGGCGTTTCGAGTCCGTACGATCAGAAGACAAGCCAGATCGTTACGAAACTTGAAATCCTACAATAATTCACTGTTATGGATCTGATGAATCTGGTTTCGTCGAAAACCAAGTTAGTGGCCAAAATGGCTATTTTTCGATTAATCAATATATTAATTAAATCAAAATTTTAATTCCAATTCTATAATTAGCAATCTTTATCATTTTTGATTTCTTGAACAATTTCAATAATTTAAACAAGTTTAGATGTCAATTTAAAGTTGATTAGTCCATCAATTTCAACTGTACTTTCAACTTCAATAAAATCAGTAATTATAAATTAAAATTCCAAAATTCATTTATTAAAATTTAAACCTTGTTATTAAAGTCTTTCGTTACAATAAGGGTATAACTAACATTGGTTTTTCTCTTAGTACATTGATGTTTCACAATTTCATCTTAATTTTCCATCATCATAATATTTAAATATTTAATTTCATTTATTTGCAATAAATTCAATTACTATCTTTTAAATTCTAATAAATTAATAAATCTCGATTTCCATTCTTTTTATTTAACCAATTATCATATTATGAATAAAATTAATATTACTTCCAAATATTAACTTAATTTACATTAACATAATATTTAATTACATTTATTGAAATTTATTTTTAGTTTAAATTAATAGGTTAAATAGTGGGGTAACATACAATAATTGATACTGTTAGCTTTTAATTATACCTATAAGTTATTATTAACAAACAAATGTTACAATTGCTTATATAACACTGTTTTTATCCAATTATCAATAATTATATACTAATCCACTAATTGATTCAATATTACACTTGTTTCCTTATATTCGCTTTATAACCAAGTTAAAACTTTTAAATTATTTTGTTTAATTGGAGTTTCATTCAGGTTCATTAATTGTTAACTTTAATTAACCTTGTTACGTTTCATCTTAGTTATTATTTCATTATTACCTTACAACTTTTTATTTCTTTCAATGTTAAACAACAAGATTCATTAAATTAACAAATTAAATTATCGAAAATTTAAGGGTTGTTACACTCTCCCCTACTCAAAGCTTTTCGTCCCCAAAAAGGAAAAAGAAGGGAAAAGAAAGAATTAAGTAGTCAATGCATCTTATTCAAAAATATTAATTTTATAAACAAGTAAATTTACAAAATTTAATAATTTAAACAAAATATATCAATTTATAAATATTAAATCTTTTTATACTCAAATTAATATAGTTTGGAAAACATTTTTCAAAATTTTTCTAAGCCTAAAATTTACGGAAAATTTCGGCAGAGACTCCTTTGTACAGGGAGGCTCGGGAGAAATTATAATATCAAATATAACAATATATTACATATATTTTCCAAAATAATATATATCCCGACATGGGAAAAGTAATATAATAACGCTATAAACCGTAATCCGAAAACATACCTATTTGTCGGGCAATTAATGCTTATTTTATGAAACCAAAAGCAGTAGCAATTGCTTCCATTACCTGTATTTCACTTATATAATCCAAAACGAGTTAATAATTATATAAAATGAAAGATTTAAAGTTGTTTCAACGACTAACAAACAAATCAATATAAACAACAATCACCTGCAACCAATATACAATCATCATATAAAATCAACACAAATCAGTTATCCATTCGTATTAAACAAAACAAATAGTTGTTTGCGTTCAAAAGCTTTAAATTTTACATAATGAAAAATAAACTACTAAGTGCACCATTTACTCAACAGTCTTAGATGAAACTAGATAGATTATTCATACATCCAAACAATTTTAAAGTATCCTTGGCCAAACAACCATAAACCAAACAAACAATGACCCCAAGCATAAATTAAGTTCATACTTGTTAATTTCATTTCACAACATTTATTGCTTCGCTTCCTTTTCATTCATATAATAATTTATCTTTTTAATTTACATTTTATTTCTTACCATTTTCATTTATCCATATAATGCAAATTTCTTTTATTTTCATTACATTCATTTATTCATTACTTAATTTCATTTATTTACAGTATTCATGTGTAATTCAATTATTTACACTTCAATTTATTTAACATTTCAATATATTTACTTAAGTTTCTAATTACTCATTTACAATACTTACCTTCTATATCATTTTATTATAGTAACATTTCAATTATAACTTAAGTTTATAACAGCTATAACACTAAATTTCTTATTTATAAAAGTAATTCATTGAACATTTTCATTACATAAGTTTACTTGTACAATTTCCATTACATTTTCTTATTAAACATTACAACTTTTAATATTTTTGGTAAGTTATATATATGCTTTTTAAGTATACAATTGAAAATTACACAAGTTTATCTTATTTCTTTTAGTAAATTAAACGTTCAATAATCACATCTTTTGTTTTTATCGGTTACAAATTTCGACTTCCTGGAAATTTCATTTATAACCTAGCATTTAATATCTTATTTTAATTAGTGGTTCCAATTATTAATTAGTTACATTCCATTTCACTACAATAATGGAAACTATTAATTAACGGAAACTTAAGAACTAAATACAGGGTGAAATTTCAAATTATTTTTTTAAATAATAGATAAATGTATATACTTACAACTTGTATATATCCAAGTATATTTAAAATAATTAAAATTTATATTTTTTGATCAAAATAAATCTGCAGTAAAACTACTATAGTGGTCTTTCCACTTAGAAACTCGAAAATGAATGTCGATGATGCGTGCACTCATCACCGAAATTATTTTCCAGCGACAGAGAGGAGTGTATAGAATTTATTTCTTTCCCAAATTTTCTTTAAGACAATTTTTTCAAATCATATTGAAATATTTATATCAAAAAATACTTCTAATAATATTATTATTTCCAAAATCATTCGAAAGAAATTTTCAAAACCCCAGAACTTAAGTTTTAAATTTCCAAATTTTGTTTATTTTATTTTAGATCTCATTTCCAACCAATATTTATAAATTTCACTACCTAACAACTAATATATTGCAACCAAATATATATTATAAAATTATTATTTTGTATATAAAAATATACAACAGGCAAAATTATTTCATTTACCTATATTTCGAAACAAATATTGTGTCGGTCTGTCCTATTAAGTGTCTAGAAATCCATATTGATGTCATAGCGTCCTATGCACCAACTAGAATTTATAAATACAAAACGGAACAAACTAACACAATATCAAAACCTTTATAACACTAACAAATACGCTCTCTCAAATATATATGCTCAGCGACTCATCATAGAGTACTACTACCCTATTAATAAAGAGTCAGACCCCACAAAGCTAAGGTTTATCGCAAAACCAAAGCTCTGATACCAAATGTAACATCCAACCTTTTTGTTCGTTTTAAATTGACGATAAACCACACACGTCAGACCCAAACCATATAACAGAGTGGACTCTTATTGGGGTGAATAAGAAAAGCAGAGAAAGAAATAAAACAAAAAAAGAATCTCATAGCGGAATGACAAAATATAACAATCAAATAACAGTTCATGAAACTGTTTTACAAAACATTTGATTATACTTATACAACACAGATCAGAGTTACACATGCCAAAGAATAATAAATAATGCAGTGGAATACATGATGTAGTGAAATATAATGAATAATAATAATACAATCTTCATCTTCATCCTCCAGCAATAAGGTCTTCAAATCCTGAAATGCTCAAGCTGACCCGAGCGAATTGAAAAGACAAAACACTCGAGTCAGAACTAAAAGATCTTATATGAGTTAAATCAACAGAACTAAATATGAGTGGAACAGCTTTAGAGATGTTTATGGGATTCGACATCTCCTATCCAGTGTCTAACGTGTGTGCAGTAACTTAAGAGATGTTTAGGATTCACACCTCCTAAGGATCCGTTAAACTATCTACTATGTAGTAATATACACTATTATAATAATGTCTAAAGTAAAATAAACTTACTTAAAAATAGCGTTAAGACTTTACATTTTCCACCTTAACACATATATAGTGCCAATAGTCTATACAGTACCGTAATACCTCCTGATCGAGTGGCTACCAGAGCATACTCCATAGGTACGAAACAAATTAAAACTCGTACAAGGCGCGCTAGGGTAGGTGACACGGCACAACGAGGCAATCCCAAGGTACGTATACCAATTACGCATCCGGGCTGGTGGTAACGCATAGCGCACAGCTACCTCCCACCTCGAGCCACACCCCCAAATAAAGAAAATAAAAAGTGGCCACCAAATAAATCTCAAAGTCAAAATAAAGTATCGAAGGAGTGTGTCTAATCAAAGGAGCTATCTCATTGGCCCGAGAATCGCTCCTATTTTAGCCACCTTATGCCAACTCACGGGAGTCGGATCCACATTCATACCTCAAAGGACATCGCCACCATCCTACTTCATTCTGGAATCTCCACCACGTACACGGTTGTTAAAGTGGTTTTCGGAGTTGGCAAAGAATATGAAAACTTCTGATCCCGGTCTCTTTAACAACCAAACGTTATTATAACACCGTGGTCATTTTCAAAATAGTTTATACTTTAAAACCAAAATATCATTGCCTTTTCAAAACCAAATCAATACGATATTATTTTCATTTAAAATATATCCTTTTCCAAAATCATAGCACTTTCAAAGTTATAACACTTTGAAATCAAAATACTTGAAATATAACACTTTCAAATCATAATACTTTGAAACCCATAACTTTAAAACATAATTTCCACCACTTAAATGGTTTAATATTAAAATACTTTATATAATAAAATAGCTTCTTCAATTTCACAATCAATTCCAAAAACAACTGAATTTCTAAATTTTAAATTTAACCAAATTCCAAATCATAAATTTCAATTCAATTCAGTTTCTAAATAAACTATTTAAAATTATATCGATTTCAGAACAGATTTGATCCATAGAATAAACCATTTCAAATTCAGTATATTTAAAAATTTAAGTATTCAACAGTTTTAAAATTAAGTTTGGCAATTTGATATATATATATATATATATATATATATATCAAATTCAATTTTCTACTATTTAGTTTTGAAATATTTTACTTAATAAATCAATTATCAATTAAATAAAACCCAAATCACAAATAACTAAATATTTCCTTCAATTAATTTATAATTGAAATATTCATTTACTTCACCCTACCAAAATCAAGTTATAGAAATCATACCTTTTAAAATTTCAAATTTAATAAATTTCACATCAGACTTATTTGAGTTTAATTCTTAAATAAATTCAATTTCAAATAAATTTCAAATTTATCTTCCAACCTTAATTTATTTAAATCATTATAAACTCTATATTAAAATATAATTTAAATAATTAACCATATTATCTTCAATAAAAATCAGACTTATTATTAAGCTTATTCTATATTAAAACAAATGTATACATAGCTTAAAAATCAAGAATAAAATAACATTTATATAATATCTAAAATCAATATTTATATAAAGCCATATATTTCTTTGCAAAACCATAGAAATCATTTCAAAAATATTTTTATATATATAGACAACGGTGTCTGTATATAATTTTCTATCCTATGGTCAAGTGATAGGAATGTTTATCATTTCAGTATGCAATTTAATATTTTACGGTTGTATATCATTACAAATCGCAATCTCGAATTATTAATAATCCATAACGAACTTGCAGTTTATAACGATTTATACTAAACATCCGTTCAACCAATATCAACAATCAACATCCATCACAATCATCATCTAAAACAGTCCATAAATATCAATACAGAAACAGATAATAAATAACAAGTATTTAACTGGCAGTTTATATGCAATAATAAATTACATAACAATTTAATTCAAATATATTCAAAATAACTGAGATGATGAGTTAAAATATACCAAATGGCCATAAATAAATTTCTAATCACATCATAAATCAAATTTAACAAAAATTAGATATTTTAGAAGTTGTGAGTGGGTTAAGACACTCACCTTTGAATTTAAATTGAATTTAAATCCAATTTAAGCCTAAAATTTCAACTATCTCAGAATCCATCCAAACCAACGTTAAATTCTCTGAAATTTCGATACGATCCCAATGGATCAAACCGCGCGTGGATTAGAGTTCGCATGTAAAAGTTGTATAGGTTAGAAGATTAGAGTCATAAGTTAAAATAAAATAAATATGAACAAAAAACGAACCACTCACGTGATGCCATGCCTCGTCACTACCAAGCTAGCACACGCGAACATAAACCCTAGCACGCAATTCCTCATGATTCAGGAACCATCGCACGAGGCTGCCGCGCCGCCTCGGCCTCGCCCCAAACCATCACCGACAACGCATCGTCCGTCCCTGAGGTCGCCGACCCCCTGCGATGCTCGATAGAGAAGAAATCCCCATAGCTGTCGCTTATAAAACAAACCCTAATGAATTGTTTCGCCAAATCCAACAGTCGACAACCCGAATGAATACCACAGATGAACCACGCGTTTGACTCTCTTCACATTGGTACAACCGAATCGACGATCGATTGTGAGTGATCATGCTCGATTGAACGGTCGAGAATGATCGTCGAATTTCTGGACAATCGGTGATCCAAATGCAAAACCGAATGGCAGATTTGAGTTGCGCTCTTCGAGAGCTTCGAATCGATATGCAATTCGATATAGTTTGTGGAGTTTGAATTTGGAATTGAAGGTTAATTGAAAAAATTAGGGTTTGTGTGCCATTGAGAAAGAGGAGCAACAGAAATTTTGTACATAAAAAAATGAGGAATAAGAAATGACCTACGGTTTATATGACATATATATAGGCAGAACACAATAGAAACAAACGGGCTTGATTAGTTTGGAAAATTGAACGATAATGACTCGAAAAGCCCGTTTCAACTCCTGAACGAAAATGGGTCAACCTATATATCAAAATAGATATTTTTGAATATTTGAAAATCGATGGAACATGTTTCAAGTCCAAATCTATCGTATGAAGAAGTTACGTTAAAATCAGCTTATTTCAAATTGATTTCAATTGATTTGATTTCAAGGCGTTTCGAGTCCGTACGATCAAACTACAAGCCATATCGTTACGAAAATTGAAATCCTACACTAATTCACCATTATGGATCCGATGAAACTAGTTTCGTCGAAATCCGAGTCAGTGGCCAAAATGGCTATTTTCCAATTAATCGAGAAATTAATATTAAATTAATTAAATCCAATTTTCAATTCCAATTCTATAATTAGCAATCTTTATCACTTTTTGATTTCTTAAACAATTTCAATAATTTAAACAAATTTAGATGTCAATTTAAAGTTGGTTAATCCATCAATTTCAGTGTTTACTTTCAATTTCATTAAATTCAGAAATTATAAATTAAAATTCCGAAATCCATTGATTAAATTTTAAACCTTGTTATTAAAGTCTTTCATTACAATAAGGGTATAACTAACATTGGTTTATCTCTTAGCACATTAATGTTCCCAATTTCATCTTAATTTTCCATTATCATAATATTTAAATATTTAATTTTATTTATTTGCAATAAATCCAATTACTATCCTTTAAATTCAAATAAATTAATAAATCTCGATTTCCATTCTTTTTATTTAACCAATTATCATATTATGAATAAAATTAACATTACTTCCAAATATTAACTTAATTTACATTAACATAATATTTAATTTCATTTATTGAAATTTATTTTCAGTTTAAATTAACAAGTTAAATAGAGGGGTAACATACAATGATTGTTACCATTAGCTTTTAATTACACTTATAAGTTATTATTAACAAACAAATGTTACAATTGCTTGCATAACACTGTTTTTATCCAATTATCAATAATTATATACTAATCCACCAATTGATTCAATATTACACTTGTTTTCTTATATTCACTTTATAACCAAGTTATAACTTTTAAATTATTTTGTTTAATTGGAGTTTCATTCAAGTTCATTAATTGTTAACTTTAATTAACCTAGTTACATTTCATCTTAGTTATTATTTCATTATTACCTTACAACTTTTTATTTCTTCCAACGTTAAATAACAAGATTCATTAAATTAATAATTAAATTATCAAAAATTTAAGGGTTATTACAAATGTGTCATTAGAGCGATGGCCATTAGAGGTAATTCATACACCCCAGATTTCAAATGCCAACATGGTTTAAAGAAAAAGATATGCAATAATGCTTGGAACCCCACCTTGAATAAGGGTCCTGCCTGTACTGATACTAGTAGGACTGATGTTTATTCCTCCACTGCCTCCATTGCCTATTCTTGATTTCCCTTGACTTTACGGAGATTACCATCATATAAGAGGAAAGCCTTATCTGGGAATGGAGTCATTCATGTTGATTCAAGCATATCTCCTCACTTGTTAGTGGATATTAGAAGATATGTTACTTGAGTGTTTTGTATGATGACTTCCTTCTAGACAACTTCATGGGGAAGCTTTGTGTTGGCAAGATGCTGTAACTGGGGAGGTGGATGGGCATGCTATGACTTAGGAAGAAAGGTGGAGGAAATTTAAGAGCCATTTCATTTTTAAGGCCGAGAAGGGCTTGCAAGGAACTTTTTGTATCTCTAACAAAGTGATAAGATTTGAAGGAGTAACTCAACAGATTCATACTTTTCACTTTTGGCTCGATTTAGGGTGGATAAAATCAATATTCCTGTTGATAAGGCTAAGGAGGCTAAGAAATCCTCTATGTAACCTAACCAACCTCTTAAGAATCTTACTCTTAGTCATGTTCCTATGGGTTCTATTTTCAATGATCTTGTCAACAGGAATTTATTGAATCTATTACTAGAAAGGCTCGAAAAGAGAAAGATACCAAAATTGAAATCAAGCCAAAGCTCAGAGGAAAAGGAAAAGGAAAAGACAAACAAGCCAAGGGTAACCGGGGCCAAGCTAGGAAAGGGAATGACTTAATAGGTGCCATACAAAAGGGAAATTTTTTAGAGATTGCAAATTCAACCACCAGGCGAGGAAATGCTACAATTATGTCCAACCAGGCCATTTCAAAATGAGTCATATGTCTCTTTTGAAGAGCAGAAAAGTGGTCAAAATTTATGCTATCCTATTGACTCGAAGTTCAAGTGCTCTATCTAAGCTCAATATGGGAAAGAACATATCTGAGAAGGTAAGATTTCTACTTATGACATTGCAATATATATTTTATTTAATATAGGAGCTTCACATTCTTTTATTGATAGTCAACGTGTTGATAGATCATGTCCAGTGCCCTATATTATTGACCCTCTTATAGTGTCAAATCCTATTAGGGGTTCATGCATTTTGTATATGTAGAGAGATAAATTATCTAAGGGAAGGTCAAGTGTGTCTGAATTTTCTTGTGATGCTTATATAATCGGTTTTTGGGGTCATGAACTTAATCTAGTGATGTATAGGATGGTGAGGCATAGGGTTGTTACTGATTTCATCGCCTTGTCCTATGAAAGATAGTAGTGGTAATGGGCATAATGTTTATCGTGAGCCCGAGAGTTCCATGACATTGAGTTATTAATACTCCTTGGATCTCTTGCTTGACGAATTATCACACTCTTCTATTGTATGGAATTTTGCAGACGTATTTGAAGAGGTTTTAGGTTTGCTTCCATGGTTGGAGATTAAATTCCATATCAATTTGGAGAGAGATGCAAAGTTGGTTTTCTTACATATTAGGATTATGGCTCCCAGAGAGAGAAATCAGTTAGAAACACAAAGTATCGAGTTTTTATAAAGATATTTATGCAAAAAAGTACATTGGTGTTGGGTGCACCCGTTGTGTTCACCACTGAAGTGGATGGATCCTTGAGATCATTTCTCAATTATATAGAATTGAATAAATTAACCAAAAAGAACAAATATCCTCTACCTCATGTCGATGATTTTTTTTGAAAAAGAAAGGAGTAATGATTTTCTCCTACTCGATCTTGTTATGGATTTTCATCAATTAAGAGCAGCTAGAGATAGTGTTTTAAAAATCTACTTTAGAGCTTCCCATGCATCCTATGAATAGTTGGTGATGTTGGTCTGTCTTACGACGGCATATTTTCTAGATATTATAAGTTAGATCTTTCAGCACCAGATCAATAAATTCATGGTGGTAATAGATGATATATTGATCTTTTTTAAATGCGATGAAGAATATAAATTATTCTTGAAAGATGTGTTGGAAGTGTTGAGGCAAAATCGCTTGGCGGTGAAGTTTTCCAAATGTCACATTAAGAGAAGGGAAGTCCTATTCTTGAGCCATGTCAAGATTGGAAGGTATTGAGAAATGTGGCCAAAGTTCATAGTTTTCTTGGATCAGCAGGGCTTTTCTAGAAGTTCATAGTGAAAACTCTTTTATTTAGAAGCAGTTGTATACTGATGCTTTAGTTCTTATTATATCGGACGGAGTTATACCATTTACCGTATACATTAATGTTTATGATATAGGTGTCGATGTGTTTCTTAGCAAGAAGGTAAAGTGGTTACATATGCTAGTAGATAACTCAAGGCCCATGAAAAGAATTATCTAACTCATGAGTGGGTGTTAGCGGCCACTGTTTTTGCTTTGAAGACACAAAGGCATTGTTTGTTGGGTGGGAGGTTTGACTTATTTATCGACCATAAATATATGAAATATATATTTTCGCTAAAATATATCAATTTTAGGCAAAAAGATGGATGGGTTTCCTAGCATTATACAATTTTGTCTTTTCATGTACTCCTGAAATGAAAATGTTATAGTGGATGCATTGAGTAAGTGGTATGCGATGTTGGGTTATTTGTTTGCTGAGCGGAAGGGTTTGGAGTATGTTTTTTAATTCGATTTTTTACCTTACTATAAATTATTGACAGGTTTATTTTAAACATAAGAGGTTATACCCATGATTATAGATCAAATTAGATCTTTCTAAAGGCTTGATGCAAGCTTATTAGAGATCTTAAGATGGATTGGGAAGGAAAAAAATAGTCATATAGACTTCCATTGATGTGAGAGGTCGGGTCGTAGAGACGGGCGGTTGTGTTTTCTTAAATAGAAAATTTGATTGATGAAGTACTTAAGAGTGCAATCATTCTGGGATGGCTATTTATCCCAGTGGTAACAATACGCACAATTATTTTAAATGCACATATTATTGGAAGTATATGAAACAACATGTTAAGATTTCGTAAATAAGTTTGTGACTTGTCAATGAGTCAAAATCGAACAAAAGAAGTTTGGTGGTTCTTCTTACCTTTGGAGATTCCATATTGGAAGGGGGAACATGTCACCATGGATTTCAAAGATGGTTTTTCATGGATTCGGTGAGAAATGAGAGCAATTGGGTTATCACGGACCATTTGATGAAAAGTGCTCATTTCATTTGGTAAAGGATTTTAGGACTATTCCATCATTAGAAAAGTTGTATGTTCAAGAAATAATGAGGTTGCATGGTGTACCCTCTAGAATTGTAAGCAATTGGGCTTTACTCTTCACGATAGAGTTTTGAAAGAGCTTGCGACAAGCATTAGGCATGAAACCAAATTAATTTATGGCCCATAATCCCCAAACGGATGGCTAAAGCAAGAAAGTGAATTGTGTACTTGAGGACTCGTTGAGAGCATGTATAGTTAATTTTAGAGGATCCCTTTGCCTCTTGTTGGGTTTCCATACAACTATAGCTATTAAGCTAGTATTGAGATGACACCATTTAAAGCATTGTATGGAAAACAACCAATAAGGTAACACTTGGACCATATATGACCCATGGGACTTCGGAGAAAGTCAGTTCATACAAAAAAGAAAGTAGGTGTCTTAAGAATAACGAAAGTCTTATGCCAATAATTACTAATCACGAGTTTGAAGTGGGTGATTTTGTATTTGTGAAGACATCATCATTATAGAGAGTTGTTAGATTTTGTGGTTTGAGGAAACTTGCACCTTAAATTTTTGGATCATTTCCTATCTTAGAATGGATCAGAAAGCTAGTATATAGAATTGATCTTCCCGACAAGAAATCTATAGTACATAATGTGTCTCATGTTACACACTTATGCAAGTTTGTGCATGGCTTAAGTGTAGCAGTTGAGCCCAGTGAATAGAAGGAAGTGGATGTTGAGCTACATATTTCCATACCTAGAAGGCCTATTCATGTCATTGAGAGTAGAGTCAAGAAAATTTGAACAAGGTTGTGTAGAATTGCATGGTAGTATAGAAATTATTTTGTGTTGATATAATTGACTATTAGTTTGGTATTTTCATGCTAAGTATTAGTGATGTTGTGCACATAGAGTATATACGACACATTGTTTCGCTCCTTCGTAATTTTTAAGGCTAAATCATTACTAAGGGAAGAATGTGAAACCCATATTTTAATGCCTGTTGATTAACAAATAAACTATTTTAATTGAATTAAACAAGTTCAATGAATAAAAGGTAAAAAATTAGGTAGTGTTTGTTTTAAAAACGAATTTATGTTTTCGGTTTTCAAAATGTATCTCAAATATGAGAAGTACAGAGGGACAACGGAACGGATGAAGGAAAGATAGATGAAACAACAAAGGGGATAGAGGGATGATGGAAGAATGCATTGTTTCACGTGCTTGTGTTATTTCCCAAAGCGTAGATGATAATAAAAATGTTTTTATGTGACGGTCCTGACTCGACCTTCGAAAAACGACACCGGTACTTCACTTGTACTCGAATGTCGAAGATTCAAACGTCGAATCTGGCTCGCTGGAGCTTATAACACATTAAGTATAACAACACAGCGGAAGAAAAGAATGAATATCATATACAACTCCAATGATATTATATCCAAATATACAACAATGATCAATATCAGAGATATAATGAAATGCTACAGCTGAAACAACAAGAACTTGAAACTTCAAAAGAAACACAAATATCAGCAATCTCCATAGATAGCTCGAACCACCATCAAGTTGCACCAAGCTAAGCAGGGTCAGTCGTCCTAACCAAAGACTTCAATATCCAGTGACTCCAAAAAATTTCGAAAAGAAAACTGAAAGGTACTGAATCGATATCTACCATCTGAAAAACCCAAATTTAGACTGCCCGTGTGGAAAATTGTGGGCACCGAGAATTTAGGAAGGGAACAATAAACCCCGGGACAGTCATGCGACTAGTATGAGCAAATAAAAACTGTTTTATCTTTAAAACAACAAAAGGTTATAAAAGTTGAAATCCATAATGCTTTTTGGAAAATGAAACTGCCATAAGGCCTCCCGCCACACACACAATGCAAGCGCACACTTGGGGCAGATTTCTCCTTATGACAATCAAAAATGCTTGATATGCGAAAACCATTTTGATATTATTATTAGTGCATAGTGCAGAAAATATTTTGAAAGTATAATGTCAATCTTAGCCAACATACCACATTTCGTCGTATGCCTACTATAGCTACCATTTAAGAATGGTAGGTTATACAATTGAAATCGTAAAGGGCGCGTATTGGATGATTGGGTTTCCAACAAATGGTCAGGCTAAGGAACTTCCTTACCGAAATGGGAATGCCTCTGGAAGGACGCCCCCGAGAACCTAACCGGATCTCTGCTAACACAAGGCCGATGCTACCTCACGCTTTAACCAAGCTATAACATAGGTAACTAACACATAAGTATTCCATTCCCGGTCGTTACCGACCTTTATTCGAGCGCTCGACACCAACAACCACAGAGTAATTAATTTGCAGTAACCACATAGGTTAAATATCTGGGCTCCATACCGTGATACCACCTCTTATCCAGAAGAAAATGGACATACCCTAGGGGACCCCTAAAAACCTTGCCGCAACATTCCTGTTTCGACCATTTTTGGATTGTGAGGCTCGATGAAGTCTCTTCCACAAAGCTACGCTTTTTCAAAAAGCCATGCTTCGATCAACAAATGATCAGCAGCACTTCGTATGCCACATTACCAAATTGGGAATGTATCACTAGTAACCATCAACTACATAACCTCTGAGCTCATACGTCTCAGAGAAGGGTGTTAACTAAGAGAATAAATCTCCGCCACCAAACAGAAATGTATTTGAGAGAAACCAGCTTTACATCTCAAAGTGTAACGTCAGACACACATCCATACAAGTCTGTTCCGGGTTCGAACAGAACCGAAGGCACTTCACAAAGAAGCCCTTGCAAATCCGGATAAACCCTAATCACGTTCACTCCCCATCACAAAGGGTGCTCAAATGTCTATGCTGGGGGCCATTTGGTGCAGAGACATTCGACGGGTTATCCTTTCGCTTTCGAAAATGTCTGGTCTTCACTTGCTATCCATAATGTCGTATCACTATTCATAATGGGTTGTATGACACAAAGTCCTTTCCCGGCTAAACCGAATATTGAGCGCAATATTTAAAATCATATAGATACTGGGGTCTCAGTTGAATCACAGCTTAAAGCCCAATACCTTTCATTCAAATGGTTAAAACAAATTACCATTTCCAATCTTTCAAACAAAAAGATTCATTTCAAAAACCTTCAATGGTTTAAACAATTTCCACACTTTAATCTTTTAAACAAAAGATTTATCTTTAAAACACCCATTCAATTTAAAACAAGGATCACCAATCTTTAACAAAGATTTATTCATAGTCTTTCAAAACAATTCCATTTCAAGTTGGATTAACTCATTCGGTCTTTAAATCAAAGACTCATTTCATAGCTTTCAGAACAATTTTCAAAGATTCATTCATAACTTTCAAACAATTCCCGTTTCAAATCTTTTATATATAAGATACACCATTTAGAACCCTCTTCGATTCCAAAACAAAGCTTAACAATCTTTAACGAAGATTCATTCATAGTTTTGAAAACTATTTCATTTCAAAGACTTGAAATTCTTTCAACACAAATTGGAAATCCTTTCTGTGTATGAAAGCTATTATTTGAAAACAAATAGTTTTCGTTTTCGGGAAAATCCGGTTATATTTATACAAGTTAAAGCCCTTCAAGTATAAGGCTTGGTTTAAATTCAAATTCCCAAAACAATACTTTTTAAATGGTTTAAAAACCCATATAAACACATTTATAACTTGTATAACCTTTTCAAACCATAATTTCAAAACATAGAATTCAATTCCAAATCTTGAATTTAAATTCAAATCAAACTATTTAAATTTTAAAACTTTATCCAGTTATTTAAAATAACTTTTATCTTTAAAATTCCTTTTCAAAAGCCTTTTTCAAATTCAACTCGATTCCATTTCCAAAATCATTTGAATTTAAAAATTCAATTTTTAAAACCATTTCATCAAATTCAAATATCTGTGACTTAATCGATTTCCTCGTGAAATCCATATTTGTGTGTGTATGGTGTAGTCCAGGGGTTTTACACAATAGTGCAACATCATTAATCATCACAAATTTAATCATATCAATATCGATAAGCGGTATAATCCATAATGCTTATCATCATTCACAGATCCACAAATAAAGTAAATTTATCAATCCTAAAGATTCACCATTACGATTCGATGTGGGTTTCGGATAACCAGCTGGAATCTGACTCCCTGTCGCATCGAAATTCAAATGCCATTTTACGGGCTAAAGGGTTTTCATATTCACACAGCAGTATATTTATCACAGATATCATAGCTCAGCACAAAGCAGTTCATTTTACATAGCATCATAAGCACAAAACAGAGATATTAATCCAATACACAACATCCAATAATAATCAATCATCTACAATTAAGATTGATAAACCGTGTGGTTTAAATTAATTAAACACATAATTACTTTCATAAATTATCCTTAATTAATGATTAATTATCATCCCTTAATCACCTTCATTAATTAACTGAGCTTTAATTAATTATCTTTTAATTGATCACTTGATTAATCAACTTTAATCATCAATTAATTACTCATATTAATCTTCCTCTAATCACTTCCATAAATTAATATTAATTCTTTTAATATAATTGCACAAAATAAATATTCCTTAATCTCATTAAGTAATATCCTTTGAAAAATGAATTAACATAATCATAAAATTTAGCTTAACCTCTTTAAGTTTAATTAAAGATAAAAGCACCTCATCCTTTTTATTCATTTACTTAATCAAAAAAATTAGTTTATTTTCAAAAACAAAGGTTATATAGAATAAAACTCTTTTTTTAACTTAGTTAAAATTAAAAGAATATTTTAAAACCTTTAACTAATTTCCAATTTAAACAAAACAAGTTAAACTGAAGAACATTGATTAGAAAATTATTTAAACTAGATTAAATTTAAAGCTTTTAAAACAGGTTACATTTTAAATTTAAAACTCTGTCATTATTTTCAGAAACCCGGGCTACAACCAAAAACCACTCGAACAAAAACTCGAGCAACTCCCTCATATTTCCCGAGTACAAACTCGAGTAAGCTTCCTATTCCCCTAACTCAAAACCACTAACACCAATCGAATGCTCGTGCACGTGTACGCCCAAACTCGTACCTCCGATCATCGTCGATCTCCACAACAAACCACCGACGACACCCATGAGCCTCCAAAGCACTCAGATCACACGATTTCATCGTCGATCGAAATTGAACGACTCGATTCAAACTGGAACAAATCTGACCCCCCTCTAAAAACGCCTCGCTACGGTCGTCTCGACCAACTGACACCACGCCACCACAACTACGGCCTCGACTTGACCTCCAGCCTCTATTCCACCTGCAATGGTCTAACCCGATTAACCATCGACGCCGTGATTATCTCAAAAAACTCGCGATCGATATTGGGTATAAAACCCTAGTTCATCAATGCATTGCCGCTACGACCATTTATAAATACTTCTACTATTTTTTTTGAGTTTGCCAGCCTACCATCCTCCTTTGGCCACAACCCCGAGCAACGAATCCTCGCCGATCATCGGCAATCGACGAAAAACCCATTATTCGTTCAACTCAAAATTCTTGGCATTTACAAACTTAAAATTGATAATTTGACCACCAAAAATCATTATTTTTGAACGAAAACCAGATTATATACATGAAACTTAAAATTATATTCGTCGAATTTTCGGATATAATTGTTCCTACTGTACAATTCAATACTGCCAGAGAAATACTTAATAATTTCGCTCGAAATTATTTTTAAACATGAAGTAACATTGTTATCATCATCTTCTTTTTAGGATTCATAGCTTAAATTCATTTAGATGGAGAGATATGATTTTTTTCCCTTTTTTTTCTTTAGTCTCCTGAACACACAGAGGAATAAATACATGCATACTTAGGCATCCCCTAAATTTATACATATGTATTTGCATTTATAACTAAAATAAGTATCACACACATGCATTATCATAGAAAAACCAAAATTCATATATATGGCTTTGAAGGTTTGCTTACCAATTTCATGAAGGAACAGAGGCCAGGCACTTTTGTTTTCCTGGAACCTGATGCTTTTAAACTTGCATGCTTTCAGGTTGAAAACTTGAACCGATTTTGATCTTTATTTGACCTGGTCTAGCTTGAGTTTCTTGTTTCCAGATTTTGATTTTATTCCTTTGAGTTGCCTTAAGCTATTGCTTGTTCGAGATTTGAAATGAATTGCCTTAATCTTTGTTCTTGATGTTGTTAGCTTGCTTGATCTTTGAGTTTCTTGTGAATCAGATTTTCAATTCTTTCTTTGATCTGGTTTCAGGTTGAAGTTTGATTCAATTTTTCTTTTTAGGTTTTGTTTTGTTTTTAATTGCTGGTTTTGAATTTGAAAATGCAGATGAATGCAAGAAAAACATGTAGGTTTTACTATCTTGGATTCTTAATGTTTTATCTATTTCAAATTAAAAAGATAAATGCCACTTGTCTAAATTAAGTCATATTAGTTTAACACTTGTTAATAACTTCTCTTATTGTTTTACAAATATCAAAATGGAAAAAAAATGTGCTAAAACCCGTGCTTCATTTTAATTTACAAATCATGTTTTAAAACCCTTATTTGAATTATTTATATTTTGTGTTTCAAACCTTATTTTATTTCAATTTATAAAACATGTTATATCTATCTTATACTTATATTTCCAAAAGATATGCATGTTATAAAACTTTTATTAAATCTTATTTCGAATCATTATACATACATTTCAATTATTTTTACTTACATTTGCATTCATACATTTTATTTTGTACTTAAACAATTTTAAAGACAAATGATTTAAAATCAAATTATTCATTACTAATAAATAATTATATACTAGTGTGAACCCGTGCTACGCATAAGGGTTATGTTCATAACGATTTTCTGAATTTGTTTTTATTACTGAATTTTTTTGTCTTAGTGCAAAATGCTTGTAAAACCTGAGTTGGTGAAAAATGAAGGTACGTTATCATTTAATTTTTACTAAATGGTATTTGGTGCATAACCTATTGATAAAAATAGTAAAAATAAAAAACATCAAATCCTAATCCTAACGGCAAATTATTGGACAATAAAATTAATGATAATTCTGTTAATATTCTATCTTATTGACTAAATGTCGTTGATGTTCCAATTTGTTAGGGTTAATTTGATGTATAAATCAAAAGTGTTGTCTTGGTTATATGAGACTGTTCTGTTTAAAATGTGGAAATGGAGGGTTGTATCATGAATTTTTCTTTATAAATAAACTGAAATAGAGTACAAAAAGTGATCTATGTTGATGGTTGTTGCTAAATAAGTATATATGGACTATCAACGTATAATAATATAACTGCCAAACTTAGAAGCTTGTACAGCTAGTCATATTACATGGCATGCTCAATTTCAAAAATAGAATCATCCACATCATAATGCATGCCATAAAATTCAAACACAGAACATCTCTAAATGTGTATTTTTATGCATATAATTAACAGATATTTACCTTTATTATACCAGAAACAAATATTCCATCCATGTATCACATGGACATCTAGGATCAATGTAATATTAAAATAAACTTCACAAAGTGAACAACTAATTAGGAAGTACTTAGACAACCTATGAAATTTTTATTATATCCTCAGCACTTGACATGCACAGTACAATCTGATGAATATGAATTATTGTTTTCAGTAGGAATACAATGCAACACCCTTCTTCTAGCCTTCTTTAGTCCCATTTTATGACTTGCAGTTGCTGAGAAATTATCATTGTAGAAAATTGATAAGGGGCATGATATTGTTAGAGTGCTTACCATGCAGCCTGCAAATGCATAAATTTACTGAATGGGTAAAGAAAAAAATATGAAAACGGTTTGAACATTTAATTGCAGATATTTTGTTAAATGCTTACCTCCACTTTAATAACCTTAACAATTCAAAATAATAGGAAAATGTAAATGGTATAGAATTATACTATATGGAGTATGCGAGTTAGAGGTTGCAACAATACCGGCTGATGAGTATTTCACATTAAGAACAGGGAAAAAATTATCTTTTAATTGTGAATATACAACACAATATCTTTTTGAACTAATTTCAATTGAAATTAAATAAATAGGACTGAAATAATTTCTCTAGTTACTTGTGTAAATTTCATCTTATTTGTTGTGTGCCTAATCCATAGTATATATAATTATCACAGAACTTGAAGAACACAAACTAACTACGTAAAAGTAAATTCAAACAGAAAGAAAAAATAAATGAAGTAGATAGCACAATATCCCATATGACTTTTCAATTTATTGAACAAATAGATAATCTCACACATTATTTCAAATAAAATGGAACCTAAACATAATATCTCATATACAATACAACATAAAATTTATATCATGTAGCTAGTTGTAGTGGTGATGGAGCCAATCATTAGGCTAATTTATTAAGGTTGAGGATTCATCATAAGCATCCACCAAAAGTTCTTGGTCTGGATAGAAAAATAATCATAAGTACCTAACACCTGACAATGCCTAATTAGCTTCATCTTGAACACAATATCTTACCCTCTTAGAAATAGACTACAATGATGAATTGATAGAAGAACCATACAAATAATTGTACTTTGTTTAATTGGCACTTGGTATTTCTATACCTTAGTGACCATTGCATTCTTCCACTCAGTTATGCCGTTTCACACCACAAATAACTTTAGGAAAACCCAAACTTTAGGCGTTAAAACAATTATTTGAGTACCATTCATAATGTTTACATCTAAATAACACCATTACTTACAATCGATCTGCAAATATTTTCAAATTCTTACCACTCTCTTTCTGCTATTGCTACATATCAATCATGGACAGCATAGTAAATCCTATACTGAGAACCCCTTCCTTCCTCACTAAAATAGTATTGAAATAGGCAACAGATGAATTCTTCATCCATGAATAGTTTTAAAATTTCACCATAACAACACATTTTGTATCTTAGAAACAATTGCTTTAATACATCAAATTTCAATCTCCTCAAGATGAATGGGAAAACATAAAGTTTATTCATGAAATGATCATCTTTATCTTATAAACTCAATTACTTTTTAAGAACAATATCTCCATTGAAAAAAGTTAACTCATCGTAAACTCTAATGCAACTAATGCAAATCGTTGTGAAGCCTAGTAAAAATGCTAAAATGTAAGTTTATACTTCAGATGAAGTAATTTCAACCTAGTTTGATAGTTTTAAAGGTTTTTTCATAATGTGAAGTTGAATCATAGGATTTCCTTGAATACTTGATTGAGATTTCAATCTATTCTCTCTTCAAGTAAGTATTTGAGTCTAGAAAATATGTTGCAAATTTCTTTACAACTAAAAATGATAAGCCACCCATTAAGATATTTAGAAAGTTATAACTATAAATATGCAAAATGGAATGGTGCAATTGCCCTTTTAAATGCTTAAATGAAGATAAAAGAAAGAAAATCTTGGTTACTTTTCTTTCTCTTAAAAAAAGAACTAATAAAAACAATTTGTAAATGAACTCACTTAAATAACTTCATTGAGCATATCTCTAGCATCTTAGAGTAATCATGGATGATTCACTTATAAAAGTCAAGCATCTTCTTGTTGTGAGTTTCCTATTCGACCTATAACAAAAGTTACAGTGCATATGGGACAAATAATCTATGCTTTTTATGGAAATTAAAAAGTAAACTGATTTATTGTAAGACTACAATAAATAGTCTTACCTGATAATGTACAAAAGTATCAACTTTTTTATATTTATTAAGCCATCAAATTTAATATGGAGGTCATATGCTTGTACAATATTGGTAATAGTAGAAAAACTAATAATTTCACTAATATGAATTCTACCAATAGAATAGTTGGTAACCTCCTTATCCTCAACTAATTTACTTTCTACTGGAATAAATCATGAACCAATAAAAGAAAATTATCAATTATAACTTTAGTCCGGGCAACAAAGATTCAATTTTAATTCAATCCAGTCTCTTAGACACTTTTCATAAAAAAATATTATTACATTTTATAGTGGCAGGTCAATTAGACTGGATTTTCAAGAAACACATTTCTTTCGGACTTAGTCGATGTGTGCAAAGTTCCTTCCAAAGACAGAAATGATAAACACTGCTAACAATTTAAATTTATATTTGTTTTATCTAGCCTATGTTCATAATAATTGTAGTCGTAGACATCAAACTTCATATAGATTTTATTTAAAATCAAATATGCATGATAAATAACTAAAATTAACCATATATCTCTTGCAGACTTGCAAACCTATAACAGTCTAACCTCATACCTGACATAATCTTGTAATTCGCTTAATTATTCTCCAAATTATGTTAATCAAGGCATCACAGACATGCTTGTGGATATTGCATTATTTTCTTAATTTCTTTTTGCACTCTAATCGGTACATTGAATGCAAAAAAAAATCCACCAACCAACTCAAATTATTTTACTGGAAAAGTTACATAACAACGTATATAAAATGCTAACGAACTACCACATGTTTCACCAAATATTACAAAAATATGTGAATGCTCTATCATCATTATAATGTTGGGATTTTGCATTATTAGCTTAGACACATCTCAAATAGAGGAAGAAAGTATCCACCCTCTATTTTATTAATCATATGTTATAAATGGCTAGTTTTTGCTCTGTTTAGTGGGAATAACAGAAAATAAAATCATTATGGAAAACTATTATTTGTGGATAGAATTACAGTGCTTAATGGAAGTAAATTTGGAAAGTAATCAGCTGGCTATCATTAAAGAGATGTGACTGGTTTACTCCATGTTTTCCCTATTTATGACTTTCCCTATATAGCTCATATTATATGAGTGTGCCATGAATAGGAGTTCCCATTCAAATGCTATAACATGTAATGGATGAATTGTAATATCAATACTTGTTGCTTCAATCACTTTGTAAGTCCAATCGATTTAATGTCGTTCTTGCTGGTATTTTTGATGAATTGTAATCATCATAGGAAACATAATCTTAAAACATGCTTATCTCGTCAAAATCTCAACCACAAAGTATAAAAAATTTCCATTATTTTATTGGGCTTTGCATGAAGTATCGGATATGGTTAATGCATATACTGCAATACCATTTTGGCCACATTTCATTTTTGTGGTCATGAAGACTCTAAAATATTGAAAATTGTATGTATAGGATTAAAGACAATTTGGAAGTTTATATAGATAGAACAAATAAATTATGTAGGATAGTATAGTTACCTTCAACCTCCATTGATTTAAAGTGATGTTTCGATCATGCGCTATTGTCACCAAATTCGATTATAGATTACGAAGGCATAGCAAAATTTTACAGGACTAAATTCCCATGATGTTTATAGTCCATATTTTTTACCCCTAAACTTTGATGCCCCAAATTACGACATAATATAAAAGAACATGTGCAAAATTACAAAACTATAATTTCTAGCTTGCATCATTCTAGGTCTATAAGATTAATAAAGCCGGCTAAATTATATATGCAATATCTTTTTTGCTTCAACTTAATGATAAATTTAAAACATGGATGAAGTTTCCAAATTTCATGGTTGTAATAACAAACAACAACAAAAAATAAAGATTTAATACTTACGAATTATACAATAATGCAAGCATAATTTTTTAAAAGTTATTTACCGGGCACCAACGTGTATCCATACACCACAGCAATATGCGGTTCAGGTTTTTGCTTGCTCTCTATAAAAGCCTGCAGTTATGTATATGGAAAAAATTCCAATAGCCTTAGTAGTTTTTCATAAAGAGAGGAAATAACTAATAAGCACAGTAGAGAAATTGAAAGAAAATTAAATATAAACCTTTACAGAGCACTTCAAATAACATATATTATTCAGCTTTGCATAATAAAAAATAGGTCAAATTTGACTTCATTGGTAAGAATAATAAAAGCTATAGGGACTTGAAAATTCCGATTAAACTCTATTAAGGTATCCTCACATATGTCAGCAATAGCAACCATTATAAAGGTTATATGAATTTAGATGATCCTAAGTCGACCTAGTTAATTTGATGGTCGACTGAAATGCGAGGCATAAGAAAAAACGAAGAGCTGAACATAGAGACCTAAATTGTGAGATAATTCGTGGACCTAAGTAATCAAATCCTAGCAAATTATGTAATATGCATATAGTCCCATATAATAATCTTTTTACGGCAATAAGTTATTGAATTTTTTTCTAAAATAGTACAAATTTGATTGATTTTCCAATCAAATGCATAATGATAGATCACAAAAGCTAATGACCAACACCGAAAAAAATAATGATAACCCAAAAATTAATACCGTGAACATTACATAAACTCAGATTCAATGTTAAAAAATGTACAACCAAGAAATAGTATGAAATGTATTTCCAAAATTCGTTTTCTTAGGATTTTCTAGCAGTCAAAATATTTCAATATAGCAATAATAGAAGTAAAATTGTATAGGTGCACAGAAATACCAAACCAATCTTATATTTAACTTATCTACTTATAATTTAAGGAAAGATATAACCTTCCAATTATTCTTATTTTTATCCCTGTCAAATGAATCACAGAAAATAATTACGATAAAAAATACATCATCTCCCAAAAAAACAGAAATTTCAAAAGTTAAAATTTTGAGATATAGGTTTCACTCACACGTCCTCAAGCATGAGGCGCCGCTAAACAACATCCCTATTCTCATTGTTTGCAGAAATAGTGGAAGCGGCGGTGGCTTCTTATGTATGTGAACTGAGGAAACGAATCCGAGGAAACGAATACTGGACTTCGAATGAAATTTATAGGCAATTATCGGGGATTGTATGATAATTGAAATTGGCTAAGAATTGTTCAAAGGGGACGGAATGAATCAACAGGGATCTGGCGCATATGAAGCGGGAGAAGGAAAAGAGAGATGAAGGGGAAGCGAACTATATCGTGTGGAGGGAAGGAGGGATGTAGAAGGGCGGCGGAGAGATAGAGACAGAGAGATAGGTTAAAGAAGTGGGGAAAGAACGACAGTACGGAGTGGAAAAAAAGTATATCTGGAGACGGTTGAGTTCGCAAAACTGAGAGGGGCTTCTGCGCTCATAAATTTGAACTGGCTAATCATATAATAGTATAGATATATCCATGTATATATATATATATATATTAGTTCCTTGGAAATATAAAATTAATAAATCCAATTTTATTTATAAAATATTCATTCTTGAATTCCAAATCAAATTTATTTTCAATACATTTATATTCAGACTTCGAATCAAATTTCAAATGATAACCCATTTATATAAATAAATAAAAATACGTCTAATTAAATTGGGAAATTCAAACACAATTTAGATTTTTATTCCCAAATCTTCAAATAAATTTTCAATTAAATTTAAAATTAATATCTATAAACAACTAATATTTTATTTTATTTTGAAAAAAACTCTATTTAATTCACAATTTAATTTCAAAAATTAATTCAATTATCAAATTAGACTGGGCTAAAATCGGGGGATGTTACAGATTCCCCCCTTAAGAAAATTTCATCCTCGAAATTTGAAAGCAGGGATACCACAAAGAATATAGAAAGATCGAAAGATGAATCACTAGCTTAAATTGAGTATCTATTCTGCATTTGGCTTCCCAAATCAGAATATCAATGAATATGAGAATAAACTCATTCAATACTACATAAGATACTCGGGTCATCCAGATCTACGAAATATACACGGGACTGGTTAGTTCGAAAGATAACTAACCACTCATAGACTATACCTGGACCCAACAGAATAAATAGATATATGGATGAAATCCAAAACTTTTAGTTTAAACAACCAAATATATCTATCAACCATAGCAACCAAAGCAAACAATTCATCCGAACAAGCAATTCTGACCCATCTAGAGTTTGTGCCCCATGCAAATATATCAAAGCTTCTTCCTGGAGCTACTTGGAACCATCAAAGAATTGAGTAGAGATGATGAACAAAAGAGATTGATAGGAAAAGATTATTTCCGTTGTTGTTACAGGGCATTGACCATATGAAGTGGTACTTCCCTGTCCCCTATCTCGTCCTCTTCTCGCACTCATACTCACTATCAGTGGATAGTAAGAGAATTTACTAAGGCATTCGAACAGATATCTTAGGGATATAATCATTCTAGGGTATACTTCACCCTAATGATGAGTTACTTAATGTGTTATACTCCTGAGCTAAAGTTTGAACCTTCATCTCTGATACCAAATGTGACGGTCTTGACTCGACCTTTGAAAATCGACCCTCATACTTTACTTGTACTCGAATACCCCAGATTCAAACGTCGAATCTGGCTCGCCGGAGCTTATAACACATTAAGTATAACAACACGGCGGAAGAAAAGAATGAATATTATATACAACTCCAGTGATACAATATCCAAATATAATACAATGATCAATATCATAGATACAATGAAATGCTACAGCGGAAACAACAAGAACTTGAAACTCCAGAAGAAACACCAATATTAGCAATCTCCATAGATAGCTCGAACCACCATCAAGTTGCACCAAGCTAAGCACAGTCAGTCATCCTAACCAAAGGCTTCAATATCCAATGTCTCAACAAAATTCCGAAGAGAAAACTGAAAGCTACTGAACCGATATCTACCATCTGAAAAACCTAACTCTATACTGCCCGTGTGGAAAATTGTTGGCACCCAGAGTTTAGGAAGGGAACAATAAACTCCTGGTCAGTCATGGGACTTGTATGAGCAAACAGAAATAGTTTTATCTTTAAAACAACAAAGGTTTTAAAAGTTAAAATCTGCAATTCTTTATGGAAAATGAAACTGCCATAAGGCCTCCAGCCACACACACAATGCAAGCGCACACTTGGTGGAGATTTCTCCTTACGACAGTCAAAAATGCTTGATACGCGAAAACCATTTTGATATTATTATTAGTGCATAGTGCAAAAAACATTTTGAAATATAATATCTATCTTAGCCAGCATACCATATTTCGTCGTATGCCTACTACACCTACCATTTAAGAATGGCAGGTTATACAATTGAAATCGTAAAGGGCGCGTATTGGATGATTGGGTTTCCAACAAATGGTCAGGCTAAGGAACTTCCTTACCGAAATGGGAACGCCTCTAGAAGGATGCCCCCAAGAACCTAACCGGATCTCTGCTAACAAGATCCTAACACAAGGCCGAAGCTACCTCACGCTTTAACAAAGCTATAACATAGGTAACTAACACACAAGTATGCCATTCCCGGTCGTTACCGACCTTTATCCGAGCGCTCGACGCCAACAACCACAAAGTAATTAATTTGCAGTAGCCACATAGGTTAAATATCTGGGCTTCATACCATGATACAACCTCTTATGCAGAAGAAAATGGACATACCCTAGGGGCGCGAACCCTGTAAACCTTGCCACAACATTCATGTTTCGACCATTTTCGGGTTGTGAGGCTCGACGAAGTCTCGTCCACAAAGCTACGCTTTGTCAAAAAGCCATGCTTCGATCAACAAATGATCAGCAGCACTTTGTATGCCACATTACCAAATTGGGAATGTATCACTAGTAACCATCAATTACATAACCTCTGAGCTCGTACGTCTCAGAGAAGGGTGTTAAGCTAAGAGAATAAATCTCCGCCACCAAATAGAAATGTATTTGATAGAAACCAGCTTTACATTTCAAAGTGTAACGTCAGACACACATCGATACAAGTCCGTTCAGTGTTCGAACAGAACCGAAGGCACTTCACAAAGAAGCCCTTGAAAATCCGGATAATCCCTAATCACGTTCAAACTCCCCATCACAAAGGGTGCTCAAATCTCTATACCGGGGGCCATTCGGTGCAGAGACATTCGACGGGTTATCCTTTCGCTTTCGAAAATATCCGATCTTCACCATCGCTCTTCAATTGCTATCCATAACGTCGCATCACTATTCGGAATGGGTTATATGACACAAAGTCCTTTCCCGGCTAAACCGAATAGTGAGCACAATATTTAAAAATCATATGGATAATGGGGTCTCAGTTAAATCACAGCTTAAAGCCCAATACCTTTCATTCAAATGTTTAAAACAAATTACCATTTCCAACCTTTTAAACAAAAAGATTCATTTCAAAATCCTTCAATGGTTTAAAAAATTTCCACACTTTAATCTTTTGAACAAAAGATTTATCTTTAAAACGCCCTTTCAATTTAAAACAAGGATCACCAATCTTTAACAAAGATTTATTTATAAGCTTTCAAAACAATTCCATTTCAAGTTGGATAAACTCATCTGGTCTTTAAATCAAAGACTCATTTCATGGCTTTCAAAACAATTTTCAAAGATTCATTCATAACTTTCAAAACAATTCCCGTTTCAAATCTTTTATATATGAGATACACCATTTAGAATCCTCTTCAATTCCAAAACAAAGTTTAACAGTCTTTCACAAAGATTCATTCATAGTTTTCAAAACTATTTCATTTCAAAGACTTGAAATTCTTTCAACACAAATTGAAAATTCTTTCTTTATATGAAAGCTATTATTTGAAAACAAATAGTTTTCGTTTTTGGGAAAATCCGGTTATATTTATACAAGTTAAAGCCCTTCAAGTATAAGGCTTGGTTTAAATTCAAATTCCCAAAACAATACCTTTTAAATGGTTTAAAAACCCATATAAACACATTTATAACTTGTATAAACTTTTCAAGTCATAATTTCCAAACATAGAATTCAATTCCAAATCTTGAATTTAAATTCAAATCAAACTATTTAAATTTTAAAACTTTATCCAGTTATTTAAAATAACTTTTATCTTTAAAATTCGTTTTCAAAAGCCTTTTCAAATTCAACCCAATTCCATTACCAAAATCGTTTGAATTTAAAAATTCAATTTTTAAAACCATTTCATTAAATTAAAATATCTATGACTTAACCGATTTCCTCGTGAAATCCATATTTGTGTGTGTATAGTGTAGTCCAGGGGTTTTACACAATAGTGCAACATCATTAATCATCACAGATTAAATCATATCAATATCGATAAGCGGTATAATTCATAACGCTTATCATCATTCACAGATCCATAGATAAAGTAAATTTATCAATCACAAAGATTCACCATTACGATTCGATGTGGTTTTCGGATAACCAACTGGAATCCGACTCACTATCGTATCGAAATTCAAATGCTGTTTAATGGGCTAAAGGGTTTTCATATTCACACAGCTGTATATTTATCACAGATATCGCATCTCAGCACAAAGCAATTCATTTTACATGGCATCATAAGCACAAAATAGAGATATTAATCCAATACACAACATTCAATAAAAATCAATCATCAACAATTGAGATGGATAAACCATTTGGTTTAAATTAATTAACCACATAATTACTTTCATAAATTATCCTTAATCAATGATTAATTATCATCCCTCAATCACCTTCATTAATTAACTGAGCTTTAATTAATTATCCTTTAATTGATCACTTGATTAACCAACTTTAATCATCAACTAATTACTCATATTAATCTTCCTCTAATCACATCCATAAATTAATATTAATACTTTAATATAATTTCACAAAATAATTATTCCTTAGTCTCATTAAGTAATAACCTTTGAAAAATGAATTAACATAATCATCAAATTTAGCTTAAACTCTTTAAGTTTAATTAAAGATAAAAGCACCTCATCCTTTTTAATCATTTACTTAATCAAAAAAAAATTAAGTGTAAAGGCCCGCGAATCCGTACCCCTTTGAACTAACAAAATTCCACAACAGTTCAGTCCAAAGTGGCACAAATGTATGAGTCTTCGAGTAAAAGAAGAAAGAGGTAGAAGAAGAAAAAAGATAAAAACAACATCAGAGTTTCACAATCGCAGCGGAACAAAATACAATATATAATAACATCTTTTAAATACAAAGAAATCTATACTGTATACATATATACATACATACATACCATCATCGGAGTACATCAACCATCCATACAGAGACAACTAATAATTGTCTGTACACAACGGAAATAATAGACAAATACGAAAGTATGCTCTGTCATCAGCTCGTCTCCTGAGCTCCTTAGCTTTTAACCTGAACCTGTTTAACTCGGTCTTACCCGAGAATCATATAATACAACACCCGAGTCAGTCTGGAAAACCAGCGTGAGAAATCACACTCAATTGGATTATTATATTTTCAAAAATCCTTTGAAAAAAAAAAGCATCTCGTAAGACCATGCCACAAATAAACATGTCGGGTTTTTACCTTATGATAGCCAAAACAATTTTTATTAAATTCGTCTAATATTATAATAGTGTCTATAGAAAGTAAAATAGAATCTAGCTGAAATGCTTGCATCTCATGTTTCAGCAATAATTGGGCACAATCAAAACCATACAGGCGCTTATTTGAGATTGGATTCCATACAATGGCAGGGCTACCGGGGTACCGCCCGTCACAGTACCTGGTCAAGATCAGAGTACCGAGGAGCCACCCTAACTCTCCTACAACACAAGACCGGAACCATCCCTTACGAGACAGTCCCAAGCAAGATCACCCCATGGTTGGCGTAACCAACCACCCACTAACCCGAAATAAAAAGAGACATCTAGACAGGGGAAACCTTACTCTCCAGTGGGGGCTACCCACGAAGCCTTGCTGCACTTCCCCTGTTTTAGCCATTCCCGGTTGATGAGGCTTGATGCTAAGCATTTCCTTTTCAAGAACAAGTCCTACTTAGAATGCTCACCGTCCACCTGATGATGTTCCGAAAGCATTCAATCCATACAAGTTGCCCTGGGTCTGGACAAACCGAATCACCATCTTCAACTCTTCACGGTTTTCATTCGTAATCGTTCAAACCGAATCGAAGTGGTTTTCGGATAATTAAATCCGATCCCAGACTCTTCGAAGCGATCAGCGCATTGTCCAATATTGATAGTCGGTGATTTAACTATCAATTAATCATTCACAAGCAACCATCAAACAATTTCCTCAAATTATTTATCTCAAATATCATTCAGATATTATTTCCATTTTAACCCATTTGAAATAAATTTTCAAAGTCCTTTTATTTCCATGAGATCGTTTAAATGATTTCCTATACTCACTCACATTTTGATTTACACTTTTAAAATATTCTTTATTTTTCCATTCCTTTCTCAAAAATCAACTTCACTCTTCTTATAAATTCTCAAACTCAGTTTCTCCATTTTATAAGACTTTTCCTAAATCTTATCTCATTTAAATTAATTTGCTTACCATCACAAGAGGATTTTAATTGGGTTTTAAAAACAATTTGAAAACATCTATATTTATAAAATAAGAAGTATGGTTTTATACAAATTATGGTTCGAAAGTAATATTAAAGTTCATATCCAATTAATGATAAAATTCAAAAACTGGTTTTAGAAAATTGGAGTTTATTAATAAATATTTTCCAAGCCTTCAAAATAACTAATTCGAAAATATTTACATTCAAAAAATGATTTGTAAAACCTATATAGTATAGTAAGTAAAAAAACGTTTCTTTTAAAATAACTTTATAATTTTAGGAAATCCAATATCCATCTATAAATGCCTCTTGTTCACATGCACCTTCGGAAATATCTTACTATTTCCATCCAATAATTTCATATCTCAAAATAAATTCACTTTGACTAATCTCTTTAGATTTCCACTGATATCCACTTGTCTCATTCATAATCCTGTTTTAGTTTATAAAGTTTTCTTGAGTTTCCATTCATTTATACAAACAAATTTTATTTAAAAATCTTATCTTTAAAATTCATTCTTTAAATAACATTCATATGATTTCTTACTAAAATTCTATTTCATTCTTAATAAAATTTCCTTTATTTCTTAATAAATTTTCCTTTTATTTCTTATTAGTAATTCTCTTTATCCCTAATAGAATCTCATTTTCATTCTTTAACAAAATTCGGTTTACTTCAATTCCATTTGACGATTACAATTTTTCTTCGAGTTTTAATATATAAATTATATTGCCTAAAACTCATCTTTACCCAATTAAAGTATAAATATACTTTTATCTCCCTTAAAATTTCAAATAGAAGTAAATTCAAACTCTAAATTAAATATTTCTTTTCAAGTTCCATTTAACTTCCTTTAATTAAATTAGTTATAGTATTTAAAAATTCCAACTTTTCAACTTCCAGGTTATTTAACAGGTAATAATCCAATTCACAACAGAATCCATATCAAGTCATTCATCCTGTCATATATCAATATATGTGAAATCAATAAATATTTTTTTTATGCTGATGAATTCGGAAAAAGGAAGAAATGGAGGAAACAAAATGGGTTTCGAATTAAAAATATGAGGGGGTTTGGTTTCGCGATTAGAAAAAGGAAAGGCAGCCATTAATTTGATTTATTTTTTCTCTTTCTGAACGAAGGGAGAAACAAGAAGCATCGTGATTTTTAAAAAAAAATGGAAGCGTATAGGAGAAGATGAACAATAGTGTTCTGATAGGACGAAAGTGTGTTGAGGAAGCTAGGTTAATTATTTTATTTTAAACTTTATATTTAAATCTTCTCGAATTTCAATTAAATTATAGCGCGTTTGCTTATCGTACAATCACACGGTAGCTCCGTAAATTACGAAATTTGAAATCCGGTAATAATTCAATATTACGGATCCAATGGAACTGGTTTCGTCGAATTCCGAGACTGTGCCTCGGATAGCTATTTTTAAATGTCAATTTAAACGATGAAATTTTAAAATCGTACAAACCACTGTTAAATTCCAATTTTAACTTATCTATTAATTTCAGTATTATTAATATAAATTCTATGAGCCTTTAAAAAAATTTAAACAAGCTTACTACCCCAGATTTAATATTTTACCCGATTTTCAATTACTATTTTAATAATTAATTAATTCAACGGGTTATTATATTTGAATTCTGAATCCTTTCTATCATATAAAATCAAACTGTTCAAATTAAAATTGAATTAAAGTTCAAATTAAACATTTAAATATTGCAAATTAATCGTTCAAAAATCCGGGTCATTACATTCCTCCCCGAAATTACTAGTTAGGAAGAATGGTCCAATACCCGTTACTCTTCCTCCAAAATCAACAATTCAACATCCTACCAACTATCTTTTTAATAAAAGACGCATTACCCTTCTTATTAACTCTCCAAACTTTTCCCTAGTTTCAAACTATACTATTAGTTTAACCATTCAAGTTTCAATTTAAAACCAAATTTTGAATTATCAAAATTTTCTCAAAAATTTTCTAACTCCCTAAATTCCCGAATTTTTTTTCCAGCGTTTCCTTTGCGCGGTTAGCTCGGTACAACTACAAAATGGCCCTACGGCCTCCCAAATCCCAAAAGAAAACAAAAGGCCAAGTGGCTCGATCAAAATCCCAATCAATTTTCATATAGAAATTTAAACACATACCTTTTTGTCGAGCATTTCAAATTTATCTTCTGAAATCAAAATCAATTCTCTTTCCCTTATATTACCTGTAAATCTTACACCGCAATATGTCCAATCACAATATTCAAAACATTTTATCGACTTTCTTACAAATTCCCAATTGAGAATGCATCATTCCTTACTTAAGTTAGTATAAGCATTTTATGTGTTTCTTATATTTATTTTCATCTTACCACTTTAGTTTGTATCTATTCCTATTCAAATTGATTCTTCCATTTCCATATGAACTCAATTTATCTTTAACTTTGAATATTTAAATTCTGTTTTTCTTTATAACAAATTCATGTCATTATTTTAAATTTGTTTCATTCACTAATTTACTTCAATTTCCAATATGAAAATTATTGTCGTTAACAAAAATTTCAAAAAAATCTTAACTCCCAAAATTTTCGAAACATTTTGGCAGAGTCCCCTTTGTACGGAGGAGCTTTTGCAATTTGACAATAGATATAAATATATATACATCGACCCACACGGTCGAAAAAACCAAAAACGGTTCATATTTCCTAGTTTGTATTGCGTAGGCGTACCTTATTTAGCATTTTAACCAAGCGGCGTATTTATTTAAGCATTTGCGCGTCCAAAATCTCGCTAAACGGTCTTCCGTTACCCGTACTTACTCAATTTAAACACATAAGTAACATATTTATGAAATTTATAACATTTCATTTATTTAAACAGCTACAACAATCAATAACATAAGCAATGAATTATAAATACTTCCATAAACCAATTTATATAGTTTCCAAACTACTTACGTTTGTTTTCAACCAATTCACATACTATTTGCATTCAACTTAAGTGATTAACAACTCATTTGTTTATCTTCAATTCATAATTATGTCCAAACAATTCATTTCAAAGTTAACTGATTTCAAAATCTATCCATGCTACTTTTATAGGTTAACAATCACAACTTTATTATTTTATAAACAATATACACAACCAGTTTCCATAAGCAATAAATAAAGTCTCAATATTAACCCAATCACTTTATTCGACTTCTATATTATCATATCCAATTCGGAATGATTTTTAACATTATTTTCTTACATTCTATTCATTTTTAATATAACCACTACATCTTCATTGCATTTGATTCACAAGTCAAAATTTTCTACTTTATCATTCCACAGAATTTTTATTTAATTCTGTTTACGTCGAACGATTAATTTAAGCAATTCGACGATATTCATTCAAACAAACAATCCCTTTAGTTTCATAACCATTTTAAAATTGATTTCAACTCAATTATTTCTAATTTCATTCCATTTTAGTTACATACTATATATTTGCATTTTATTCCATCATTGGTTCCCGATAAACCATTTTATTAAGCTCACTATTCCATGCTTATAAATTAATAATCATTACTCAAATTAAATTCACCCAGGTTTTCATTTAATGGGCTTTCACCCTTACTCGAAGCCAAGCTTCTATTATTATTAACTTAAGTCAATTTACTTATTCTAACTTCATACTCCAGTTCATTTCCATTTTAATTTTATTCTCATCTAATCAAATTCCATTAAATTCAATTAGCCATTCTCATAATCCATTTAAATTTCAAATTTCCATACGCAATTCATCTGAATTTATTTTATTATTAACAAGGTCATGTTTAACTTATTTATACCCGAACTGGATTTTATTTGCAAATGCAAACCATTTTTATTTCAATCCAATTCCACAACATTTCCACTTATATTTAATTCACTACCAATCCCAGTTAATTTTATTTATAACTCGAGTTCATTCCCAACTCCATTATTATCTCATAATCCAACTTAGGTTCCATTTCCATATTCATTAAATAATTAATTATCTAATTTAATTCTTTTCCACTTTCAAATTCATACTGGTTTTTTTTAATCTTTAAAATCATCTTATTATTTTACCTGAGTTCAATGTTATTTTATAATTCAAGATTGGATTTTTATTTCATTCTCCAAATACAAAACAATTTTATTTTGGCTTACTATTTAACTTCTCCATATTTTATTTTTTATAAGTCACACAATTATATTTTCTCACGTTTTTACCCATTTAAGCTTGAATATATATTCCATTTTAACTCGAGATTAAACACTCATTTACAGCTAAAAATATTCTTAATCAATGGGTTGTCAATTTTCTTTATAAGCTATCGGAATATATTTATTCCAATCCAATTTCATTTCAACTTACTTTCATTTATTCTATTTGGGTTAGCATTTCACTCCTTTAGATTATAAGTCATACTCTTATTTATATTCACATTTCCATCCATTAACAATCAACCCCATTCACCTTCTACTTTTAATTAGGGATAATATATTTTACTTAAACAAGTATATATATATATATTTTATTTCAGTGCTTTTTAAAACTTATGAACTATTTTAAATTCATTCACCCCCAAACAATTTCTTATTCAACTTACTTTCACGTGTTAAAGTAAGATTTTAATTCCACTCAATATTATCTACAACTCCACTGAATTTTATTTCACTTCAATTTTATTTAACTGGACTTTAGTTAAATCTAGCATCATACTATATTCTTTAATCCACCAATTCACTTGGATTTAATTAAGTAAGAACTTAATTTCATTTAATATCATCCATATCTCAATTTATTTCATTTCAATCTTAAATTTAAATCCAATTATAAGCTTAAGTTAATCTCAACCAAATTTAATTTCTATTATTTTGTTTCCAATCTAATTCATTTACACTCTAAATTTCATTTACTTCACCAATTTACTTATATTATTATTATTTTCCACCATTAGTTAAATTTCAAAAGTTAAATTTTTAACTTCATTTTAATTTTAACTCAAAAATTCAATCTCATACATTCCTTGGTTATATAAGCCATTTTAAATCCTTATAATCTTATTTTTCTATCATACTATCATTCAAACACTTTAATTATATATAATAATTTGCATAAAATTATTTCTTTTTATATCAAAATATATTTTGGGTAAAATTATTTCATTTACCCGTTTCGAAAACAATATTGTGTCTAATTGTTCTATTCAAGCGTTTAGAAACCCCTTCGGCCCAGTTGTACAGACTGTGCTGACGAAAGTTCATATGCCACTCAATAAATCAATCAACACAACATAAACCATTTTATATTCACTAACAAATACCCTCTCATATTTATTAATACGCTCAAACTCATTCTAGAGTACTAATGACTCTATCTCTACTGAGTAATCCCCACCAGAGCCAAGGTTCTCGCTTAACCTTTCAGCTCTGATACCAAGTGTAAAGGCCCGCAAATCCGTACCCCTTTGAACTAACAAAATTCCACAACAGTTCAGTCCAAAGTGGCACAAATGTAAGAGTCTTCGAGTAAAAGAAGAAAGGGGTAGAAGCAGAAAAAAAAAACATCAGAGTCTCACAATCGCAGCGGAATAAAATATAAAATATAATAACATCTTTTAAATACAAAGAAATCTGTACTGTATACATATATACATACATACCATCATCAGAGTACATCAAACATCCATACAGAGACAACTAATAATTGTCTATACACAGCGGAAATAATAGACAAATACGGAAGTACGCTCTGTCATCAGCTCGTTTCCTGAGCTCCTTAGCTTTTAACCTAAACCTGTTTAACTCGGTCTGACCCTAGCATCATATAAAACAACACCCGAGTCAATCTGGAAAACCAGCGTGAGAAATCACACTCAATTGGATTATTATATTTTCAAAGATCCTTTGAAAAACAAAAGCATCTCGTAAGACCACGCCACAAATAAACATGTCGGGTTTTTACCTTACGATAGGCAAAACAATTTTTATTAAATTCGTCTAATATTATAATAGTGTCTATAGAAAGTAAACTGGAATATAGCTAAAATGCTTGCATCTCACGTTTCAGCAATAGTTGGGCACAATCAAAACCGTACAGGCGCTTATTGGAGATCGGATTCCATACAATGGCAGGGCTACCGGGGTACCGCCCGTCATAGTACCTGGTCTAGATCATAGTACCGAGGAGCCACCCTAACTCCCCTGCAACACAAGAACGGAACCATCCCTTACTGGACAGTCCCAAGCAAGATCACCCCGTGGTTGGCGCGACCAACCACCCACTAAGCCGAAATAAAAAAGGACATCTAGACAGGGGAAACCTTACTCTCCAGTGGGGGCTACCCACGAAGCCTTACTGCATCTCCCATGTTTTAGCCATTCCCAGTTGATGAGGCTTGAGGCTAAGCGTTACCTTTTAAAGAACGAGTCCCACTTAGAATGCTCATCGTCCACCTGACGATGTTCTGAAAGCATTCAATCCATACAAGTTGCCCTGGGTCTGGACAAACCGAATCACCGTCTTCAACTCTTCACGGTCTTCATTCGTAATCACTCAAACCGGATCGAAGTGGTTTTCAGATAATTAAAGCCGATCCCAGACTCTTCAAAACGATCAGCGCATTGTCCAATATTGATAATCGGTGATTTAACTATCAATTAATCATTCACAAGCAACCATCAAATAATTTTCTCAAATTATTTATCTCAAATATCATTCAGATATTATTTCCATTTTAACCCATTTGAAATAAATTTTCAAAGTCCTTTCATTTCCATGAGATCATTTAAATGATTTCCTATACTCACTCACATTTTGATTTACACTTTTAAAATATTCTTTATTTTTCCATTCCTTTCTCAAAAATCAACTTCACTCTTCTTATAAATTTTCAAACTCAGTTTCTCCATTTTATAAGACTTCTCCTAAATCTTATCTCATTTAAATTAATTTGCTTACCATCACAAGAGGATTTTAATTGGGTTTTAAAAACAATTTGAAAACATCTATATTTATAAAATAAGAAGTATGGTTTTATACAAATTAGGGTTCGAAAGTAATATTAAAGTTCATATCCAATTAATGATAAAATTCAAAACTTGTTTTAGAAAATTGGAGTTCATTAATAAATATTTGCCAAGCCTTCAAAATAACTATTCGAAAATATTTACATTCAAAAATGATTTATAAAACCTATAAATGTTTCTTTTAAAATAACTTTATAATTTTAGGAAATCCAATATCCATCTATAAATGCCTCGTGTTTACATTCACCTTCGGAAATATCTTACTATTTCCATCCAACAATTTCGTATCTCAAAATAAATTCACTTTGGCTAATCTCTTTAGATTTCCACTGATATACACTTGTCTCATTCATAATCCCGTTTTAGTTTATAAAGTTTTCCTGAGTTTCCATTCATTTATACAAACAAATTTTATTTAAAAATCTTATCTTTAAAATTCATTCTTTAAATAACATTCATATGATTTCTTACTAAAATTCTATTTCATTCTTAATAAAATTTCCTTTATTTCTTAATAAATTTTCCTTTTATTTCTTATTAGTAATTCTCTTTATCCCTAATAGAATCTCATTTTCATTCTTTAACAAAATTCGGTTTACTTCAATTCCATTTGACGATTACAATTTTTCTTCGAGTTTTAATATATAAATTATATTGCCTAAAGCTCATCTTTACCCAATTAAAGTATAAATTTACTTTTATCTCCCTAAAAATTTCAAATAAAAGTAAATTCAAACTCTAAATTTAATATTTCTTTTCAAGTTCCATTTAACTTCCTTTAATTAAATTAGTTATAGTATTTAAAATTTCCAAATTTTCAACTTCCAGGTTATTTAACAGGTAATAATCCAATTCACAACAGAATCCATATCAAGTCATTCATCCTGTCATATATCAATATATATGAAATCAATAAATATTTTTTTTATGCTGATGAATTCGGCAAAAGGAAGAAATGGAGGAAACGAAATGGGTTTCGGATTAAAAATATGAGGGGGTTTGGTTTCGCGACTAGAAAAAGGAAAGGCAGCCAATAATTTGATTTATTTTTTCTCTTTCTGAACGAAGGGAGAAACAAGAAGCATCGTGATTTTAAAAAAAAATGGAAGCGTATAGGAGAAGACGAGCAGTGGTGTTCTGATGGGACGAAAGTGTGTTGAGGAAGCTAGGTTAATTATTTTATTTTAAACTTATTATTTAAATATTCTCGAATTTCAATTAAATTATAGCGCGTTTGCTTATCGTACAATCAAACGGTAGCTCCGAAAATTACGAAATTTGAAATCCGATAATAATTCAATATTACAGATCCAATAGAACTGGTTTCGTCGAATTCCGAGACTGTGCCTCGGATGGCTATTTTTAAATGTCAATTTAAACGATGAAATTTTAAATTCGGACAAACCACTGTTAAATTCCAATTTTAACTCATCTATTAATTTCAGTATTATTAATATAAATTCTATACGCCTTTAAGAAAATTAAACAAGCATACTACCCCAGATTTAACATTTTACCCGATATTCAATTACTATTTTAATAATTAATTTATTCAACGGGTCCTTATATTTAAATTTTGAATCCTTTCTATCATATAAAACCAAACTGTTCAAATTAAAATCGAATTAAAGTTCAAATTAAATATTTAAATATTGCAAATTAATCGTTCAAAAATCTGGGTCGTTACATTAAGTTTATTTTCAAAAATAAAGGTTATATAGAATAAAACTCTTTTTTAAACTTAGTTAAGATTAAAAGAATATTTTAAAACCTTTAACTAATTTCCAATTTAAACATGAGGCGACCCGACTTTTTCTCCACAAAAAGTTGTATCATCCTTAAGAAAGAAAGGGATAGAAAAGAGGAAAGAAAGAAGAGAAAGAAGAAACAACACTAGAATCACAACAGCGGAACGAATAAATTATATCAATAACATAAGTATTACATAGTATACAACAATTATCAGAGTTATACAGACAATACAACACATACTAGACAGTTATAAACACCTGTCTAGTTATTACAACTCAATACATTACAAAAACACTCAGAGATACCAACACAGCGGAGAACTATATATCTACATGCGGAAGCCTCCTGCTCTATTGCTCCTCCACATTTCGTCAAAGCTAACATGAATCCCTTGGCTACTCGTAAAAATTTGGGTACCCAAGAGTTAAAGAAAAACAGAAATAACTCCGGGTCAGACATGGGTCTGGTGTGAGTAACAGGTTAAAGTTGCTTAACTTTTAAAAAACTTTGAAAGAAAAGGTATCACGTAAGACTTCACACATAAACATGGAAAAGTTTTTACCTTACGCTAACCAAAACATTTGATAGGAAATCCGATGATATTATAATAGGTCTAGGGTTTTCAAGTAAATAAGAAATAGCCGAAATTGTTACATCTATTAAATTCCAGCTACTAGCCACAAAAGTGGGTAATACAATCAAAACCGTTGGCACTTATTGGATTTTGGATTCTATACAATGGCATGGCTACTTGGGTACCGCCCATCACAGTACGTGGCCTCGATCACTATACCGAGAAGTACACCCGCTCCCTTGCAACACAAAGCCGGAACCATTCCTTAATGAACAGTTCCAAACAAGACCAACCCGCAGTTGTGATCAGCAACCACACCACTAAGCCGAAATAAAGGAACATCTAGACAGGGGTAAATCTCGTCCTACTTGGGCATGACCCACTTAGCCTTGCTGCACCTCCCCTGTTTTAGCCATTCCCGGTTGATGAGGCTTGAGGCTACGATTACCTTTAGAGGACATATCACTTAGAATGCTCATCGTCCACCTGACGATGTTCTGAAAGCATTCAATCCATACAAGATCGTTTCGGGTTCGAACGAAACCGAAGGCATTATCTCGTTACACTCATTTTGGAATCACCCTTGCACTCTGAATCTTCATCTTCATTTCAGATTCACAACCTAACGTTAATTTGGATCGATGTGGTTTTCGGATATCCAAATATGGAAACCCGATCTCGGTCTCATCGAAATCCAAAACGTGTCTTTTGAGGCCAAGTTGTTTTAAAGTTTAAAACAATTTCAATTCATTATCTATATACACACAGATTGATAATTCACATCATAACAATGGATAATTAACATTATCATTCATAGATAATCCATATCATTATAAACAGATAATCCATATCTTCATCACAATACAACCAATGCATACATATCATATAACATAACTCATCTCATAGCTGAGATTACAAACCATACAAGACAACCTATATCAATCATCAAACATAGGTAATGATCTAAGGATCACTTCATCTATAATTAATTTAAAATAAATTAAATTAATTACTTAATCTCTAATTAATTTAAAATGAATTAAATTAATTACTTCATCATTATAATCCTGCTTAACTTAATCATTAATTGATCACAAATCAATTAAGTAATCACCATCTCATAATTCATTTCAATTAATCATTCCTGATTAACCATCTCTAATTACAATAAGTAATTAGCCTTTAAATTAATTACACAAGTTAATTATACTTAACAATTTACAATGATTAACTTTTATCTACTTAATCAATTAATTAACTAAAGTTAATTACATTAATCCTTTATTAATTAATTACTTCATAATTAATCAATTTTAAATTACATCATTAATTTTATTAATTAATGATTTCTAATTATAATTTAATTAATCTCTCTATTAAAGTTAATTACATTAAGTAATTAATCTGCAATTGACCCACATATATATTAATCACCCTTGATTAATAACTTCTACCTTTAATTACTCATTCCATAAATTAATTACTCTTAATTAATTATCTCAATTAATCCCTTGATTAATTACAAAGTAATTTTAATCTAAATTATTTCCATAAATAAACATCTTTAATTACATTCAGTAATTATCAATTAATTACTTCCCTAAGTAATTACAATCCCATTAATTACATAAAGTAATTATTCATCAATCCACAAATGTTTAAATTAATTAAACTTAATTAATCTAAACTAATCACATTAATCAAATTAATTACACTAAGTAATTAATTCATTAATTAGTTTCATTAAGTAATTAACTTAAACAATTGATTATTATTAATTTATTAATCTAATTAACTACCAGTATTAATTACATTAATTAATTGTTAAATAATCTTAGGTTAATGATCTCCATTAACTATTCTTAATTACTTAATTAAGAAATTAACTTATATTAACCATTATTAATTACAAATTAATTAATATTTAATTACAACTTAATTGATCTCTAATTATTAATTAATTAAATGTTAATTAAAATCTTAATTAATCCTTAATCACCTGATTAATAAATCTTAATCATTAATTAAAATTTAATTAACAATCCTTAATTATAGATTAATTAACCTTAATTAATTAATCTTAAGTCTTTAATTAATTAACTTAGAAATTATTAATTACTTCATTAATCATCCACATTATTAATTAATTAAATAATTACCCTTTTAAATTAACTTAATAATTTAAATGGACACAAATCATTAAAAATTTATTTATCTTTAAGATAAACATTCCTTTATTAATTAATCATTCAAAACAATTTTGTTTTCAAATTTACTTTAATTTCCATTTGAACTTCATTTTTAAACTTAAGATACAAATTTATCTTAAACAAGATATTAAAACAATTCAAAACTTTTGTCTAATATGTTAAAAGAAACATCTACTTTATAAATAAGTTTAAAAGAACTTAAATCCCAATTTAGTTTAAATTCAAATCAATTTTTAAAAATTACTTTTAAATTTTAAAACTGAAATACAGCCTGAACATTAATTACAGATTTAAACTTAAATTCTTGAAAGCTTACTTACATAAATCTTCAAATCATTTAACCTTTCAATGTAATTAAATGATTTAAATTTAAACTTATTTTATTTTAAAAACTGAAGTTCAAATTTAATTCCAGATTTAAAACCTAGATTTAAACTCATTTTAAATTTCTAATTTAAAATTTAAACTACAAATTCAAACCCAAAGCACACATATGCTTTTACACTTATTAGTTTAAAATCAAATTTAAATTTAAAAAATAAATGATTTCAAATCTCAGACAATCTAATTTAAATTCATATTCAAATTTCAGATTTAAAATCCCATTTTAAATTTGAACTTGCAATTTAAAATTTACCTTTAAATTTAAAAACGGAAAACAGTTTCTGTTTTTATTTAAAACCAAACTTAAAATTTTCTGAATTCAAATTATTTCAGAAACCAGAATTCAAACTTATTTGAATTCATATTTAAATTCAGGTTTTAATATCTAAGTTCAAATTTAAGTTTACATTTTAAACTTTAACTTTTAAATTTAAAAAAAAAATTGTAAACAGGTTTTTCTCATTATGCTTAAGACCAAACTAAAATTGTAAAAAATTAAATTATTTCAAAACCTAAGATTTAAACTGATTGAATTCAAAATTTAAATTCAGTTTTTAAATCTTAGTTTAAATTTTAGTTTGCATTTAAACCTTTACTTTTAATTTTTAAAAAAAACTGAAACAGGTTTTGTTTATTGAAAAACCTGAAAACCAAGCTTTTACTCGAGCAAACCCATACTTTGCTTCGAGTCAGTTACCTATCTGCTTCGAGCAGAAACCCAACTTCCCCGAGGCTATCGCGATGCAACCAAAACTGTAACCCAATATCATCATCATGTACACCACTACACTGTGCACCCAAACATTCTCTCCGGCCATCTCCCATCGGCCAGCAACTCCCCATCTCCCCTCACACATCAGATCTTCCCAATCAACTCGAATTTAATTTCGAGTTCAAACAAAAATCTAGAACATGAAACTTCAACTCCATCAATACCTGTCAACAACCACATCCTCACGATTCCGGCCACCGGAAAGACAGAAACTCCGGCCACGTCTTCCTCAAACCACCATCGATCAATACCCCAGAAATGGTTGAACTCGATCAACCGAGGAGATCAAATTCCAGCAAAATTTATAACCAAGTAAAACTAGGGTTTAAAATTTTAAATCCCGATCTTAACATCAAAAATGAAAAGTAACCCAAACCCATAATTTTCGCAACATCCCAGTAATCTCCTCCATCTCCAGAAGAAATTTCAACTCCAACAAACACAAGTATTATCTATGCTAACCCAAAGTATAAAATATAGTAATGTTTAATCTGCTCTCTGGATATGATATTAAAAATTGTAATTCTTCTTTTAAAAATCATAATTTTGGAAGAAGTTTTGATTCATAATCCTAAAACATAAAAATATAAAGATTGAATTTTCATCCTTACTTATTTCACTCTGTTACTTAAGGTTTTCCAGTAAACTTCAGAATTTATTTTCATTTAAAAAAAATTTAAAATTTACTTTATGATGAATCAACAAATTTTGGTTTAGAACTTAAACCCTAGCGAAGCCTAAATCAAATTGGAATAAATTTTTGTAGATTTTTAGTTTGAAACTATAAACTATTCATATACAGGTTATACTGTCAGGCACATCTTCTTGCAATTTTAGATATATACAGAAATGCATTAAAAACTATACTCACAACCATACAGATTTACAGATATGCAACAAGATTTTTTACTTAAGTTTTTAAATTAAAAAGTTACTCACATTTTTAATGATGCAGACAGAGCCCAGATTAATATTTTTAAGCATGCAGAACACCCTTTGCAATTTGCTTGAATGCCTTTAAAACTTACCTGGTTGCCACTTGATTAATAACAAGCTTGCATGCATGCTCCAGTCACATAAGAAGATGCAGGCCCTTGTTTTCTAGATTGAATACAAATGCAGACATCTTGCTTTATTTTCCAGATTTAAAGAATTGAATGCAGGGAACATTTCAGGATTTATGCTATGCATTTTTGAAGATGAACTACAGGGTGATGTTCAGGTTTTCTTTAATTTGTAAATGCAGGCTTCAAGGTTTTGATTCAGGTGATGCATGATTGAAATGTTACAGAGATTATAATTTTAAAGAGTGATTTGCAAGCTTGGTTCAGGTTGATGAAACTGGTTTTAAAGCAAGTGATTGTAGATTTGTATTTTGAAATGAGGATTTGTGTTTGGATTATAGGTATGAAGAGTGATTTTTCAGGTTTCTTTTTGATTTAAATCTGAAAATCTTGAAATGTTACAAATTTTCTTTGTTTATGAAATGAAAATCAGAAAAGAAAGGAATGGGAAAAATTGTAAGTTTATATAACTTTGTTTATGATAAATCAAAATTAAATAAAAATTGAACAATGACACTTGTAAAAAAATGAACACTTGTAAATGTTTTGTGTGCTTAAATTTACACATGTTAATTAGGTTTTAAGATGCTTACATTTCTTATATAAGAACCTAAATTGTTAACATATGTCAATTTAAGTAATTAGTATTTTAATTATGTGTTCAAGAAAGTTTAAACATTGTTAATTAGTTTTTAATACTTAGTTATGGAGATAAATAATTTTAAAAGAATAAAATAAAATATTATTATAAGTAAAAACAATATACAAATAAATCATTTGACAAAGATACTTTTTAAACATTTAAAATAAATTTATAAAAAAGATTGTAACCTATTTGTTATTTAAATGAATACATGATTCATTAATTAATTGTATTTTAAATTTTCATATTCAGTTTACAAATCATAATTATTAATCACTATTTTAAAAAGAAAAAACAAACATTTTTATAACTTGTTTTAATATACAAACTTAAGTCAAAATAAAATTTAAACAAATAAAACATTTATCTTATATAAAATTATTTAGGTATTTTATTAAATAGTTTTGAAAAGATTAATTCAAAAATAAATCACAATTTCAAAATATTTTAATTAGAAAATATGCAATACTAATTTATATTTTAAAACCAAACTTATCTATTTAAAATATATATATAAATACATATACACATTATAAATAGAAAACAGATTTATTAGCTTATTAAAATAAATTCACTAATTAAATATTTAATAAAAGAAAATTATTAAATCAATTCAGATTTATTTACAGAAACTATCAAATTAATTTAAATTTAAACACAGATTATTAAATTTATATTGCCATAAATTCCGGGATATTACAATCCTCCCCCTTAAAAGAATTTCGTCCCCAAAATTTAAAACAAAGGTAATTTAATAATCTATTTACAGATTTAATTTTAAAATACAGCATATTTTAAACATATGCTAACAACCATAGCAACCAATTCACATAATCAAAACAGATCTAATTATCCAAAAGAATTTTGGATAGAACTTTCACGAGTTTTCCTGGTATAAATATCGGGATATTCGCTCTATAGAATTCAAACAAATCAAAATTACTAAGCTATAGAGCTCTCATCTCATCTATATCTACAACTCTAAAAAAGATATCAGACTACAGACAAGTCTGATTCAACAACCAAACCCCCAGAACTGCTGGTTTTACAAGCAGAAATATCAAACTCGTACTTCCTCTGAGATACGTTAAACATTCTGAATCCCAGTTATCCAAACTGGCAATTCAACTCTAGAAAACCAAACACTTATCTTACCAATCACAGAAGAAACCCAAAACACCTCGGAGCTAGCTTCACAGACTGCCAAACTTATAGCTCCTTGGATCCTAGAAAAACTTATCCCAAAACAAATCTCTGACTCCAGAATCCAAATTTCTCTGTCTCTTATCCATAAAATTCTTCCGTCTATCCAGGGCCACCAACATCCTTCCCGATCAGCTCAACTCTAGCTGATGCCTCTAGAAACAGACTGGACCAAAACAGCCCAACACCATGATCTCCTCAAGATCAATCCAAAACCAAGAACACAAACTCTACTCCTCAACAACAGAAGACAGAACAACTTCTCCTTATCTAGAAAAGAAAAACAAAAACACCCCTAAACTGCTTCCGCTGCACAACTCTGATCCGAAGCAGAAGAGAATGAAGATGAAGAGCACGAGCATAGACAACTCAGCACAGAAATATGGTTCCACAAATCCATAAAAGAAAACCCAGAAGTTTCTCCGAAACCTGAGCTGCTTCACCAACTACTATCTCAAGGAACCCTCCTTCCACTAAATTGAATTACCGAAAATCCTAGAATTCTAGCCGATAAGAAAACTCGATCTCCAGTTGCAGACAAACTTTTGAAATCCTAGAAGACATCTGAACAATTTCCAACAACTCAAGAGAACACTCAACTATCGCAAGTCACTTTTGCGATCAACTCAGCCTAAATCCAAAGAAACTGCTCTCTCTTTACCAATCAGAACAGCTTATGCTAGCCTATCCAATCCATCGAAGAAGCGGATTCACACTGCTGCTTCTGAACTCCATTTCAGAAAAACTACTTAGCTAGAAAACTTCCTGCCAACACAGAACACTCCGAGCTGCTCCTTTAACACCAATGCCAAAGAATTCTCAATCCAAAGCTCTCCGAGAAACTCAGACCTCAAAGCAAACAGAACACTCTGCTGGACTTAGCCACAACACCAAGCAGACTCACTTCCTTACTCTTGTTCCAAAGAAACATTTTCGTAAATATCCATAGTCACTGCATCTCATCACGCAGCTACTACTTCCTGAGGTATCAAGATACCATCACTCGCTTGCTTCTGCCCTACCGACAGATCCAACTCAACTCACCAAACTCTGTACTTCAAAAATGAACTCCAAACCTTAACAGGTTTCCTTCAGAGATCGATGAAGTCCTCCACCATAGCAAAGCTCACTCGAGACTATATTAGGTCTATAGTCTCGTTAGATACACTTCCAACCTCAACCAATCAAATTCCAACCAATCGGTAGTTGTGTTACACACACCACTACCTTATCTACCTTTATAACTTATATTGGGTAAACCTGAACGTGTAACCCAACAGATATGTAGAAACAATTATATATACATATATTAAAAATACAAATACGCTCTCTCAAGATAGACACCACTCCAGAGACTAGGTATTTGCTCAACCTAGCGCTCTGATACCAAGTGAGAAGAGCCGACTTTTTCTCCACAAAAAGTCATATCATCCTTAAGAAAGAAAGGGATAGAAAAGAGGAAAGAAAGAAGAGAAAGAAGAAACAACACTAGAATCTCAACAGCGGAACGAATAAATTATATCAATAACATAAGTATTACATAGTATACAACAACTATCAGAGTTATACAGACAATACAACACATACTAGACAGTTATAAACACCCATTTAGTTATTACAACTCAATACCTTATAGAAACACTCAGAGATACCAACATAGCGGAGAACTATATATCTATACACGGAAGCCTCCTGCTCCATTTCTTCTCCACAATTCGTCAAAGCTAACCTGAATCCCTTGGCTACTCGTAAAAATTTGAGTACCCAAGAGTTAAAGAAAAACAGAAATAACTCCGGGTCAGACATGGGTCTGGTGTTAGTAACAGGTTAAAGTTGCTTAACTTTTAAAAACCTTTAAAAGAAAAGGTATCACGTAAGACTTCCCACACATAAACATGGAAAAGTTTTTACCTTACGTGTAACGCCCCACCTCTATACCCACGCTAGCCAAGAACACTCCGGAGTAGTGCTGTCAACTAGCACGGAGAATAAGGCTGTTGAGGAGCGACCATCCATGTAATTGCTTATTACATGGTGGCTATAAATAATCTTCGGAAACAAACATAGAAATAATCATATCACAAATCAGTCACAGATATCCATATCACAAAGGCGGAAGAAGATATGAATATGTAACTAACACATGAAAATGTACATCAGAGTAGTGGTCAATAAGATCCACGATAATACAAAAGAATAGCAACACGTGCTATACAAAAGAATACAACTATGAGTCTATATCTCAAGTGTATACAACAAAAACTGCTAATCTAAACAGTTAGCCAAAAGTCAGAGTGATGAATCCCTGGGAAGAAGTCAAGCAGAAGCACCTATAACATCTCGGTCTGACCCGAGTATTATTTAAGAAAATAATAAACGGATCAGTCTAGCTATAAATATCAGATGACATGATATAACATAAAAGATATGGCATAAACATAAACATCCATAACGACATACCACTATAAGTATGTAAATAATGATCAACAGAAGATCAATCAATAAGAGATAATCAACATCACAAGAATCTTCTCAAAGATTCGAAGAGGGCATCATACCCTAAACTTGTACTCATAACAAGTCAATGTCATAAATTCCAGAAATCAACACGAGAAATCCAGAAATCATAAAAAGGGAAAGAGGCCTATCACATGACGGTCCGAAGACCAAGGGGAGCTACCCCGCATGTGTGAATGGAATCACACAGATTGAGGTCAAGACTAACCAAAAAGCAGAAAGGTATGTGTGAATGGAATCACACAAGTGGTGTCTAGTCTAACCTTGCAATGAAAGAGACATCGCGCAATTGCTAATCTAATTCATAAAGCGATCATCAAGATCAACGAGAAGTGTCAATTACACTAAGCTAGTAAATATAGAAGTTTAGCTTCATGTCCCATAACCACTTGCTTAACTTAAATATTTACGAACAAACTATAAATCTTCACTAATAAAATTGTCACAAGAGGTTCAATCGAACAAGTCCAAGAATTAACCGACGAAGTAAACGCAAGCGTTTCATACCACTTGTTTTACTAAGTCGTTTAATTAGATTTCTCATCCGAGTGAGGTAAAGGCTTGTATATACTAATAGATTGGAAAACGGTTTAAGAAAAGAGCTTTGTTATTAAAAATAGAGTTGAAATTGTTTGTTAAAAGAGTTTTGATATTTACTACTAGTATTGAAACCTTTATATTATAAAGTGACAAAACACATAAGCAAGTGTAGAAACAATCAGTCACAAAGATCGCATACGGAGATGCGAATAAAATCCAAGGAAATCAGCTCAATGTTTTTCAGATAAGATCCCCTACGGAGGGGGGGTCCGGGGGGGGGGGGGGGGGTGGCAACCCCCCAAGGTGTGGGTGCGGGGGCAACGCCACCGCTTACGGGGTTCGACCTACCCGGTCAGGTCGCGGGGGTCCAGGGGGCAGCGCCCCCGGCGGGGTGCGGGGCAGCGCCCCGTCCAAAACGGTACGACCTAAGTGAAGACAAGCGGCCTACGACCTAAAGCAAAATGAGGTCTAACGACCTAAGGGTTCATGCGACCTAACACAATGGCCGAGCGACCTAAAGGAGACGCGACCTAAAAGAGGCGCGACCTAAAGGAGACGCGACCTAAAAGAGGCGCGACCTAAATGAGACACGACCTAAATTAGGCGCGACCTAAAGGAGACGCGACCTAAAAGAGGCGCGACCTAAAGGAGACGCGACCTAAAGGATCGCGACCTAGTGACCTAACGGTTTAAGGGTCTTGCGACCTAACTGGAAACAAGGTCCAAACGACCTAACGACTTAAAGTGAAACGTGGCTGAGCGATATAAGGTCGGAGACGACCTACGACTTAACTCCGTGTGAGCGACCTACGACCTATGGTTGCTACGACCTAACGAGTTCCAATAGTGAAGGCTTAAGGTCTAACGACCTAAGGGGTACGACCTAAGGTCTTACGACCTAAGGTGTTGAGGTTGAACGACCTAACCAAATTGCATAGGCCATACGAGCTAAGGCCTAACGACCTAACTCCAGACGAGCTATACGCGAGTGACCTAGGGCGCTAACTCGCAAACGACCTAACGTTAACTCGCGAACGACCTAACTCCAGACGCGCCTTTTCAACGCGTGCGAGCTGAAGACCTGCCGACCTACGACCTAACTCCAAGCGACCTAAGGCCTAACGACCTATGGTGGGCGAATGGGCTAAGGCCAGAAACGACCCAAATGAAGGTGACGACTTTTCCACGCAAACGACCTATAGATGCTGGGCGACCTAAGGGGGACAGAGCGACCTAAGCCAGAAATTCACCCCAAAACACTAAAAAGTGGAGTTTTTCGCCAATCCAATCCAAACCAAATGCAAATGTGCATGCAAACATGATAGGGATGCATTCCCAATAGCCCAAGATAGATATAGACTAGAATTGTGAGATAAAAATCTCACCTTTGCACTAAAGTTTATGAAGATGAAGCTTGAAAGCAAGGAGAAGCAATCCAAAGCTTGAATCCAATATCTTCTACTTGAATTTGGAGTTGAATGTTGGATTTGCAATTGAATTTGTGCTTGGAGTTTTAATTTCCCATTCCCTCCACCATTAATGCCAAAGCTTGATTAGTTAGGAAATTTTATGACGAGTGAGGAGAAGAGGGTTGGAACTTGGGCTTAATAGGCTAAACTAACCCAAAGTCCAAAGCGGGAAAAGTTAGTGAAATTTCACTAACTCCAAACCTATCGATGTTTATACTTAAAAAGTTGTAAACGACATTTCGAACTCAATGGAAGTGGTCTCGAGTCCTAATTTGACCGTTTGCAAAAAGTAGCTTTTCGGACCAAAATCCGATTAACGAGTTAATATTTAAATAAAATATTTAAATACAAACTCGATAAATATGCGGGTTGTTACATTACGCTAACTAAAACATTTGATAGGAAATCCGATGATATTATAATAGGTCTAGGGTTTTCAAGTAAATAAGAAATAGCCAAAATTGTTACATCTATTAAATTCCAGCTACTAGCCACAAAAGTGGGTAATAAAATCAAAACCATTGGTACTTATTGGATTTTGGATTCCATACAATGGCAGGGCTACTGGGGTACCGCCCGTTACAATACGTGGCCTAGATCACCGTACCGAGGAGTACGCCCGCTCCCCTGCAACACAAAGCCGGATCCATTTCTTACTGCACAGTTCCGAACGAGACCACCCCGCAGTTGTGATCAGCAACCGCACCACTAAGCCGAAATAAAGGGACATCTAGACAGGGGTAAATCTCGTCCTACTTGGGCATGATCCACTTAGCCTTGCTGCACCCCATGTTTTAGCCATTCCCAGTTGATGAGGCTTGAGGCTACAATTACCTTTAGAGGACATATCACTTAGAATGCTCATCGTCCATCTGACGATGTTCTGAAAGCATTCAATCCATACAAGTTCGTTCCGGGTTCGAATGAAACCGAAGGCATTATCTCGTTACAGTCATTTTGGAATCACCCTCAGAGTTAATGACGATAACCCTTGCACTCTGAATCTTCATCTTCACTTCAGATTCACGACCTAACATTAATTTGGATCGATGTGGTTTTCGGATATCCAAATATGGAAACCCGATCCCGGTCTCATCGAAATCCAAAACGTGTCTTTTAAGACCATGTTGTTTTAAAATTTAAAACAATTTCAATTCATTATCCATATAAACACAGATAGATAATTCACATCATAACAATGGATAATTAACATTATCATTCACAGATAATCCATATCATTATAAACAGATAATCGATATCTTCATCACAATGCAACCAATGCATACATATCATGTAACATAACTCATCTCATGGCTGAGATTACAAACCATACAAGATAACCAATACCAATCATCAAACATAAGCAATGATCTAATGATCACTTCATCTATAATTAATTTAAAATAAATTAAATTAATTACTTAATCTCTAATTAATTTAAAATGAATTAAATTAATTACTTCATCATTATAATCCTGCTTAACTTAATCATTAATTGATCACAAATCAATTAAATAATCACCATCTCATAATTCATTTCAATTAATCATTCCTGGTTAACCATCTCTAATTGCAATAAGTAATTAGCCTTTAAATTAATTACACAAGTTAATTATACTTAACAATCTACAATAATTAACTTTTAATTACTTAATCTATTAATTAACTAAAGTTAATTACATTAATCCTTTATTAATTAATTACTTCATAATTAATCAATTTTAAACTACATCATTAATTTTATTAATTAATGATTTCTAATTATAATTTAATTAATCTCTCTATTAAAATTAGTTACATTAAGTTATTAATCTGCAATTGACCCACATATATACACCCTTGATTAATAACCATCCAGTAATTATCTACTTTTAAGTACTCATTCCATAAATTAATTACTCTTAATTAATTATCTTAATTAATCCCTTGATTAATTATAAAGTAATTTTAATCTAAATTATTTCCATAAATAAACATGTTTAATTACATTCAGTTATTATCAATTAATTACTTCCCTAAGTAATTACAATCCCATTAATTACATAAAGTAATTATTCATCAATCCGCAAATGTTTAAATTAATTAAACTTAATTAATCTAAACTAATCACATTAATCAAATTAATTACACTAAGTAATTAATTCATTAATTACTTTCATTAAGTAATTAACTTAAACAATTTATTACTATTAACTTATTAATCTAATTAATTACCAATATTAATTACATTAATTAATTGTTAAATAATCTTAGGTTAATGATCTTCATTAACTATTCTTAATTACTTAATTAAGAAATTAACTTATATTAACCATTATTAATTACAAATTAATTAATATTTAATTACAACCTAATTGATCTCTAATTATTAATTAATTAAATGTTAATTAAAATCTTAATTAATCCTTAATCACTAGATTAATAAATCTTAATCATTAATTAAAATTTAATTAACAATCCTTAATTATAGATTAATTAACCTTAATTAATTAATCTTAAGTCTTTAAACAATTAACTTAAAAATTATTAATTACTTGATTAATCATCCACATTATTAATTAATTAAATAATTAATTACCCATTTAAATTAACTTAATAATTTAAATGAACACAAATCATTAAAAATTTATTTATCTTTAAGATAAACATTCCTTACTTAATTAATCATTTAAAATAATTTTGTTTACAAATTTACTTTAAATTCCATTTAAACTTCATTTTTAAACTTAAGATACAAATTTATCTTAAACAAGATTTTAAAACAATTCAAAACTTTTATCTAATATGTTAAAAGAAACATCTACTTTATAAATAAGTTTAAAAGAATTTAAATTCCAATTTAATTTAAATTCAAATCAATTTTTAAAAATTACTTTTAAATTTCAAAACTGAAATACAACCTGAACCTTAATTACAGGTTTAGACTTAAATTCTTGAAAGCTTACTTACATAAATCTTCAAATCATTTAACCTTTCAATGTGATTAAATGATTTAAATTTAAATTTATTTTATTTTAAAAACTGAAGTTCAAATTTAATTCAAGATTTAAAACCCAGATTTAAACACATTTTAAATTTCTAACTTAAAATTTAAACTTCCAATTCAAACCCAAAGCACACATATGCTTTTACACTTATGAGTTTAAAATCAAATTTAAATTCAAAAACATAAATGATTTCAAATCTTAAACAATCTAATTTAAATTCATATTCAAATTTCATATTTAAAAGCCCAGTTTAAATTTCAACTTGCAATTTAAACTTTACCTTTAAATTTGAAAACAGAAAAAAGTTTCTGCTTTTATTTAAAACCAAACTTGAATTTTTTTGAATTTAAATTATTTCAAAAACCAGAATTCAAACTTATTTGAATTCATATTTAAATTCAGGTTTAAAAATCTAAGTTCAAATTTAAGTTTACATTTTAAACTTTAACTTTTAAAATTTTAAAAAAACTGCAAATAGGTTTTTCTGATTATGCTTAAGACCAAACTAAAATTTTAAAAATTTAAATTATTTCAAAACCTAAGATTTAAACAGATTGAATTCAAAATTTAAATTCAGTTTTTAAATCTTAGTTTAAATTTTAGTTTGCATTTAAACCTTTACTTTTAATTTTTTTTTAAAAAAAATTGGAAATAGGTTCTGTTTATTGAAAACCCTGAAAACCAAGCTTTTACTCGAGCAAACCCATACTTTGCTTCGAGTCAGTCACCTATCTGCTTCGAGCAGAAACCCAACTTCCCCGAGACTATCGCGATGCAACCAAAACTGTAACCCAATATCATCATCATGTACACCACTGCACTGTGCAACCATACATCCTCTCCGACCACCCCTGACCAACATCAACGGCCATCTCCCATCAGCCAGCAACTCCCCAACTCCCCTCAAACGTCAGATCTTCCCAATCAACTCGAATTTGAATTCGAGTTCAACCACAAACCTGGAACGGGAAACTTCAAATCCATCAATACCTGTCAACAACCACATCCTCACGATTCCGGCCACCGGAAAGACAGAAACTCCGGCCACGTCTTCCTCAAACCACCATCTATCAATACCCCATAAATGGTTGAACTCGATCAACCGAGGAGATCAAATTCCAGCAAAATTTATAACCCAGTAAAACTAGGGTTCAAAATTTTAAATCCGGATCTTAACATCAAAAATGAAAAGTATCCCAAACCCATAATTTTCACAACATCCCAATAATCTCCTCCATCTCCAGAAGAAATTTCAACTCCAACAAACACAAGTATTATCTATGCTAATCCAAAGTATAAAATACAGTAATGTTTAATCTGCTCTCTGGATATGATATTAAAAATTGTAATTCTTCTTTTAAAAATCATAATTTTGGAAGAAGTTTTGATTCATAATCCTGAAACATAAATTTATAAAGATTGAATTTTCATCCTTACTTATTTTACTCTGTTACTCAAGGTTTTCCAGTAAACTTCAGAATTTATTTTCATTTAAAAAAATTTTAAAAATTACTTTATGATGAATCGACAAATTTTGGTTTAGAACTTAAACCCTAGCAAAGCCTAGATCAAATTGGAATAAATTTGTGTAGATTTTTAGTTTGAAACTATAAACAATACATATACAGGTTATACTGTCAGGCACATCTTCATGCAATCTTATATATATACAAAAATGCATTAAAAACTATACTCACAACCATACAAATTTACAGATATGCAACAAGATTTTTTCACTTAAGTTTTTAAACTAAAAAGTTACTCACATTTTTAATGATGCAGACAGAGCCCATATTATTATTTTTAAGCATGCAGAACACCCTCTGCAATTTGCTTGAATGCCTTTAAAACTTGCCTGGTTGCCACTTGATTAATTACAAGCTTGCATGCATGCTCCAGTCACACTATAAGATGCAGGCCCTTGTTTTCCAGATTGAATACAAATGCAGACATCTTGCTTTATTTTCCAGATTTAAAGAATTGAATGCAGGGAACATTTCTGGATTTATGCTATGCATTTATGAAGATGAACTACAGGGTGATGTTCAGGTTTGCTTTAATTTGTAAATGCAGGCTTCAAGGTTTTGAAATAGGTGATGCAGGATTGAAAATGTTATAGAGATTATAAGTTTTGAAGAGTGATTTGCAAGTTTGGTTCAGGTTGATGAAACTGGTTTTAGAGGAAGTGATTGTAGATTTGTATTTTGAAATGAGGATTTGTGTTTGGATTATGGGTATGAAGAGTGATTTTTTAGGTTTCTTTTTGATTTAAATCTGAAAATCTTGAAATGTTACAAATTTTCTTTGTTTATGAAATGTAAATGAGAAAAGAAAGGAATGGGAAAAATTGTAAGTCTATACAACTTTGTTTAGGATAAATTAAAATTAAATAAAAATTGAACAATGACACTTGTAAAAAAATGAACACTTGTAAATGCTTTGTGTGCTTAAATTTACACATGTTTTTTAGGTTTTAAGATGCTTACATTTGTTATATAAGAACCTAAAATGTTAACATATGTCAATTTAAGTAATTAGTATTTTAATTATGTGTTAAAGAAAGTTTAAACATAGTTAATTAGTTTTTAATACTTAGTTATGGAGATAAATAATTTTAAAAGAATAAAACAAAGTATTATTATAAGTAAAAACAATATACAAATAAATCATTTAACAAAGATACTTTTTAAACATTTAAAATAAATTTATAAAAAATTGTAACCTATTTGTTATTTAAATAAATACATGATTCAGTTATTAATTTTATTTTAAATTTTCATATTCAATTTACAAATCATAATTATTAATCACTATTTTAAAACGAATAAAACAAACATTTTTATAACTTGTTTTAATATACAAACTTAAGTCAAAATATAATTTAAACAAATAAAACATTTATCTTATATAAAATTATTTAGTTATTTTATTAAATAGTTTTGAAAAGCTTAATTGAAAAATAAATCACAATTTCAAAATATTTTAATTAGAAAATATGCAAAACTAATTTATATTTTAAAACCAAACTTATCTATTTAAAATATATATATAAATACATATACACATTATAAATAGAAAACAGATTTATTAGCTTATTAAAATAAATTCACTAATTAAATATTTAATAAAAGAAAATTATTGAATCAATTCATATTTATTTACAGAAACCATCAAATTAATTTAAATTTAAACACAGATTATTAAATTTATATTGCCATAAATTCCGGGATATTACGAAACAAAACAAGTTAAACTGAAGAACATCGATTAGAAAATTATTTAAACTAGATTAAATTTAAAACTTTAAAACCGATTACATTTTAAATTTAAAACTCTGTCATTATTTTAAGAAATCTGGGCTACAACCAAAAACCACTCGAACAAAAACTCGAGCAATACCCTTATATTTCCCAAGTACAAACTCGAGTAAGCTTCCTCTTCCCTAAACTCAAAACCACTGACACCAATCGAATGCTCGTGCACGTGTACGCCCAAACTCGTCACCTCCGATCATCGTTGATCTCCACAACAATCCACTGACGACACCCATGAGCCTCATAAGCACTCAGATCACACGATTTCATCGACGATCGAAATTGAACGACTCGATTCAAACTGGAACAAAGCTGACCCCCCTAAAAACGCCTCTCTGCGGTCATCTCGACCAATTGACCCCACTCCACCACAACTACAGCCTCGTCTTGACCTCCAGCCTTTGTCCCACCTGGACTGGTTTAACCCGATTCACCATCGACGGCGTGATTATCTCAGAAAACTCGCGATCGATATTGGGTGTAAAACCCTAGTTCATCGATGCACTGCCGCAATGACCATCTATAAATACTTCTACTATTTTTTCTGAGTTTGCCAGCCTACCATCCTCCTTTGGCCACAACCCCGAGCGACGAATCCTCACCGATCATCGGCAATCGATGAAAAATCCATTATTCGTTCAACTCAAAATTCTTGGCATTTACAAACTTAAAATTGATAATTTGACTACCAAAAATCATTATTTTGAATGCAAACCATATTACATACATGAAACTTAAAATTATATTCCTCGAATTTTCGGATATAATTGTTCCTACCGTACAATTCAATACTGCCAGATAAATACTTAATAATTTCACTCGAAATTATTTTAAAAAATGAAGTAACATTGTTATCATCATCTTCTTTTTAGGATTCATAGCTTGAATTCATTAAGATGGAGAGATATGATTTTTTTCCCTTTTTGTTCTTTAGTCTGTTGAACACAGAGGAATAAATACATACATACTCAGGCATCCCTTAAATTTATACATATGTATTTGCATTTATAACTAAAATAATTATCACACACATGCATTATCATAGGAAAACCAAAATTCATATATACGGATTTGAAGGTTTGCTCACCAATTTCAGGAAGGAACAGAGGCCAGGCACTTTTGTTTTCCTGGAACCTGATGTTTTGAACTTGCATGCTTCAGGTTGAAAACTATAACAACCCGCATATTTTAATATTGAATATTTAAATATTTTATTTAAAATAATTCATCGTTAGTCGGATTAGTGTCCGAAAAGCTACTTTTTGCAAACAGTCGAATTAGGACTCGAGACCACCCCCATTGAGTTCAAAATGACGTTTGCGACCTTCTTGAGTATAAACTTCGATGTGTTTGGAGTTAGAGGAATTTTGCTACTTTTTCACGTAGGGCTTTGGTTTGGTTTCAGCCTATTAGACCCAAGCTCCACCCCCTCTTCTCCCATTCCTTCATAATTTTCCTAATACTCAAGCTTTATCAATAATGGAGAGAGGAATGGGAAATTAAAACTCCAAGCCCTAATTATCTTTGCAAAATCCAAGCTTTAACTTCAAATTCATAGAAGAAGCTTTGGTAAGCCTTCTCTTCTTCTTCTCCAACTCATTCTCCTTTCTATTTTAGAAATTCCTAAACCTAACTTAGGAAAAGTTTCTTTTTTAAGCTTAGATTCAAGCTTGTGGGGTTGGAATTGTAGTGTGATTTGTTCTTGCCATTTCTCTATAGCTTCTTCTTCATAGTTTTGGGTTTAAAGGTGAGATTTTTTATCTCACATCTAAGTCTATGATTATCTTCGATTGTTCGGTATGAATTCCTAACTCTTATTCTTGTGCATTCGCTTTGATTTGGATTGGTTTTGCAAATATTCCAATTTTTGGTATTTTGAAGTCAAACCTTTAAAAATCATAGCTTTGGTGTTTGATCATGCTTTTGGGGATGCATCGAGGAGCCTATAGGGCTAGGAAACTGATTTGTGTAAACTCCTAGTGCCTTTCCTTGACCGATTGCAATTTGGAAGGGATTGGCCTTCATTTAGATAGGCATGGAAGTGCAGGAAACAGGTTCCAGTCGACTGGAATTCCGGTCCAGTCGACTGACCTGCTACCAGATCACTTCTCTGGCTCTAGTCCGGTCGACTGGCATACTGAGTCCATTCGACTGACCTACATCCCGCGGGTTTTCCGGGACTGTGTTCAGTCAACTGAACTCAGTGTGCTAGTCGACTGACCTGCTCCTATTTGCCTATTATGGCTATTTTGGCCTACTTTTGCTTGGTTTTCAAATTTAATCGATTCATGTTGATTCCCCGATTTGTTGTTATCATTTATTATCCACTTTGATGACATTTTCTTCGGGATTTTTGTGAACATACATTTTGATGGATTCGGTATCGATTTCTTTGGATTTTATTCACGTCTTCGAACGTGAAATATTAGTGATTGATTGTTTCTACAATCATTTTTGTGCTTTGTCACTTTAAAACGCGAAGGTTTCAGTACTAGTATTAAATATCAAAACTATTCAACCAAAACATTTCAACACTATTTTATTACAACGCTCGTTTCTTAAGTCGTTTTCCAATCTACTAGCATATACAAACCTTTACCTCACTCGTATGAGAAATTTAATTAAACCACTTAGTAAAACAAGTGGTATGAAACGCTTGCGTTTACTTCGTCGGTCAATTCTTTGACTTGTTCGATTGAATTTCTTGTGACAATTTTCAAGTGCAGACTTACAGTTTGTTCGCAAATATTTAAGTTAAGCCAGTGGTTATGGGACATGAAACTAAACTCATCTATTTACTAGCTTAGTGTAATTGACACTTCTTGATGATCGATGATGATCATTTTGTGATTTAGACTAGCAATGTGCGATGTCTCTTTGTCTACGAGGGAGACTAAACCCCGTTTTTGTGGAGCTTCTGCTCAATTTGGTGGGGTAGCGACCCATGGTCTTCGGACCGTTTTGTGGAGCTTCGGCTCAAAATTAATGTTTAGCAACCATGGAATAGCGTTTCATTTTGTGATACATGTGTTGGTGATTTTTCACAAATCTATTTATTTTCAATACTTAGAGAATATCCAATATACTTAAAACATGATTAAGTATATATTTTGTTCTTTTAAGGAAAACGTTCTCTTTAACACATTCATTTGAGTCAAAACGAATGTTGCGTAAAACATCGTTACGACAACCCAAAATCACTAGTATAAGGATTCGAAATTTAGATAGATATATAAATCCCAATACTATACAAAAACATTTCCTTTCGAAAATCATTTACTATAACAACAGTGTTATAGTCCACCATTTCCTTATTTCTTGAAAACGTCTATTTCAACAATGAAGGTTGAAATCTATGGTTTAGATACTTAACACATTTTAAAACAACTTCAAATCGTTTTAATTCTATTTAAAATATCACTTCCCCCAAACTTTTATTTAATATATTATTCGCTGTCCAAAATCGTGAATATACTTCGTCAACCAAATTCAACGTTTCTATACATTTTATTTTAAAGGATTACCCACTGTTCAAAATCGTGAGTACAAATCCTTTAATGAGCTATAAAAATTAACTTATCAAAATAAGTCGATTCGATTTTAGATTTATAAAACAACGCTTATAAATTCACATCTATATAAATTTTAAAAAAAAAACTTCAACTTATAAAATCTCTTAATTAACAAATTCTATCTGTATCCAATTTACACGCCAAAATCCAATTTTTAAGTAAATTTCTCATGAATCTTTTATTTTACAAAATCTATTCATTTTATAACTTCATAATTTATAAATCTATAAATTTCATTCATTTGTGGAATCCATTCATACTTCATTCTAACACTTATAAAAACTCATTTTATAATTCCAATATTTTAAATTTATAAATATCAATTTTATAAATCTTTTACATAAACCGTTTATAATAATTCAAAAATCCCAATTTTAAACTATTTTATAAAATCATTAACTCCATATTTCCAAAAAGCCACATTTCGGTTATATTTCACAAAAATCATAATTTTTATAACATAAAAATTATAACGTTTATTTACTAAAAAAACGAATCAATTCCAAAATTCAATAAAACGTATACTTTCAAAAATCACTTTAAAATCCTTTTAAATTTGAAAATCATTACTTTTACATTTTTTAAACTCCAAAAATAGGCCCAATGCTGCAACAACACTAAATAAAACAATCACGGCATCCAAAACATTATATATTATATGATAACAGAATATATCACAATATCTGTAAATAAATCAATACGGTTGAGGAATCCAGTTGGATCCCTCCAACCTGTTTCCTTGCATCCACAGTTGTCAGCACAATAACAATCACGTTCCAATACGGGATATCGCGGTATATGAGTTTATAAAAATATTATCCGCTATTATGCGGCGCAATAGGGTCTCATACACTATATAATGTGGGAAAATCAACTCCAAGTACATATATTATACCAATTCCACTTCAAGATGAAATATCGCAGTATATGTGTTTAATAAATAACATCCGCTTAATATACGGCGTATAGAGTCTATTTCAAAACAATAGATAACAATTTATCATTCAATCACACAATCAAGCAATTTTAAATCTAACTATTTTAAATATAAATCGAAACAATTTCGATTGAGTGAGAAGTTCTCACCTTGCTTTCAATAACAGTTGCATTGTTTATTTTGAATAAAATTAAACACACGTTTAATTTTACTCAAAATTTTCACTAGCTCTAATTGATCCCAATCCATCTCCATCGCGTAGTGCTCGTCAATACGAAGCCGACGCAATTCGTTTCGTCTTTTTTGGACCTCGTATGAAAGAGTTATTGTTTTTTAAAGTTTACACGAATTTAAATATAAATAATTTACAATTTTCTTTATATTTTCTAACCCTACAACACATCAGGGCCATTCGTTCTTTACCCTAAGATCCAGGCCGCATAGGCTATCTTCTCCATCTATAGGTTACACGCTCAAAAGCGAACCCATAGCCGCCTATCTTCCTTCAATTTTCGTGACCAACCCCTGCAGTTTGAAGACGATCGAACACCGTCACCTTGTTTCTCGTTGCCGACTCCATCAACTCCCAAAGCACGGCCAAGCTCGGTAACGGCTATGCCTTGGTTTTCGAGCACGAACTGCATACATTCGAATGAGATTTGCCATCAATTGCCATCAATTCGCAGCTCCGTTTTCGATCATAGCCGTTGAATTCGTAGTTCGCGAAGTGCTCTACAACATTGTAGTTGATAGTTTCTTGAATTGAAGTGTGGATTTGAAGAAATACGAGGAAGAAGATGATGCAATTTCGGCCATTAAAATTATAACTGGCGGCTAGGTTAAAGAATTAGGTTTTTGAGCAAAATGAAATAATCGAGGGCCTTTTATAGAAAATTCCCAAACACTATTCACCCAATTTTTTTCCGAACTCCAAACGAAGTGTGCCGCCTGGCGTTTATAATGTTTTAGTCATATTCTGAACGCAATGGAATATATATCGGGAGCCAATTCGATCAAATTTGGAAGATAAGTTTTCGAATCGAATATTTAAATTCAAAATTCACTCGAATTGATTTCTACGCGTTTTAGCTTGCCCCGGAAAAACCTTAAATCCGATGGACACGAAATTAGAAACTATATAATAATATAATATTATGGATCTGATGAAACTGGTTTCGTCGAAATCCGAGACTATTTGAAAAATGGCTATTTTTACTCGTCAATTAAATATTAAAATATTCAATTTTCACAATTTAACTTTAATTCAATTTTAAAAGTTCGATAACATCATTATAACTCCAATATGATTTAATACAACTTTACAAATCAGTTTTAATCACATTAAACCCAATTTCTAATTATTTCAGTAATTTCAAAGATCATATTATCGATTTAATTATCAAATAAATCTAGATATTCAAAATAAAAATTTATTCGACTTACAAATTTTACTTGTTAATATTTAAAATCAATTAAATATACGAATTACAAATGACTGAAATTCTGGGTCGTTACAAACTTCCCCCCTTAAAAGAATTTCGTCCTCGAAATTACCAAGTGAGAAAAAGTTACAGAATCCATTAACTTTTCAAACATCCACTCAAATTAAATTTCCAATTCACTTACGTGTTTAACTCTCCCAAAATCTAGTAGTTAAACTTCTTATAATAACTTTACTAAGTTTACAAATCATACTTAGTTGTAGTTTTTAAAACCAACTATATCGTTTAACTTTTCACTCCATAATCAAAGTTATAGTTTTCAAAATTTTCCAATTTTCTCAAAAATATTCTAACGCCTTAAATTTTCAGAAAATTTCGCCATATTTCCTTTGCGCGGTTCGATCCGAAAAAAATGGCAATATATATCACAAATATACATCTCATCAAAGTAATGAGGCATCTCGCACGGAAAAAAGTGTAAAAGTACGATAGTAATCCGAGATATGTACCTTATATATTATTAGCGAGCATATATGGCTAATATAGCATGAAAGAGAGCTCCAAATGCGAAGCAAGCGCAATCCGCACCTACTAAACACTTAAAAATAATGAGAAACATGCATATATAAAAATAATATCGATATACAACATATACCAGAAGCAACAACAATATGTGCCAATAATGCAAATGCAACAAAAGCAATAAATTCAACCGTCAACCAACTAGCATTCAAGTACATCCAATATCTATCCAATCAATCAATAACCAAATCAATATAAATTCACTTCTCATTATATTCAATGAATTGGTTTTTTTCAATTTATTCACAATTGATTCATTAACATTGGATTTACTAGCATTCATTCATATTCAATTTCAATTAGTTTGCGTTCACTAATTTTTTATATTCAAGTTAGTTCACTTCCAAATCAAATTCAATTCTATTTAAGATTCACTTAACTTCCAATTTGATTTCAATTACTTTAGCTTTCAATTTCATTAATTCAACTTCATATGGATTTCTATACAATCAACTAACAATCATCTAACAACAATGTATATCCAACATTACCAAATTTCTTTACTTTGCTTACACTCATTCAATTTGGTTCATCTTTTTTAATTAGCTTTAATGAATTAAAACTTACATCCATTATTTCATATCAATTTATTCACATTCAATTCATTTACATTCAATTCATTCATTAATTCAATTGCTAATTCATTTTACCACAAAAGTTGAATTTCATTACATAACTCAAGTTCATATTCTTTAATGACATCATTTTATTATTTTACTTCGATACCAAAATCAACTTCATTCAACATTACTTAAGTTATATTCCATTTCAAACATCATTTGTTTAACTTAACTTAAATTTCCACTTATATATCCAATTCAGATTCCAATTCTAAAGTAAATTCTATTTAACTTTTACAAAAGTCAAATTTTGTCACTTATTTAAATTCATATCTCGTTTTGCTTAACAAAATTGATTAACCATTTTATCATTTGGTTTCACTTACAGTTTCACATTTAATAAGTTATACAACTTATTTATTTAAACTTCCAAATCCATTAACTTATCCAATCTAGTTCAAATCTGAGTTAATTTATTTAACTTTCCTTTAGTTAAATTTCATATCATATATTTACTATGCTAACCCAAATCCTTTAACTTTACCAAAGCTAAATTTATTATCTCATATTATAAGTTTAAAACTCGTTTCACTTATATTCAACAATTACATCTTGGGTTTTAATTTAAAATTTGATTATCACAATCAAACTTCAATTTTTTCCATTACTATGGTAACAAATCCATCACACAGAAACTTGAAAATGATACTGACGATGCTGCAGTCATCACCCTTACTATTTCCCAGCAAAATAGTGAATTCAGTGGTTTATATACTTCCAAAAAATTTCTTTTTATTCATAAATCACATTTACAAATATTTTACTTATATAATTTCACTATTTTCTCTTTACTTATATAAGATCATTTCACAATCGTAAATCATATTAATTATAATTCCATACTTATAATTCATCGCTTATACAATTTATTCTTTTACAATTGTTTTTATTTAGATTATTCAAACATCCTTTAATTAACTTATATATATATATATATATATATATATATATTCTTACATTTTCAACAACCAAATAACCAATTTATATACACTTTAATAATTCTGAAAAATTATTCTTTTATATATAAAATATAATCGAGGTAAAATTATTTCATTTACCCAATTTTAAGACGATATCGTGCCAAATTTGTTCTGTACAAGTGTTTAGAGATTCCTATTAATAACGTTAATTACTCGTATTGACTAGAATCCATATACCACTCAACAAACCAATCAACAAAATATAAATCAATTTTTATATTCACTAACAAATACGCGCTCATAACTATTATTAACTCACACTCATTCTAGAGTACTGCTGATTCTATCTCTAATGAGTAACACCCAACAGAGCCAAGGTTGTCGCTTAACCATATGCTCTGATACTAAATGTAAAGAACACGATTTTCGACTCACGAAGGTCGACATTAATACGTCCACTGTATCAAACTGCCGAGCAATCGAATGCCGAAAAACTAAACCGTTAGGGTTAAAGAAGAGGTAGAACATAGAAGAAGAAAGAAAGAAAAAGCAATAGAAACAATATCAGAATCTCACAATCACACTGGAACAACATATAATAGATAAATGAGTAATCTTTAAATCAAAAGAACTGTACATTTTATACATTGCATCACATTATCAGAGTTTACAACAACAAACAGCGGAAAAGAAATACTATATACTAGTTCATATGCCATACTATCCAGCTTGCTCCTGATCTCCACAGCAACTCCTGAATTCCAGAATGACCTGATAACCTGACTCTAGACTGCCCGTGTGAAAATTAGTGGGCACCCGAAGTTTAGGAAGGAAACAATAAACTCCAGGTCAGTCATGGGACTGGTGTGAGAACTTAGGACAGTTTATCTTTAAAAACAAACAAAGAACTATTTTAAATTAGATTCGCAATGCTTTTAGAAAACAAGACTACCATAAGGCCTCCCGCACACACACACACAATGCACACGCAGAGTCAGATGAGATTTCTCCTTATGATAGTCAAACATGCTTGATACGTAAGTTTCTTTGATATTATTACTATAAGTGCAAAGTGTAGGAAAACATTTCGAAAGTATAATATAAATCTTAGCCAACATAGGCATTTCACACTATGCCTACTATAGCTACCATCTAAACAGTGGTGACCACCATAAGTAAATGGCAGGTTCCACAACCAATATCGTACAAGGTGCGTATTAAAGTTTGGATTTCCAACTAATGGTCAGGCCAAGGAACTTCCCATTGCCACATGGAAACGCCTCTGGAAAGACGCCCCGAGAACCTAACCGGATCTCTACCAACACAAGGCCGTGTTACCCATAGATGGGTAACAACTGACACGAATATGCCATTCCCCGGTCGTAACCGACCTAAATCCCAGGATTCACCGACAACCACAAAATAATAAGTTTGCAGCAACAACATAGGTTAAGTATCAGGGCTCCATACCATAATACCACCTCTATCCAAAAGGAAATGACATACACTAAAGGGGCGCTATCCCCTAATAATCTTGCCGCATCTTTCCTGTTTTGACCATTACCGGGGTATGAGGCCCGACGAAGTCTCGTCCACAAAGGTACGCTTTATACAAAAGCCACGCTTTGATCAACAAATGCTCAACAGCACTTCGTATGCCACATTACCAATTTGGGAATATATCACTAGTAACCATCAACTACATAACCTCTGAGCTCGTATGTCTCAGAGAAGGGTGTTAAGCTAAGAGAATAAATTCTCCGCCACCAACAGAAATATATTTGATAGAAACCAGCTTTACATCTCAAATTGTAATGTCGGATACACATCCATACAAGTCCATTCTGGTTTCGAACAGAACCGAAGGCACTTCCAAAGAAGCCCTTGCGATCCGGATATTCACTAATCACGACCGGACTTTCCATCACAAAGGGTGATAAAATCTCTATATCGGAGATCAGCCAATGCAGAAACATTCGACGGTAATCCTTCCGTTTTTGAAAATACCCGGTATTCAACACCGGTCTTCAAATGCTATCTATTACGACATCATTATTCGGAATGGGATTTATGACACAAAGTTCCTCTCCCGGCTAAACCGATTAACGAGCGCTTATTTTGAAATAAGTGTAGCATTCAAATTCAAGCAAATCACATAAATACCCATTTAAAGGTAAATATTGATAGTCGGTTATTTAACTATCAAGGCCAACAACAAAATATCCAGCACCATAACAATCACTAGGCCCTTTTCATTAATCTTCCATAAATTAAATAACTTGCCAAATATTCACTTCAATTTATATTTAAAAAGATATATTCTCTAAACCATTTCAATTTCTTCATTGGAAAACATTTCCAAATACTTATTCATTTTCAATTTATCTTCTAAAAGATAAAACCCAAAACATTTCACTTCATATTAGAAAACATTTCCATACTTATTTAACAATAAGTAATTCACAATTCTATTTATTTTCAATACTTAGAGAATATCCAATATACTTAAAACACGATTAAGTATATATTCTATTCTTTTAAGGAAAACGTTCTCTTTAACACATTCATTTGAGTCAAAACGAATGTTGCGTAAAACATCGTTATGACAACCCAAAATCACTAGTATAGGGATTCGAAATTAAGATAGACATATAAATCCCAATACTATACAAAAACATTTCCTTTCGAAAATCATTTACTATAACAACAGTGTTATAGTCCACCATTTCCTTATTTCTCGAAAACGTCTATTTCAACAATGAATGTTGAAATCTATGGTTTCGATACTTAACACGTTTTAAAGCAACTTCAAATCATTTTAATTCTATTTAAAATATCACTTCCCCAAAAAAATTCTTTAATATATTATTCACTGTCCAAAATCGTAACATATTCGTTAACCAAATTCAACGTTTCTACACATTTTGTTTTAAAGGATTACCCACTGTCCAAAATCGTGAATATAAATTCTTTAATGAGCTACAAAAATTAACTTATCAAAATAAGTCGATTTCGGATTTATAAAACAATGTTTATAAATTCACATCTATATAAATTTAAAAAAAACTTCAACTTATAAAATCCCTTAATTAACAAATTCTATCTGCATCCCATTTACACGCCAAAATCCAATTTATAAGTAAATTTCTTATGAATCTTTTATTTTACAAAATCTATTCATTTTATAACTTCATAATTTATAAATCTATAAATTTCATTCATTTATGGAATCCATTCAACTTCATTCTAACACTTATAAAAACTCGTTTTATAATTCCAATATTTTAAATTTATAAATATCAATTTTATAAATCTTTTATATAAACCGTTTATAATAATTCAAAAATCCCAATTTTAAACTATTTTATAAAATCATTAACTCCATATTTCAAAAAAAGTCACATTTCGGTTATATTTCACAAAAATCATAATTTTTATAACATAAAAATTATAACGTTTATTTATTAAAAAAATGAATCAATTCCAAAATTCAATAAAACGTATACTTTCAAAAATCACTTTAAAATCCTTTTAAATTTGAAAATCATTACTTTAACATTTTTAAAACTCCAAAAATATGCCTAATACTGCAACAACACTAAATAAAACCATCACGACATCCAAAAGATCATATATCATATGATAACAGAATATATCTTAATATCTGTAAATAAATCAATACGATTGAGGAATCCAGTTGGATCCCTCCAACCTGTTTCCCTGCATCCATAGATGTTAGCACAATACCAATCCCGTTCCAATACGGGATATCGTGGTATATGGGTTTATAAAAATACTATCCGCTATTATGCGGCACAATAGGGTCTCATCCACTATATAATGCGGGAAAATCAACTCCAAGTACGTATATTATACCAAATCCACTTCAAGATGAAATATCGCGGTATATGTGTTTAATAAATAACATCCGCTTAATATACGGCGTATAGGGTCTATTTCAAAACAATAGATAACAATTTATCATTCAATCACACAATCAAGCAATTGTAAATCTAACTATTTAAAATATAAATCGAAACAATTTCGATTGAGTGAGAAGTTCTCACCTTGCTTTCAATAGCAGTTGCAGTGTTTTATTTTGAATAAAATTAAACGCGCATTTAATTTTACTCAAAATTTTCACTAGCTCCAATCGATCCCAATCCAGCTCCATCTTGTAGTGCTCGTCAATACAAACCCGACGCAATTCATTTCGTCTTTTTTCGACCTCGTATGAAAGAGTTATTGCATTTTAAAGTTTACACGAATTTAAATATAAATAATTTACAATTTTCTTTATATTTTCTAACCCTACAACACATCATGGCCGTTCGTTCTTTGCCCTAAGATCCAGGCCGCATAGGCTATTTTCTCCATCTACAGGCTACACGCTCAAAAATGAACCCATAGCCGCCTATCTTCCTTCAATTTCGTGACCAACCCCTGCAGTTTGAAGACGATCGAGCACCGTCACCTTGTTGCTCGTAGCCGACTCCATCAATGCCCAAAGCACGACCAAGCTCGGTCACGGCTACGCCTTGGTTTTCGAGCATGAACGGCGTACGTTCGAACGAGATTTGCCTTTAATTCACAGCTCTGTTTCCGATCACAGCCGTTGAATTCGTAGTTCGCAAAGTGCTCTACAACATTGTAGTTGATAGTTTCTTGAACTGAAGTGTGGATTTGAAGAAATCAGAGGAAGAAGATGATGTAATTTCGGCTATTAAAATTATAACTGGCGGCTAGGTTAAAGAATTAGGGTTTTGAGCAAAATGAAATAATAGAGGGTCTTTTACAGAAAATTCCCAAACACTATTCACCCAAAAAAATTCCGACTCCAAACGAAGCGTGCCGTCTGGCATTTATAATGTTTTACCCCTATTACGAACGCAATGGAATATATATCGGGAGCCAATTCTATCAAATTTGGAAGTTAAGTTTTCGAATCGATTATTTAAATTCAGAATTCACTCGAATCGATTTCTACGCGTTTTAGCTTGCCCCGGACAAACCGTAAATTCGATTGACACGAAATTTGAAACTATACAGTAATATAACATTACGGATCCAACGAAACTAGTTTCGTCGAAATCCGAGACTGTTTGAAAATTGGCTATTTTTACTCGTCAATTAAATATTAAAATATTCAATTTTCACAATTTAATTTTTATTCAATTTTAAAAGTTCGATAACATCATTCAAACTCCAATATGATTTAATACAACTTTAAAAATCATTTTTAATCACATTAAACCCAATTTCCAATTATTTCAGTAATTTCAAAGATCATATTATCGATTTAATTATCAAATAAATCTAGATATTCAAAATAAAAATTTATTCGACTTACAAATTTTACTTGTTAATATTTAAAATCAATTAAATATACGAATTTCAAATGACTGAAATTCTGGGTCGTTACATAGATCCATTATTTCATATCAATTCATTTTCATTTAATTGATTCATTAATTCAATTGCTAATTCATTTTACCATATAAAGTTGAATTTCATTTATATAACTCAAGTTCACATCTATTTAATTCACTTTGTTAATTTACTTCGATACCAAAATCAACTTCATTCAACATTACTTAAGTTATATTCCATTTCAAACATCATTTGTTTAACTTAACTTAAATTTCCACTTGTAAATCCAATTCAGATTCCAATTATAAAGTAAATTCTATTTAACTTTTACCAAAGTCAAATTTCGTCACTTATTCAAATTCATATGTCGTTTTGCTTAACAAAATTGTTTAACCATTTTATCATTTGGTTTCACTTACATTTTCACACTTAATAAGTTATACAACTTATATATTTAAACTTCCAAATCATTAACTTACCCAATCTAGTTCAAATCTGATTTAATTTATTTAACTTCCTTTAGTTAAATTTTCAAATTTGTTTATCACAACCAAACTTCAATTTTCAATTTACTATGGTAGTAAATCCATCACACAAAAACTTGAAAATGATACTGATGATGCTGCAGTCATCATCCTTACTATTTCCCAGCAACAGTAGTGAATTCAGTGGTTTAGATACTTTCAAAAAAAAAATCTTTTTATTCATAAATCACATTTACGAATCTTTTACTTATATAATTTCACTATTTTCTCTTTACTTATATAAGATCATTTCATAATTGTAAATCATATTAATTATAATTCCATACTTATAATTCTTCGCTTATACAATTTATTCTTTTAATTAACTTATATATATTCTTACATTTTCAACAACCAAACAATCAATTTATATACACTTTAATGATTTCTGAAAAATTATTTCTTTATATATAAAATATAATCGAGGTAAAATTATTTCATTTACCCAATTTAAAATGATAGTATGTCAATTTATCTCGTTTAAGAGTTTAGAAACCCCTATCGATACAGTTACCTAGACTGCACCGACTAGAATCTATAAACAGCTCAACGGATAAGTCAACACAATACAAAACAATTTCATATTCACTAACAAATACGCGCTCGAATCTATTATTACACTCACACTCATTCTAGAGTACTGCTGACTCTATCTCTAATGAGTAACACCCAACAGAGCCAAGGTTGTCACTTAACCAAATGCTCTGATACCGAATGTAACGATAAGGATTTTCGACTCACGAAAATCGACATTAATACGTCCATTGTATCAACTGTCGAGAAATCGAAGGCCGAAAAACCGTACAGTTAGGGTTAAAGAAGAGGTAGAAGGTAGAAGAAGAAAGAAAAAAGCAACAGAACAATATCAGAATCTCACAATCGCAGCGGAAAAACATATAATAGATAAACGAATATCTTTAAAACAAAAAACTATATCAGTTATTACATTACGTCACATTACATTACATTATCAGAGTTTACAACAACAAACAACGGAAAAGAAATACTATATACTAGTTGATACGCCAAGCCATCCAGCTTGCCTCCAGATCTCCTCAGCATCTCCTGAATTCCAGAATAACCTAATAACCTGACTCTAGACTTCCCGTGTTAAAATTGGTGGGCACCCAGAGTTTAGGAAGAGAACAATAAACTCCAGGTCAGTCATGGGACTAGTGTGAGAACTTAAAACAGTTATCTTTAAAAACAAACAAAGAATATTTTAAATTAGATTCGCCATGCTTTTTAGAACATGAGACTACCATAAGGCCTCCCGCACACACACAAACAGTGCAAACGCAGAATCGGAGGAGATTTATCCTTATGATAGTCAAATATGCTTGATACGCAAATTTCTTTGATATTATTATTATAAGTGCAAAGTGTAGGAAAACATTTCCAAAGTATACCATAAATCTTAGCCAGCATAGGCATTCCGCACTTATGCCTACTATAGCTACCATGTTCAATAGTAGGCTACCGTCACATTCCATGGCAGGTTATACAACTAAAACCGTACAAGGTTCGTATTGTTTCTTTGGGTTTTCCAACAAATGGTCAGGCCAAGGAACTTCCCATTGCCACATTGGTACGCCTTTGGAAAGACACCCCGAGAACTTAACCGGATCTCTGTCAACACAAGGCCAGGTTACCCCTAGCTGGGTAACAACTGACACGAGTATGCCATCCCTCGGTCGTAACCGACCTTTATCCCGGGATTCACCAACAACCACAAAATAATAAGTTTGCAGCATCAACATAGGTAAAGTATCTGGGCTCCATACCATGATACCACCTCTATCCAGAAGGAAATGTACATACCCCATGGGGGCGCGATCCCCAAATAACCTTGTTGCATCTTTCCTGTTTTGACCATTTCTAGGGTGTGAGGTTCGACGAAGTCTCGTCCACAAAGCTACGCCTTTTCATAAAAGTCACGCTTTGATCAACAAATGATCAGCCGCACTCAGCATGCCAGGTTACCAAATTAGGAATATATCACTAGTAACCATCAACTACATAACCTCTGAGCTTGTACGTCTCAGAGAAGGGTGTTAAGCAAAAAGAATAAATTCTCCGCCACCAACAGAAATGTATTTGATAGAAACCAGCTTTGCATCTCAAACTGTAACGTCAGACACACATCTATTCAAGTCCGTTCTGGGATGGAACGGAACCGAAGGCACTTCCAAAGAAGCCCTTGCAATCCGGATATTCACTAATCACGTCCGGAATTCCCATCACAAAGGGTGATAAAATCTCTATATCGGAGATCAGCCGATGTAGAGTCATTCGACGGTAATCCTTCCGTTTTCGAAAATATCTGGTCTTCAACACCGGTCTTCAAATGCTATCCATTATGACATATCACTATTCGGAATGAGATTTATGACCCAAAGGTCCTCTCCCGGCTAAACCGAATAATGAGCGCTTATTTTAAAATAAGTGTAGCATTCAAATTCAAGCAAATCATATCAAATACCCATTTAAAGGTAAATATTGATAGTCGGTTATTTAACTGTCAATAGATATGCATAACATCACCAGATTCCAAATATTTCCCAAATTATTTAATTTCCAAAAATATCTTTACAAGATATAATTTCCCACGCTTCAAAAATAAATCAATGTTTATTTTTAAACAAATTTCCCTTTCCTTTATAAATTCCATGGTGAATTTAAATTTCCAAATATCCACTGATATACGATTTTCAAATCGATTTCAAATATTCACTTTCAATTTATCTTTAAAAGATAAAATCTCAAAACATTTCACTTTATATTGGAAAACATTTCCATACTTATTTAATAATAAGTAATTCACAAATCTATTTATTTTCAACATCTGGAAAATATTCAATATACTTAAATCACAATTAAGTATATATTTTATTCTTTAAGGAAAACATTCTCTTAAACACATTCATTTGAGTCAAAACGAATGTTGCGTAAAACATCGTTACGACAACCAAAATCACTAGTATAGGGATTCGAAATTTAGATAGATATATAAATCCCAATACTATATAAAACATTTCCTTTCGAAAATCATTTACTATAACAACAGTGTTATAGTCCAGCATTTCCTTGTTTCTCGAAAACGTCTATTTCAACAATGAATGTTGAAATCTATGGTTTCGATCCTTAACACATTTTAAAAAAACATCAAATTGTTTTAAATTCTATTTAAAAGATCACTTCCTAAAACATTTCTTTAATATATTATTCACCGTCCAAAATCATGAATATAAATCATTTACCAAATTCAACACTTCTACATATTCAACTAAAGGATTATCCACCGTCCAAAATCGTGGATATATCTCCTTTAATAAGCTTTCATATTTACTTATCAAATTCGATTGGTTTTCGGATTTATAAAACAACGTTTATAAATTCACATCTATATAATTTTATAAAAATTTCAACTTATAAAATCCCTTAATTAACAAATTCTATTTATATCTCATTTAAATACCAAAATCCAATTTATAACTTAATTACTTATAAATCTTTTATTTTATAAAAATCTATTCATTTTATAACTTAACAATTTATGAATCTATAAATTTCCTTCACTTATGAAATCCATTTATACTTCATTTTAACACTTATAAAAATTCGTTTTATAATTCCAATTTTTTAATTTATAAATATCAATTTTATAAATCTTTTATATAAACCATTTATAATAATTCAAAAATCCCAATTTAAACCATTTTACAAATTAATCAACTACTTATTTCAAAAATCACATTTCGGTTATATTTCACAAAAATCATAATTTTGTGTAACATAAAAATTATAACGTTTATTTATTTAAAACGAATCAATTTCCAAAATTCAAAAAAATGTATACTTTCAAAAATCACTTAAAAATCTTTTTTCAATTCGAAATCATTACTTTAGCATTTTTAAAACTCCAAAAATAGGCCCAATGCTGCAACAGCACTAAATATAACAATCACGACATCCAAAACATCATATATCATATGATAGCAGAATATATCACAATATCTGTAAATAAATCAATACTGTTGAGGAATCCAGTTAGATCCCTCCAACCGGTTTCCCTGCATCCACAGATGTTAGCACAATACCAATCCCGTTTCAATACGGAATATCGCGGTACATGGGTTTATATAAAATATCATCCGCTATTATGCGGCGCAATAGGGTCTCATCCGCTATATAATGCGAGAAATCAACTCCAAGTACATATATAATACCAATTCCACTTCAAGATGGAATATCGTGGTATATATGTTTAATAAATAACATCCGCTTAATATATGGCGTATAGGATCTATTTCAATACAACAGATAGTAATTTATCATTCAATTACACAATCAAGCAATTTTAAATCTAACTATTTAAAATTTAAATCGAAACAATTTCGATTGAGCGAGAAGTTCTTACCCTGTTTCAAATACAGTTGCAGTGTTTTATTTCGAGTAAAATTAAACGCGCGTTTAATTTTACCCGAAATTTTCACTAGCTCAAATCAACTCCATTCTAGCTCCATCGCGTAGTATTCGACAATACGATTCCAACGCAAGTCGTTTTGTCAAATTCCGACCTCGTATCAAAAAGTTATAGTGTTTTAAACATTCACGAATTTATTATATATATTAATTTACAAATTTTATTATTTTTATAACCTCAATGAATCAGGGCCGCACGTTTCAAAACCCTAGCATCCTAACTGTGAATTTCTTTCTTCCTCTTCCAGTAACACACACGACAATAAACCCATATAGCCGTCGAAAAACCCTAGTCAACGCACCTTCATCGTCGCCATCTACGATGATCATAGACCATGGTTTCGCAGCTTGTGACGTGCCTCACCCTCGCCTCGAACAACGTGGAACTCGGCCCCATCTTGGCCTTGAAATTCGCGTGCAAACTGATGATGAACGTGGCCCCATAGAGACCACCACGACGCTCCAAATCAGATCACAGCCATTGATCAGAAAGCTCTCGTCGTGCTCTACATGCTTGTAGTTGAAGAGTTTTGCTAATTATCGATGGATTGTGAGATATTAGAGGAGAAAGAAGATGAATTTTCGGCCATTAAACGTTTTCTGGCGGCTAGGGTTAGAATTAGGGTTTTGATGCAAACTGTGAAATATTGGGGGGCCTTTTATAGAAAATTGCCAAACACTATTCACCCAAAAAATTTACGAACTCCAAACGAAGCGTGTCGCTGGGCGTTTATAATGTTTTACCCCTATTCCGAACGCAATGGAATATATATCGGGAGCCAATTCGATCAAATTTGAAACATAAGTTTTCGAATTGAATATTTAAATTTAAAATTCACTCAAACCGATCTCTACGTGTTTTAGCTTGCCCCGGACAAACCGTAAGTCCGATGGGCAGGAAATTTGAAATCTTATAATAATATAACATTATGGATCCAATGAAACTAGTTTCGTCGAAATCCGAGACTGTTTGAAAAATGGCTATTTTTACTCGTCAATTAAATATTAAAATATTCAATTTCCATAAATTAACTTTAAATTCAGTTTTAAAAGTTCTAAAACATCATTCTAACTCCAATATTATTTAATGCAACTTTACAAATCAAATTTAATCACATTAGACCTAATTTCCAATTATTTCTGTAATTTCAAATATTAAATTATCGATTTAATTATCCTTTATAAATTTAGATATTCGAAATAAAATTTATTCGACATACAAAATTTACTTGTTAATATTTAAAATCAGTTAAATATACGAATTTCAAATGACTGATATTCTAGGTCGTTACAAATATCAATTATAACTTTAGTCCGGGCAACAAAGATTCAATTTTAATAAAAAAATATTATTACATTTTAATTTTAATAAAAAAATATTATTACAATTCAATTTTAATAAAAAAATATTATTACATTTTATAGTGGCAGGTCAATAAGACTGGATTTTCAAGAAACACATTTCTTTCGGATTTAGTCGATGTGTGCAAATTTCCTTCCAAAGACAGAAATGATAAACACTGCTAAAAATTTAAATTTAAATTTGTTTTATCCAGCCTATGTTCATAATAATTGTAGTCGTAGACATCAAACTTGATATAGATTTTATTTAAAGTCAAATATGCATGATAATAACTGAAATTAATCATATATTTCTTGCAGACTTGCAAACCTATAACATTCTAACCTCATACCTGACATAATCTTGTAATTCTCTTAATTATTCTCCAAATTATGTTAATCAAGGCATCACAGACATGCTTGTGGATATTGCATTATTTTCATAATTTCTTTTTGCACTCTAATCGTTACATTGAATGCAAAAAAAAATCTACCGACCAACTCAAATTATTTTACTGGAAAAATTACATAACAACATATATAAAATGCTAACGAAGTAACACATGTTTCACCAAATATTACAAAAATATGTGAATGCTCTATCATCATTACAATGTTGGGATTTTACATTATTAGCTTAGACACATCTCAAATACAGGAAGAAAGTATCCACCCTCTATTTTATTAATCATATGTTATAAATGGCTAGTTTTTGCTCTGTTTAGTGGGAATAACAGAAAATATAATCATTATGGAAAACTATTATTTGTGGATAGAATTACTATGCTTAATGGAAGTAAATTTGGAAAGTAATCAACTGGCTAACATTAAAGAGATGTGACTGGTTTACTCCATAATCCATAATATGTTTTCCTTATTTATGACTTTCCCTATATAGCTCATATTATATCAGTGTGCCATGAATAGGAGTTTCCGTGCAAATGCTATAACATGTAATGGATGCATTGTAATATCAATACTTGTTGGTTCAATCACTATGCAAGTCCAATCGATTTAATGTCGTTTTTGCTGGTATTTTGAATTGTAATTGTCATAGAAACATAATCTTAAAACGTCCTTATATCGTCAAAATCTCAACCTCAAAGTATAAAAAATTACCATTATTTTATTGGGCTTGCATGAAGTATCGGATATGGTTAATGCATATACTACAATACCATTTTGGCCACATTTTATTTTTGTAGTCATGAAGTCTTCTAAAATATTGAAAATTGTATGTATAGGGTTAAGACAATTTGGAAGTTTCTATAGATAGAACAAATAAATTATGTAGGATATTATAGTTAATTAAAAAAGATGGAACCTTCAACCTCCATTGATTTTAAAGTGATGTTTCGATCATACGCTAATGTCACCAAATTCGATTTTAGATTGCGGAGTCATTGAAAAATTTTATAGGACTAAATTCCCATGATGTTTATAGTCCATATTTTTTACCCCTAAACTTTGATGCCCCAAATTACGACATAATATAAAAGAACATGTGCAAAATTACAAAACTATAATTTCTAGCTTGCATCATTCTAGGTCTGGAAGATTAATAAAGCTGGCTAAAATATATATGCAATATCTTTTTTTGCTTCAACTTAATGATAAATTTAAAACATGGAAGAAGTTTCCGAATTTCATGGTTGTAATTACAAACAACAACAAAAAATAAAGATTTAATACTTACGAATAATACTATAATGCAAGCATAATTTTTTAAAAGTTATTTACCGGCCATCGACTTGTACCCATACACCACAATAATATGCGGTTCAGGCTTTTGCTTGCTCTCTATATAAGCCTGTAGTTATGCATATGGACAAAATTCCAACAGCCTTAGTAGTTTTTCTTAAAGAGAGGAAATAACTAATAAGCACAGTAGCGAACTTGAAAGAAAATTAAATATAAACCTTTACAGAGCATTTCAAATAACATATATTATTCAGCTTTGCATAATAAAAAATAGGTAAATTTTGACTTCATTGATAAGAATAATAAAAGCTATAGGGACTTGAAAATTCTGATTAAATTCCATTAAGGTATCCTCACATATGTCAGCAATAGAAACCATTATAAAGGTCATATGAATTTAGATGGTCCTAAGTCGACCTGGTTAATTTGATGGCCGGCTGAAATGTGAGGCATGAGAAAATGAAGAGCTGAACATAGAGACCTAAATTGTGAGATAATTCGTGGACCTAAGTAATCAAATCCTAGCAAATTATGTAACATGCATATAGTCCCATATAATAATCTTTGGACGACAATAAGTTATTGAAAATTTTGCTAAAATAGTGCAAATTTGATTGATTTTCCAATCAAATGCATAATGATAGATCACAAAAGCTAATGACCAACACAGAAAAAATAATGATAACCCAAAAATTAGTACCATGAACATTACATAAACTCAGATTCAATGTTAAAAAATGTACAACCAAGAAATAGCACGAAATGTATTTCCAAAATTCATTTTCTTACCATTTTCTAGCAGTCAAAATATTTTAATGTCGCAATAATAGAAGTAAAATTGTATGGGTACACAGAAAATTACCAAACCAATCTTATATTTAACTTATCTACTTATAATTTAAGAAAAGATATAACCTACCAATATTTCTTATTTTCATCCCTGTCAAATGAATCACAGCAAATAATAACGATAAAAAAAATACATCATCTACCATAAAACAGAAATTTCAAAAGTTAAAATTTTGAGATATAGGTTTCACTGGCACGTCCTCAAGCATGAGGCGCCGCTAAACAACATCCCTATTCTCATTGTTTGCAGAAACGGTGGAAGCGGCGATGGCTTCTTGTGTATGTGAACTTAGGGAATAAATCTAAGGAAACGAATACTGGACTTCGAATGAAAATTCAGATGCAATTATCGGGGATTGTATGATAATTGAAATTGGCTAAGAATTATTGAAAGGGGACGGAATGAATCGACAAGGACCTGGCGCATACGAAGCGGGAGGAGGGAAAGAGAGATGAAGGGGGAAGCGAACTATATCGCGTGGAGGGAAGGAAGGATGTAGAAGGGCGGTAGAGAGAGAGACAGAGAGATAGGTTAAAGAAGTGGGGAAAGAACGACCATACGGAGTGGAAAAAAAGTATATCTGAAGACAGCTGAGTTCGCAAAACTGAGAGGGGCTTCTGCACTCTTAAAATTGAACTAGCTAATAATATAATAGTATAGATGCATCCATATATATTAGTTCCTTGGAAATATAAAATTAATAAATCCAATTTTATTTCTAAAATATTCATTCTTGAATTCCAAATCAAATTTATTTTCAATACATTTATATTCAGACTTCGAATCAAATTTCAAATGATAACCGATTTATATAAATAAATAAACATACATCTAATTAAATTTGGAAATTCAAACACAATTTAGATTTTTATTCCCAAATCTTCAAATAAATTTTCAATTAAATTTAAAATTAATATCTATAAACAACTAATATTTTATTTTATTTTGAAAAAAAACTCTATTTAATTCACAATTTAATTTCAAAAATTAATTCAATTACCAAATTAGACTGGGCTAAAATTCGGGGATGTTACAGATTCCCCCCTTAAGAAAATTTCGTCCTCGAAATTTGAAAGCAGAGAGACCATAAAGAATATAGAAAGATCGAGAGATGAATCACCAGCTTAAACCGAGTATCTATTCTGCATTTGGCTTCCCAAATCAGAATATCAATGAATATGAGAACAAACTCATTCAATACTACATAAGATACTTGGGTCATCCAGATCTACGAAATATACAGGGGACTAGTTAGTTTGAAAGATAACTAACCACTCATAGAATATACCTGGACCCAACAGAATAAACAGATATATGGATGCAATCCAAAACTTTTAGTTTAAACAGCCAAAATATATTTATCAACAACCAAAGCAAACAATTCATCCAAACAAGCAATTCTGACCCATCTGAAGTTTATGTCCCATGCAAATATATCAAAGCTTCTTCCTGGAGCTACCAGAAACCATCAAAAAATTGAGTAGAGATGATGAATAAAAGAGATTGATAGGAAAAGATTATTTCCGTTGTTGTTATATGGCATTGACCATATGAAGTGGTACTTCCCTGTCCCCTGTCTCATCCTCTTCTTGCACTCATACTCACTATCAATGGATAGTAAGAGAATTTACTAAGGCATTCGAACGGATATCTTAGGGATATACTCATTCTAGGGTATACTTCACCCTATCTCTGATGAGTTACTTAATGTGTAATACTCCTGAGCTAAAGTTTGAACCTTCAGCTTTGATACCAAATCTGACAGTCCTGACTCGACCTTCAAAAATCGACACCCGTACTTTACTTGTACTCGAATGCTGCAGATTGAAACGTCGAATCTGGCTCGCCGGAGCTTATAACACATTAAGTATAACAACACAGCGGAAGAAAAGAATGAATATCATATAAACTCCAACGATACAATATCCAAATATACAACAATGATCAATATCAGAGATATAATGAAATGCTACAGCGGAAACGACAAGAACTTGAAACTCCTGAAGAAACACCAATATCAGCAATCTCCATAGATAGCTTGAACCGCCGTCAAGTTGCGTCAATCTAAGCATGGTCAGTCATCCTAACCAAAGGCTTCAATATCCAATGTATCCAAAAAATTCCGAAGAGAAAACTGAAAGCTACTGAATCGATGTCTACCATTTGAAAAACCCAACTCTAGACTGTCCGTGTGGAAAATTGTGGGCACCCAGAGTATAGGAAGGGAACAATAAACTCCGGGTCAATCATGGGACTGGTATGAGCAAACAAAAACAGTTTTATCTTTAAAAAAAAAAGGTTATAAAAGTTGAAATCCACAATGCTTTTTGGAAAATGAAACCGCCATAAGGCCTCCCGCCATACACACAATGCAAGCGCACACTTGGGGGAGATTTCTCCTTATGACAGTCAAAGAAGATTAATACGCGAAAACCATTTTGATATTATTATTAGTGCATAGTGCAGAAAACATTTCAAAAGTATAATATCAATCCTAGCCAGCATACCACATTTTGTCATATGCCTACTATAGCTACCATTTAAGAATGGCAGCTTATACAATTGAAATCATAAAGGACGCGTATTGGAAGATTGGGTTTCCAACAAATGGTCAGGCTAAGGAACTTCCTTACCTAAATGGGAACGCCTCTGGAAGGACGCCCCTAAGAACCTAACCGGATCTCTGCTAACACAAGCCTGACGCTACCTCACACTTTAACCAAGCTATAACATAGGTAACTAACACACAAGTATGCCATTCCCGGTCGTCACCGACCTTTATCCGAGTGCTCGACACCAACAACCACAAAGTAATTAATTTGCAGTAGCCACATAGGTTAAATATCTGGGCTCCATACCATGATACCACCTCTTATCCAGAAGAAAATGGACATACCCTAGGGGCGCGACGCCTAAAAACCTTGCCGCAACATTCCTGTTTGGACCATTTCTGGGTTGTGAGGCTCGACGAAGTCTCGTCCACAAAGCTACGCTTTTTCAAAAAGCCATGCTTCGATCAACTAATGATCAGCGACACTTTGTATGCCACTTTACCAAATAGGGAATGTATCACTAGTAACCATCAACTACATAACCTTTAAGCTCGTACGTCTCAGAGAAGGGTGTTAAGCTAAGAGAATAAATCTTCACCACCAAACAGAAATGTATTTGATAGAAACCAGCTTTACATCTCAAAGTGTAACATCAGACACACATCCATATATGTCTGTTCCAGGTTCGAACAGAACCGAAGGCACTTCACAAAGAAGCCCTTGCAATTCCGGATAATCCCTAATCACGTTCAGACTCCCCATCACAAAGGGTGCTCAAATCTCTATACCGCGGGCCATTCGATGCAGAGACATTCGATGGTTTATCCTATCGCTTTCGAAAATATTCGGTCTTCACCACCGGTCTTCAATTGCTATCCATAACGTTGTATCACTATTCGAAATGGGTTATATGACACAAAGTCCTTTCCCGGCAAAACCGAATAGTGAGCGCAATATTTAAAAATGATATGGATATTGGGGTCTCAGTTAAATCACAGGTTAAAGCCCAATACCTTTCATTCAAATTGTTAAAACAAATTACCATTTCCAATTTTTAAACAAAAAGATTCATTTCAAAAACCTTTAATGGTTTAAAAAAATTTCACACTTTGATATTTTAAACAAAATATTTATCTCTAAAACCCCCTTTCAATTTAAAATAAGGATCACCAATCTTTAACAAAGATTCATTCATAGTCTTTCAAAACAATTCCATTTCAAGTTGGATTTACTCATCCGGTCTTTAAATCAAAGATTCATTTCATATCTTTCAAAACAATTTTCAAAGATTCATTCATAACTTTCAAAACAATTCCCGTTTCAAATCTTTTGTATATAAGATACACCATTTAGAATCCTCTTCGATTCCAAAACAAAGCTTAATAATCTTTCACAAAGAATTCATAGTTTTCAAAACTATTTTATTTCAAAGACTTGAAATTCTTTCAACACAAAATGGAAATCCTTTCTTTATATGAAAGCTATTATTTGAAAACAAATATTTTTCGTTTTCGGGAAAATTTATATTTATACAAGTTAAAGCCCTTCAAGTACAAGGCTTGGTTTAAATTCAAATTCCCAAAATAGTACTTTTTAAATGGTTTAAAACCCCATATAAACACATTTATAACTTGTATAACCTTTTCAAATCATAATTTCCGAACATAGAATTCAATTCCAAATCTTGATTTAAATTCAAATCAAACTATTTAAATTTCAAAACTTTATCCAGTTATTTAAAATAACTTTTATCTTTAAAATTCCTTTTCAATAGCCTTTTCAAATTCAACCTAATTCCATTTCCAAAATCATTTGAATTTAAAAATTCAATTTTTAGAACCATTTCATTAAATTCAAATATCTGTGACTTAACTGATTTCCTCGGGATATCCATATTTATGTGTGTATGGTGTAGTCCAGGGGTTTTACACAGTAGTGCAACATCATTAATCATCACAGATTTAATCATATTGATATCGATAAGCGGTATAATCCATAACGCTTATTGTCATTCACAGATCTACAGATAAAGTAAATTTATCAATCATAAAGATTCACCATTACAATTCGATGTGGGTTTCGGATAACCAACTGGAATCCGACTCCCTGTCGCATTGAAATTCAAATGACGTTTTACAGGCTAAAGGGTTTTCGTATTCACACAGCAGTATATTTATCACAGATATCATAGCTCAGCATAAAGAAATTCATTTTACATAGCATCATAAGCACAAAACAGAGATGTTAATCCAATACACAACATTCAATAATAATCAATCATCTGCAATTAAGATGGATAAACTGTGTGGTTTAAATTAATTGACGACATAATTACTTTCATAAATTATCCTTAATCAATGATTAGTTATCATCCCTTAATCACCTTCATTAATTAACTGAGCTTTAATTAATTATCCTTTAATTGATCACTTGATAATCAACTTTAATCATCAATTAATTACTCATATTAATTTTCCTCTAATCACTTCCATAAATTAATATTAATTCTTTAATATAATTACACAAAATAATTATTCCTTAATCTCATTAACTAATAACCTTTGAAAAATGAATTAACATAATCATAAAATTTAGCTTAAATTCTTTAATTATAATTAAAGATAAAAGCACCTCATCCTTTTTTATCATTTACTTAATATAAAAAAATTAAGTTTATTTTCAAAAACAAAGGTTATATAGAATAAAACTCTTTTTTAAACTTAGTTAAAAGTAAAAGAATTTTTTAAGACCACTAACTAATTTCCAATTTAAACAAAACAAGTTAAATTGAAGAAAATTTTAGAAAATTGTTTAAACTAGATTTAATTTTAAAACTTTTAAAACCGATTATATTTTAAATTTAAAACTCTGTCATTATTTTCAGAAACCCAGGCTACAACCAAAAACCACTCAAACAAAAACTTGAGCAACACTGTGAGGACCCGCAAATCCGTACTCCTTGAATAGACACTAATCTCCATTAATTAACTCAAGATGAACGGAAATACGAATTCTACATTCGACGGTAATCGAATATTTCCGGGGTGTGAGGTCCGACGCAGTCTCGTCCACAAAGCTACGCTTTATACAAAAGTTGTGCTTTGATTCAACAAATGCTCAACAGCACTTAGCATATCACACTACCAAAATTGGAGTATATTACTAATAACCTTCAACTACATAACCTCTGAGCTCGTACGTCTCAGAGAAGGGTGTTAATGCTAAGAGAATAAATTCTCCGCCACCAACAGATATGTATTTGAAAGAAATCAGCTTTATATCTCAATTTGTAATGTCAGACATACAATCCATACAAGTCTGTTCCGGGATCGAACAGAACCGAAGGCACTTACAAAGAAGTCCTTGCAATCCGGATATTCACTAATCACGTCCGGACTTCCCATCACATATGGAATCTCTATACCGGGGCCATTCGGTGCAGAAACATTCGACGGTAATCCTTCCGTTTTCAAAAATATCCAGTCTTCAACACCGGTCTTCAAATGCAATTCATAACGACGTATCACATATTCGGAATGGGTTATACGACCACAAGGGCCTTTCCCGGCTAACCCGAATAGTGAGTGCTTATTAAAAAAATAAGTGTGGCATTCAAATTCAAGCAATCACAACAAATACCCATTCAAAGGTAAATATTGATAGTCGGTTATTGAATATCAATGGATATGCACAACATCACCAGATTCCAAATAATTTTCAAAATTATTTATTTTCCAAAAATATCTTTACTAGATATATAACTTTCACACTTCAACCATTTGAAAACAAATTTTCAAATCACTTTTCACCTTTACCACTTTTGGAAACAAATTTCAATCATTTTCCTTACGCGGAAATACTTTCATTTCAACATGGTTCATTTAAACCAATTTAAATAAATCCTTATCGATTTACTTTATATTTACGCTCCAAGTCCGTAAATCTATTCTCACACTTCAAAAATAAATCAACGTTTATTTTTAAACAAATTCCCCTTTCTTTTATAAATTCCATAGTGAATTTATATTTCGAAATACCTATGAATATACGATTTGCAAATCGATTTCTAATATCCATTTTCAATTTATCTTTAAAAGATAAATCTCAAAATAGTCACTTCATATTGGAAAACATTTCCATACTTATTTAATAAGTAATTCGCAAATCTTTTTATTTTTCACACTTGGAAAATATTCAATATGCTTAAATCGAAATTAAGTATATATTTCATTCTTTAAGGAAATCATTCTCTTAAACATATTTATTTGGGCCAAAACGAATGTTGCGTAAAACATCGTTATGACAACCCAAAATCACTAGTATAGGGATTCGAAATTAAAATAGATATATAAATCCCAATACTATACAAAACATTTCTTTTCGGAAATCATTTACTATAACAACTGTGTTATGGTCCACCATTTCCTTCTATTTCTCGGAAACGTCTATTTGAACAATGAATGTTGAAATCTATGGTTTCGAATCTTAACACATTTTGAAACATAGTTAGATCGTTTTAGTTCTATTTAAAATATCACATCCAAAACAAATTTCTTTAACATATTATTCACTATCCAAAAACGTGAAAACCAATTTCATCATTTCTATACATTTTATTTTAAAGGATTATTCACTGTCTAAAACGTGAATATAACTCCCATAATACGCTATAACAATTTACTTATCAAAATAAGCCGTTTGCGGATTTATAAAACAATGTTTATAAATTCCATTTCTATTTATTTTATAACAACTTCCTTTTATAAACCTTCTTTATTAACCTATTTCAACTTATAACTCAATTATATACCAAAAGTTCATATTATAAGTTAAATACTTATAATTTATTTGTTTACAAAATCGTTCTTTTAAACTTCCCAAATTATAAATCTTATAACTTATAAGATTCATTTATTTACCCAAATCTATTCTTTTAATAACTTTACAAATTTTATAAACCTACTCATTATAAAATTCCATTTATAAATTCACCGTTTAAAATTCTGTAAATTTCATTCATTTATGAAATTCGTTTACAATTCATTCTAACACTTATAAAAACTCGTTTTATAATTCAAATATTTTAATTTATAAATATCAATTTATAAATCTTTTATATAAATCAATTTGTATTATTATTTAAAAACGTCTTTAAACTCCTTTATAATTTCATCAATTTGACTTATAAAATAATCAAATTTTATAAATCCTATATTTAAACTTTTTACAATAAATTCAAAAATACCAATTTAAAATATTTTATAAAATCATTAACCCCATATTTCCAAAAATCAACTTTTAACTATATTTCTCAAAAATCATAATTTTTATAACATTAAAATTATAACGTATATTTATTTAAAATGAATCAATTCAAAAAATATTTTATAAACGTATACTTTCAAAAATCACTTTAAAAATCCTTTTAAAATTCTAAAATTAGCCCAATGATGCTAGACACCAAATAGTCAATCACGACAACAAAGACATCATATATCTGTATATGATAATCAACGAATATCAAAATATCCATAATCAAATAAATATTGTTGAGTAATCTAGTTGGATCCCTCCAACCTGTTTTCCTGCATCCACAAACATTAGCACAATACCAATTCCGTTTCCAAACGAAATATCACGGTATATAGGATTTAAAATATTATCCGCTACTATACGACGTAATAGGGTCTCATCCGCTATATAATGCGGGAAATCAACTCCAAGTACATAAATTATACCAATTTCACTGTACTGTGAAATATTCACGGTATATATTTTTAATAAATAACCTCCGCTTACTAACGGCGTATAATGTCTATTTTAATAATTAATAGATAACAATCATCATTCAAACATACATTCATGATTTTTAAATCTAACTATTTAAAATTAAAATCGAAACCGATTCGATTGAGTGAGAAGTTCTCACCTTGATTTCAATTTCGTTTTCAGCTTTTATTTCGAATAAAATTAAACATGCATTTAATTTTACCCAAAATTCTCGCTAACTCCAAATGACTCCAATCCAGTTCCATAGCGTAGTGTTCGTCCATACGAACCCAACGCAACTTGTTTCGAGTGTTTTTGACCTCGTATGAAAAAGATATGAATATTTAAAGTTACACGAATTTATAATTATAAATTTACAACATTTATTTTATTTTCTAAACCTAATTTTCTTCACAGTCGTTGATCCTTGCATCCAAAAATCACGACCGCACTTCATGTTCTTCCCCGTTCCAGGATTTTGCCATGCCCTCTAACCCAACTGCCGCCCCTAGGGCTTGATGCCGCGACCTCTACAAGCACTTCCACCACGATCAAACGACACCATACGAACGACCATCGCCTACTCTACACTCGGCTGCAACCTTAGTGAGCTCAGCCTCCCTAGGCATGAGAAAAACGTTTGCGAACTGACCATGTTTCGCCCCTCTTTGCTATCAATCCACTCAACTATATCCAATCATAGCCGTTGGATATGTAGTTCTCATCGTTGTCTACAACTCTCTAGTTGGAAGTTTTTCGATTCGATTAACGAATCTGAAGAAATTAAGGGATGAAAATAGGAAGATTTTGGCCATTCATCAGGTTGGAGGCGGCCTGAATTGAAACCCTAGGGTTTGTTTTCATTTTTGCAAAAGTGAATTGTAAATGGGCTTCTATAGAAAAAAGCGACGAATACTATTCATCCAGGATTTTCCGAACTCTAAACAAAGCATGTTGGTTGGAGTTCTCAAGGTTTATCGCGCATTCCGAACACAATGGAACGTGTTACGGGAGCTAATTTGATCATCTGCGCGAGTTATGACAATAAACGTTTGATTTTAAATTAAATCGATTTAAACTAATTTCTAGGCTTTTTAGCTTGCCCCGGACAAACAGTAAATCCGATTGACATGAAATTTGAAACCATACAATAATATCACATTACGGGTCCAAAGAAACTGGTTTCGACGAAATCCGAAACTGTTTGAAAAATGGCTATTTTAACTCGTCAATTAAATATTAAAACAATTTCGATGCGTTTCGAGCTGCCACGATCAAACGAAAACTCCGATTGCTACGAAAATTGAAATCCGATAATAACAAACTATTACGGATCCAATGGAACTAGTTTCGTCCGATTCTGAGACTGTTCTAAAAATGGCTAATTTCACTAGTCGATTTAAATATTAAAATATTCAATTTTCACAAATAAACTCTAAATTTTAAAAGTTCTATAACATCGTTCTAATTCCAATATGATAAAATAAAATTTTACAAATCATTTTCAATCATATTAAACCCAATTTTCAATTATTTCTGAAATTTAACATATTAAATTATTGATTTAATTATTCAATTAAATCCAATTCTTCGAAAAAAATTATTCGACTGTTTAAATTTCACTTATTAATATTTAAAATCAATTAAATATACGAATTTTAATTAATAGAAATTCTGAGTCATTACAATCTTCCCCCCTTAAAAGAATTTCGTCCTCGAAATTACCAAATAAGAAAAGTTACAGAATCTATTAACTTTCCCCAAATCCATAGTTAAACTTCTTACAATAACTTTACTAAGTTTCCAAATCATACCTAGTTATCCTTTCAAAAAAAAAATACTATTGTTTAACTTTCAATTCCAAATCGAAATTATAGTTTTCAAAATTTTCCAATTTTTCTCAAAAATATTATAACGCCTAAAATTTTCGAAAAATTTCGCCAGCGTGTCCTTTGCGCGGCTTGATTCGAAAAAAATGACAGTATATATATCACAAATATACATCTCATCAAGTGATGAGGCATCCCGCTGAGAAAAAAGTGTAAAAGTACGATATTTAATCCGAGATATGTACCTTATATTTTATTAGCAAGCATATACGGCTAATATTGCGCGAAAGCGAGCTCCAAATGCGAAGCAAACGCCATCCGCACCTACTAAACACTCAAAAAACAGATGAGAAACATGTATATAGACAATAGTATCGATATAAAACATATAGCAACATAATAACTATATATGCCAACATAGCAAATGCAGTAAAAGCAATATATTCAACCATCAACCAACTATCATCCAACTAGCATCCATAACCAATAAATATTCATTCATATTCTCATTAATATTCAATGAAATGGGTTCTCAATTTAATCACATTTGACTCATTAACAATAGACGTTTTTACAAACATTCATTTTCAATTAGTTTATATTCACTAATTCATATTCAAGTTGGTTCACTTCCAAATCAAATTCAATTCTATTTGAGATTCACTTAACTTCCAATTTGATTTCAATTACATTAGCTTCCAATTTCATTAACTCAATTGCATATGGGTTTTTATACAATCAACTAATTATCATATAACAACCAATGTATATTAATTACAACCAAATTCCTTTGCTTATATTCATTCAATTTGGTTTAACACCTTTACTTTCAATTGGTTTAATTAAATTGATTTTCATTCAATCTTTCAACTTCCAATAACATTAGATTTTAATGAATTAACACTTACATTCGTTATCTCTTACCAATTTATTTACATTTAATTGATTTACATTTAATCCATTCATTCAATTCAATTACAAAAGTTGAATTTCATTTATATAACTCAAGTTCACATTTATCACTTAACTTTATTAATTTACTTTGATACCAAAATCAACTTCATTCAACATCACTTAAGTTATATTACATTTTATAAACATCACTTGGTTTTACTTAACTTAAATTCCCACTTATAAATCCAATTCAGATTCCAATTCTAAAGTAAATTTCCATTTAACTTTAAATTCATTTTTATTTACAACTCATATTCATAAATATTCATATAGTTTCACTTCTTATACATATAAGTTTATTTCACAATTGTAAATCACATTAATTATAATTTCATACTTATAATTCTTTTGCTTGTACAATTATTCTTTATTTAGATTATTCAAACGTATTTTAATTTACTTATATATATATATATATATATATATATATATATTCTTCCATTTTCAACAACTAAACAATCTACTTATATACACTTTAATAATTCTGAAAAATTATTCCTTTATATATAAAATATAATCAAGGTAAAATTATTTCATTTACTCAATTTAGAACAATATCATGTCGGTTTATCTTGTTTAAGAGTTTAGAAACCACTATCTACGATAGTTAGCCAGACTACATCGACCGGAATCCATAAACAATCAACCGATAAGTCAACACAATACAAAACAATTTTATATTCACTAACAAATACGCTCTCATAGCTAGTATTACACTCAACTCATTATAGAGTACTACTGACTCTATCTCTAATGAGTAATACCCAACAGAGCCATGGTTGTCGCTTAACCATATGCTATGATACCAGATGTGGGGACCCGCAAATCCGTACTCCTTGAATAGACACTAATCTCCATTGATTGACTCAAGATGAATGGAAATACGAATTCTTAGGGTTTTAAAAAAAAAAGATAGATGAAGTAGAAAAGATAGAACAGAACAGAAAGAAACAGCAGAACAATATTAGAATCTCACAATCGCAGCGGAACAACATATAATAGATAAATGAATAATCTTTAAACAAAGAACTATATCAGTTATTACATTACATCACATTACATTACATTATCAGAGTGTACAGCAATCAAACAACAAACAACAACAAACAGAGGAAAAGAAATACTATATACTAGTAATGCGCCGACATCCAGCTTGCCTCCAGCAACTCCTGAATTCCAGAATATCCTGATAAACCTGACTCTTGACTGCCTGTGACGCCCCACCTCTATACCCACACTAGCCAAGAACACTACGGTGTAGTGCTGTCAACTAGCGCGGAGAATAAGGCTGTTGAGGAGCGACCATCCATGTAATTTCTTATCACACGGTGGCTATAAAATAATCTTCGAAAACAAATATAGAAGTAAGCATAACATGCAAATCAATCACAGATATCCATATCACAAAGGCGGAAAGAGATATGAATATATATCACATAAAAGTGTACATCAGAGTAGTGGTCTAAAAAGATCCACGATAATACAAAAGAATAGCAACTATGAGTCTATATCTCAAGTGTAAACAACAAAAGCTGCTAATCTAAACAAGTAGCCAAAAGTCTGAGTAGTGAATCACTGGGGGAGGAGTCAAGCAGTAGCACCTGTAACATCTCGGTCTGACCCGAGTATTATTTATAAGAAAATAATAAACGGATCAGTCTAGCTATAAATATCAGATGACATGATATAAAATAAAAGATATGGCATAAACATAAAATATCCATACTGACATACTACTATAAGTATGCAAATAATGATCAACAGGAGATCAACCGATAAGAGATAAATCAATATCACAAGAATCTTCTCAAAGATCCAAAGGGGGCATCATACCCTAAACTTGTACTCATGACAAGTCAAAGAGATAAATTCCAGAAATCAACACAAGAAATCCAGAAATCATAAAAAGGGAAAGAGGCCTATCACATGACGGTCCGAAGACCAAGGGGAGCTACCCCGCATGTGTGAATGGAATCACACAGATTGAGGTCAAGACTAACCAAAAAGCAGAAAGGTATGTGTGAATGGAATCACACAAGTGGTGTCTAGTCTAACCTTGCAATGAAAGAGACATCGCGCAATTGCTAGTCTAATTCATAAAGCGATCATCAAGATCAACGAGAAGTGTCAATTACACTAAGCTAGTAAATATAGAAGTTTAGCTTCATGTCCCATAACCACTTGCTTAACTTAAATATTTACGAACAAACTGTAAATCTTCACAAATAAAATTGTCACAAGAGGTTCAATCGAACAAGTCCAAGAATTAACCGACGAAGTGAACGCAAGCGTTTCATACCACTTGTTTTACTAAGTCGTTTAATTAGATTTCTCATCCGAGTGAGGTAAAGGCTTGTATATACTAATAGATTGGAAAACGGTTTAAGAAAAGAGCTTTGTTATTAAAAATAGAGTTGAAATCATTTTGTTGAAAGAGTTTTGATATTTACTACTAGTTTTGAAACCTTTATATTTTAAAGTGACAAATCACAGAAGCGATTGTAGAAACAATCAATCACAAAGGTCACATTCGAAGATGTGATAAAAATCCAAGGAAATCAGCTCAGCAAGTTCTGTTGAATATTTTTCAGATAAGATCCCCTACGGAGGGGGGGTCCTGGGGGGTGGCAACCCCCCAAGGTGGGGGTGCGGAGGCAACGCCACCGCTTACGGGGTTCGACCTGCCCGGTCAGGTCGCGGGGGTCCAGGGGGCAGCGCCGCCGGCGGGGCAGCGCCCCGTCCAAAACGGTACGACTTAGTGAAGACAAAATGAGGTCTAACGACCTAAGAGGGATAGGGTCGAGCGACCTAATGGTTGCGACCTAGGGGTCTAAGGGGCACGACCTAGTGGTCCAGCGACCTAAAGGGTATAGGTCATGCGACCTAAAATGGGTTCGCGACCTAACACTCAAACGACCTAAAGAAATTAAGGAGCCGAGCGACCTATAAGAAGCAGCGACCTAAGAAGAAACGAGGCCCAACGACCTAGGGGTTAGGTCATGCGAGTTAAGAAGGTCAGCGACCTAACAAAGACACGCGACCTAATAAAGAAACGTGACCTAAAGGCACGCGACCTAGCGACTTAAGAGTTACGGCCTAAGAGTCGAACGACCTAGCGTGGAAGCGGCCTAAAAGCCAAACGACCTAACGACCTAAGGTCATACGACCTAGCGACCTAAAGCCATACGACCTAACGACCTAAGGTCATACGACCTAGTGCAACACGCGACCTAAAAGGTACGCGACCTAATGCGGCCGAGTGGTTTAAGGTTGGAGACGACCTACGACCTATAAAGGTAGACGGTTGAGCGAGCTAATGAGGTCCAGAGTCGAGCGACCTAGCGACACGGTGTGTTGAGCGACCTAACGAGGTCAATGTTGAGCGACCTAACAAGGTCCAGAGAAGGGCGACTTAAAAGAGGCGCGACCTAAAAGAGGCGCGACCTAAAGGAGCGCGACTTAATGGGTTATATGACCCAACGACCTAAGCCACTAACTCGCGAGCGACCTAAGTCCTAGGTCGTGAGCGACCTAACTACGAGTGAGCAAAAATGGCCAGAGTCAAAGCAGAGCGACCTAACGACCATACGACCTACGACCTAAAAGGCTTACGACCTACGACCTAAAACCGAGTGAGTCAAATACGAAGGCCGTGACTTTTCCACCCCGAGCGACCTAATGAAGACAGAACGACCTAAGAGCAGTTTTTTCACCAAAAACACTAAAAATTGGAGTTTTTCGCCAATCCAATCCAAACCAAATGCAAATGTGCATGCAAAAGTGATAGGGAATCATTCCCAACAGTCCAATATAGTTATAGACTAGATTTGTGAGATAAAAATCTCACCTTTGCTCCAAAACCCAATGAAAATGAAGAACAAAGCTTGAAGGCAAATGGAGAAGCAACCACAAGCTTGAATCCGATGTCTTCTTCTTGAATTTGGAGTTGAATGTTGGAGTTGCAATAAAACAACGACTTTGGAGTTTTAATTTCTCATTCCATTCACCATTTTTGTTGAAGCTTTAGTGTTAGGAAATGAAATGAAGTAATGAAGAAGAAGGGGGGTGGAACTTGGGCCTAATGGGCTAAAAGTCCAAACCAAAGGCTCGAGTGAAAAAGTGGTGAAATTCCACTAACCCCAAACATATCAATGTTTATACTTAGAAGATTGCAAATGACGTTTCGAACTCAATGGAAGTGGTCTCGAGTCCTAATTTGACCGTTTGCAACAAGTAGCTTCGGACCAAAATCCGATTAACGATAAAATATTTAAATAAAATATTTAAATATAAAAATCGATAAATATGCGGGTTGTTACACTGCCTGTGTGGAAATTGGTGGGCACCCAGAGTCTAGGAAGGAAAACAATAAACTCCAAGTCAGTCATGTGACTGGTGTGAGAACTTTAAAACAGTTTATCTTTAAAAAAAAGAATAGGATAATTTTAAAATAGATTCGCAATGCTTTTAAAATGAGACTACCATAAGGCCTCCCGCACACACACAATGCAAACGCAGAATCGGAGGAGATTTCTCCTTATGATAGTCAAAGATGCTTGATACGCATTAAAAAGAAACATTTGATATTATTACTAGTGCATAGTGTAGAAAAAAATCATTTCGAAAATAAAGATATAAATCTTAGCCAACATAGGCATTCCGCACTTATGCCTACTATAGCTACCATGTTCAATAGCAGGTTACCGCCACATTCCATGGCAGGTTATACAACTAAAACCGTACAAGATCGTATTGTTTCTTTGGATTTTCAACAAATGGTCAGGCCAAGGAACTTCCCATTGCCACATGGAAACGCCTCCGGAATGACGTTCGGAGAACCTAACCGGATCTCTGCCAACACAAGGCCGGGTTGCCCCTAACTGGGTAACTACTGACACGAATATGCCATCCCCCAATCATAACCGATCTACATCCGAGGATCCTCGATTTCCAACAATCACAAAGTAATAAGTTTGCAGCAACAACATAGGTTAAGTATCTGGGCTCCATACCATGATACCACCTCTATCCAGAAGGAATGACATACACTAAAGGGGCGCAACCCCCTAATAACCTTGCCGCATCCTTCCTTTTTTGACCATTTCCGGGGTGTGAGGTCCGACGCAGTCTCGTCCACAAAGCTACGCTTTATACAAAGGCTGTGCTTTGATTCAACAAATGCTCAACAGCACTTAGCATATCACACTACCAAATTGGGAGTATATTACTAATAACCTTCAACTACATAACCTCTGAGCTCGTACGTCTCAAAGAAGGGTGTTAATGCTAAGAGAATAAATTCTCCGCCACCAACAGATATGTATTTGAAAGAAATCAGCTTTATATCTCAATTTGTAATGTCAGACATACAATCCATACAAGTCTATTCCGGGATCGAACAGAACCGAAGGCACTTACAAAGAAGTCCTTGCAATCCGGATATTCACTAATCACGTCCGCACTTCCCATCACATATGGAATCTCTATACCGGG